>VZTB01014847.1:346444-360177 GCA_013397245.1 Thryothorus ludovicianus | reverse complement strand
GGGACGGGACGGGAGGGGATGGGATGGGATGGGATGGGATGGGACGGGACGGGACGGGACGGGACGGGACGGGACGGGATGGGATGGGACTTTGCCACACATGCCTGCTCTCCAGCAGGAAGACTGAGTGACACCCCAGGGCCAGACGGAGCCACAGCCAAGAGGGCGCTTTCCTCCTGCTCTGTGGCGGGATAACCCCAAGGCAGCTCTGTGCCTGACCCCGCGCTTATCTCCCGATGGAGCCGGAGCCTGCAGCTTCCCCAGAACCACTATCAGCGTCTCCCAGGCGATGCGATAGCCCCAGCAGGGGAGAAAGAGCGTTCCTAGCACTGCCCAGCCTCAGCAGCAGCCCGCACAGCCGGGGCCACGCCAGCCCAGCCAGCTCCACATGCACACGCAGTGAACCACAGCATGGGCTGCTGGCTGGGGCTGGGGAAGGAGCCGGGGCTGGTAAAGAGAGGAAGCAGAGATAGTAGATAGTCTTTGAAATCAAAACAAACCTCAAAAAGAGATCCCAGTTTTCTTTCAGCAAAAATCATAGAATTAAATCTTTGACTTAGTAAATTCTTTCTTCTAGAAAAGCAAATTTAAAAATGCCACAGTGATGAACAACGTAATAAAAAAAAAAGCCATCATATTATTCTTGAATGAGGTTTAATAAAAATCAAATAAAAGCAATTATCTGAATTTTCAAGAGGATCACATCTTCCTTCCCTGAGGTGGATAAAAGAATGAATTCAGGAAATCATTAGAATCAGAAACCGGCGCTGCACAACAGAGCCAGTGTTTGCTGTACAAAGACAAACAGAAATCTCCTCCCAGGCTGACAGGCTCCTTGCTAAAGCTGTTGGAGTGGAAATTCCACCTATAGGTGAAGAAGGGTAATTAGAGGCACAAGAATTTCTTTGTAGTAGGGCTGGCTTTTCTACTCCAGCGAAGGCTTCGGCTTTTTAAGTATTCATAGTCTTCTTTCCTCATACAGAAAGAAATTGGACACATCAGCGTTCAGAGCAGCCCACGGATCCCTCTAAGCAGGTACATGTGAATTAACACCCACTAGCACACACCACGTAGCACTCGCCTGCTCTCTGTTACTCCTGTGTAAATCCAGATGGCCCAGTTTATCTTCTCCTTCTGCCTCTTTCAGTCATCTCACCTGATGGAGAGTGTGCAATGCACGCTTCTTAGACGGAAAGGGAAATCCAAATCTTTTGTGAGAATGTGGTTATTTCAATGACACTTTCAAAGGCAGAGAGCAGAAATGCATTATTTCAATACTCTAATTTATTTTGATAAGAGGAAAACATTTCATGCTGACTCATTTCAATTTCTTTGGATTCCAACATTATGGTATACTAAGCATTGCAATATTGATATTACTGTTGAATATTTTGATGGCAAGCATGATTTTTTAAATATGCATGAGAAATCTTCAATGTGCCAACTGTTTTTTATTCACACTTTGAATGAAAACAAATTCTGAAGTAGAAATCTTAGCATCAAACTAAACTGTTCAGAACTAGATTAGACATATACCACTTGGCAGCCAGACTCAAAGGAGCTCCACTGACTTCAGAGGAGCAGCTTTATCTTGGAGCATTGGTCCAGGAGAGCAGAAGTCTGTGCTCTGTGTTACCAAGCACCACTTGTGAATGGTTAAACACCATTTAAAATGGGCAGATCTTACCCTGCCTGGCTGCTATTCACAAATGCTCTGACTTCTGCCAAAGGAGGACAGCTGAAGGTGGATGCTACATTTTCACTGTGAATGTCCCATGGCTTTGGTGTACTCTTAGATCATTTAGGACTTGACTAGGTCTTGCAGAAATGGGTCCTTACATATCTGATAAACTGTTATCACTTTTCCTATGAGCCTGCATCTTTCTCTGAAGCCACTCTTCATTGCTGATTTTTGGCAGCCAAACAATTAAAGAAGTGGACACCAATTTAAAATGTACCAAGAAAAACATAACAACAGAAATAGAAAACTGAAGGAGAGAGACAGACGGGGAGCAAGGAGCCCCTGATTCTAACCTTGCAACAAATTGTATGTAAATGGTCCCTCAGAGAAGGCACTGGGCTGCCTGAGTTTCCCTGCTGAGCATTTTGTATAACTTGGGTCTTAACTTCATTTCACAAAAGCAGAATAAAATCACTGAAATGGAGGGAAGTTTGACTCTGCTCCCATCAATGCCCGGTGGGATTCATTGTTCAGCTTCCTTGAAAAGAAAGCAACAGCCTTCATGTTACATATGTTCTATAATACTTGGAATTTAAGTACTGTTGGGCCAGACTGCCAGGTTTTTTCACATACATTTTCCCCAGAGAAATAGCTACCTTCTAGCTACCTTCTTAGTCTTAACAGCAAAAAAGACTGAGAAGTGCAGGAGTTTCAAATTAAAAGATGAAAAATAATCTCACTACAGATGACTAAATATTTTATGAATTACATGAATTCAGCTCTGGTAAGATGTGTCTTCCACATTCCTATAAAACAGCAAAAAGACTGTTCGTATATTTTAAAAGCTCAGTCACTGCTCTCTACCCTTTCCTCCAGTTCAATTTAAAACAAGAGAGGATGGATGTTTCATATCAGGCTAAGGGATTGTTCTTATCACTTTTTGACTTTATCCTATCTCCATCATTTGTGACAGAGATGAATGGTTGCTCTGCTTGTCCCTTCCCTATTCTGTAGGGCAAGACAAAGTCTCCCTTTAGTCCCCAAGGAGTGATTCTAAAAAATCACACAAAGAAACAACACTGAAGAGAGGATGGGCTGCATTAGCAAGGATTGCCCATAACTGGGATTTCCCTTGCCTGTGGAAATGATGAAGCAGTACAGGCAGCACGAGAATTCCTGCTGCTTTCTTCTCACTCAGACTTCCCTTGGTAAAGGTGCCTTGTGATTTCAGGACTTTGATGAGGGTACCTTGTATTCCACTGACCTCATCTTCAAGTCCTACTAAGCCATTGTAGAACACGAGGTTGGAGGTGCCACTGGCAACCGCGGCTCTTCCCATCACATGAAATTATGGAGTGTGAATCGAAGCAACTTTGGTTCCTTGTTTCCATCCACAAGTTTGATTCAGTATTTAAACAAAACTCACAGTAGCAGCCATACAATGTATGCTATAGGTACTTCCAAGTTTTGGGAATATTTCAGGTTTTGAAAGATGTAGCAAGAAGTGATCTTAAAGCCACTCTACAGCTTGGGACTATTTTGATGGGGTATAACTGCTGCAAGCTGGTTGCCAAATGAAAATAAAAAATACGGAAAAGTAGCATTCACAAAAAGAATTCATCAAAAGTCAGGAAGGCATTAATTTAAGTCAAACTTGCTGCATGAACCACTGTTTAAAACAAAACACTCAAAGAAAATGTAGTATCACTAACAGGAAATCAAATGGCTGCTGTTTCAGTGTATAAACTGGAAAAATGTCTATGTATAGAGATTAACGAAATAAAATCCCACAGCTAAAGAAATGATTACTTAAATGATTACTTTTCTGTTCTCAAATTTTCAAGGGGAAGGGAAAGTGGAACAAGAGTAATTTTGCTTGAACAATAGCTTTATTATTCTTCCTTAAAAGAACAAGCACAGCAACCAAACTACTGCTAGTACACTTCCCTTTGTCGTCATATATTGTGATACAGCCACTAGAAAATAACTGCCCAGCTTTGGCTCCCACCAGGAATGAATTCATGGGGCTGTGCCTGCCCTGCAAGGGGAAAGCTGCACAGCTGCTCGTAGGACGTCAGTAAGGACGACACACTCAGGTGGTTTAGGTTCCATTTAAATGACGATGACTCAACACAGCCATTTAAAATATGCAGACACTGTTGCCGACTTGTTGGAACAAGGCACTTGACAATGCAGTTTCCCTTTCACAAACAGGTTCAGGTGCAGGTTCTAGTCAAACATCTGCCACTGATTTTTGAGGAAATCCTAATGCCTGCACTCGTGAGAGTATCTTCTGTTGCTGAGTGCTTGGGTTGCAAATATCCTGTAAAGGGCAGCTCCGCTGTGGGCAGGTTTGAAACAGACTTGGTTTGTACATTCCAACAGTCCCTGCTGATAACCTGCTGTGTCAGCGTTTCAGGGTGAGGATCTCACAGCAACCGGTTCATTTCACAACCACCACCTGCGAGGCTCATTGAGATGCATATATTTGTATTTACTAAATCTACGTGTATTTAACAATGTTTATTCATGTTTTTCAGGCAGGCCGAAAAAGAATGTCAAAGATGTTTAATTTCTAAATAAACTGTTTGCCAACTGTAGATCTTTTTGTGTCCAAGGTATCAATTGACACTGTGAACATGATTTTCAGACAAGTAGAGTGCAAGTTTTCTTGCTAAGAAATGTGAATGTCAGTTGTACCATCAAACTGCTTTTGCTAATCTGATTAACCAAAGAGAGATGCTTCACAAAAGAAGGTGTTTGCACTGGAGCAGGAAAGAGTGAGTAGCACTAGCACTAAAACATCTACACTGCTTCCTTCTATTGGTTTTCTAAGTGACTGTGGTCATTTCACTTTTTTGATGATACAGTTTCTCCCCCCTGTGAAACGGAGATGCTGGCGCTGACCTTGCGGGTAAAAAGATCTTTGAAACACTGGAAAAGCAACAGTGACATTTAGGCAATAGGAGGAGAAGAGCTCTGTGTTTGCACCAGGCCTGGCATCACCCGTGCTGCAGCTCCCAGCTGGAGTATGAGATATCAAAAGGACATATATGGATAATATTAGCAGATATCATAAATGCCTTCAATTCACTAGGTCTTAAAAAAATCCCTTGAGCACAGGCAAATTAATTTTTCTCCTTGTGAAATGTAAATCTTCCCCACACAGAGGCATGAGGTTTTTCCTGTCTGTGTGAATATATTTGGGCAGCATTGGATCCAGGGGACCTTACTGGATTACAGGCTTCCTCAGCTGGGGTAGTCCTTTTGCTGGAAGCAAGTGTTTATCATACAAGTTGCCACTAGACATAAACATCCCAAGGACCTTTGGTCCTGCGTTAGCACAAGTTAAAGCTCTAACCTAACCTGGCAATGCTGCTGTACAACAAAGACAAGCTGAAATAAATTCCCTACAGACACACAGAAAATGTGCTCCAGCTGTAACCCACCTCATCTGCTTTCCATTCCTGCCCTCAAAACCCATATTCCATGGTTTTAGACATCCATCATCCATTATCCAAAGAACAGATGAATTTACTGAAAAATTAAAGCAAATTAATACAGCAGATCACTGTTTTAGCAATGCTTCTCTTTTTTTCAGAAAGACTGCATTTGTGTGAAATCCTCTGCTCCTGATTCTCACTTAATTACAAAATATTACTGCAAGGTGAAAATTTTAAAATGACGCCTTACCATCTTTCATCCTCATCAAGCATAAGTATAGGAATTTTTATTAGCATAGGGGGAAGAAAACTCAAAGATATGCCTATTGTTAGAAACAAAGCTGAAATTACTCTGTCCCAAACAGTTTTCCTTGTTGGATTGCACCCCACCAATTAAAAGCTATGTTTAAGATATTTTTTATTATATTTGACCCATTGTTATCACATAGCTATATTTTTTCTTTAATTTTAGCTTTAAAAGTGAAAGAATATCAGGAAAAATATGCTGTTTTGATTCAAACGTAGTTCTGGTAATTTTTTTCTCTTATGTTAAGTAAGTGCAGAAAAATTTATTAGTCCACTTCTCAAAAAGAGGAGTGGAGCATTTGCAGGGAGAAGGGGTTGTTTGAACCAGGTTGCCTTTTGTATTTTTGTTTGTTTTTTAACGTCAAAGATTGGACATTCAAAAATAAGCTTTTTAAAAAAACAGCAGTGCTCCTGACAAGTCCTCCAGCCCAGGAAGTATTAACGGGAGAGCTCATTATTGCCCCACCTGTGGCTGGGGAGCCAATTTAAAACAGCTGTACTAAACGCCCTCCTGAAATGAGCAGCTGAGTGCGCCCCGGGGAGCCTTGCAGGAAGGTTGGGAGAGCAGCTTTGCGAGTGTCTCAAGGCTGTGGGCTACGGTTTGGGATCTTCTGTCACCCCGGGGGCCTGTCCTCTGCTCTCCAGGTAAGGAACGCAGATTGCTGGGCACAGTGATGGGAGGAGATACGGTCAGAGAGCTTTCTGACCCATCTGTATGGGGCTAGATTGAAATAAGTAGCAACGTGTGGGTTTGAGCCTGATCAATCTTCTCATGGCTTTGCTGCAAATGCTAAGGAAGCTCTCTTTAGTGCCTTGGCTTGAGCTCTCAAGTTTTAGTGGCTTAAAACTCTTGTGCTGGTGCTGTGTTGAGGTGTCTGTGAGTGAGGGTGGGAGCTGTGTCTGTGAGGCTGCTGCTGTGCTGTGGGGACCAACCACACACCCACAGTCAAGTGGGGGATGATGGCATACAGATTATTTCTGCATTAAGTGCAATCAGGTTGATGCTTTATAAGTGGTCTAAATCTTATGAATGTAGACGTTTTTCAATGGCTAAAAAACCCCAGCACTTGACTTAAGTGATTAAGATCTCAACCACTGTGATTTGAAAGGGAAGGCTTTTAGTGTGAAATGCTTAGTAATGCTCTGACTTCACAGTACCTTATGTTACCTTACTGTGCTTCTTGAACAGTCCCTTGTGGTCCTGGCATAAGGATAATGGGATTGTTCTAGGGAGCTGCTCAGCTTTGCTGCAGAGGTAACTGAAAACAGCTGGACCATGTATGTCCCACTCTGCTGGTTTAGTAGGAGATGTACCCTGAGTGTTTCCACAGCTGCACTTCCTTCACATGCCTCAAGTCATTAATGTGTAGTTAGCTCTCCCAGAGCATAAAGGTCCAGGGGCAAGGCAGCAAAGGCTCGGGCTGGTGGGGACAGACAGGCAGCTCCTGCCTGCTGAGCCACTGAAATGCTTGCAGGAGCGCCTGGATGCTTCCCAGAGGAAATCTACGTTTGTGTCTGAAGATTTGAGGGTGACAAAAATGCCTGAAGTCTTAAGGGAGGGCCTAAAAGGGGGAAAACACCAAATCAAAAGCAACTTGGATTTCCAGTGCATGACTCTTGTGCTAAGACAGCACACCGTGCTGGGAGATCGATCCAAAACCAAGCAGTGCCAAGATATTTCCACTGAATTGTTCAGTGGAGTGTGATAAGGCCTGCGGGAGAGGGAGAAAACTGGTAATATTAGGAAGTGATCACAACAACAGCAAAAAGAGCACAAATTCAGTTCTGCCTTTCACGGGGTAAATGAAAAGGATGAGATGTTAGGTGGGTAAAGTGGGGGTGTACTTATCTTCAGTTTTAACCTCTATGTGTTTTGGAGCTTTTTCTAGGTTTTAATTTTCAAGTCTGATAAAAGATTGAAAAAAAGGTATGCTTGGGCACGACAGTCATGTTTGATGATACAGTGTCCTCTATCCACTTATTTATATATAAATATCTGCATTTTATTTAAAAATTATATTCTCCTGAGCTACTTCCTCCTCCCTTTTCCCGCTAGGTGACATGACTGACACTTTTGCCATGACAAATCCATGAGTGTCTTAAAAATTTACCATGAAAACCCTGGAGCTTTAATTATTGTGCATTTACATAATTAGTGCAAATACATGCAATTACCATGTGTACCTACACAATTACCAGCTACAATGATGTACTAACAATCCTTATTAAACTTTAGTGGGGGAGGGATGCATTGATTGTGTGCACAAGCAACATCTGCACTACAGCCTTTCTTTTTCTTGCACTTATTCGAAATAGCCGTGAGTGTTTGAGGAGGGGGGGTTAATATGCTGAAAGCAGTGACATACCAAAAGTAGGTCAATAAGCTGTCCAAATTAGAGTTCTAGTGAGATGAAAATACAAGACATATTTCCAGCAGTGTTTTCAGGATGCCATAGCTTTTGCAGTTAGTGCAATGCTGACAATTCGTGATTACCTATAGGTTAATTGTAGCTACACCCTCTATCACATCTAGTGTTCACCTGCATAGAATTTCCAAATTTCTCTTGTATCTGCACTCATCCTCCAGTTACAAGTGTCAGCATGACTGGAGTCCTCATGACATGCCTCTTGGCTGTTATGTCAAGCTGAATGTCTACTACTGGGGAAAAAAAAGTGTTTCCAAATTACTTAATTATATTATTTATCTTAATTAATCTTTGAATTATGATGAGGGGAATTTCAGCTCATGAATGCTTTTTCTTGCAAAACACATGCTTCCTTTATTATAGAAAGTATTTAACATAAATATCCCAGCACTAGAATGCCTCCTAGTTCCACAGTTCTCTGGGCTCTTCTGTTCTCTAGGAATTTCAGTGGCCTTCTACTTTTCTTGGCTCACATACAATAAAACACAGCAAATGATGCATTAGGGACCACACCTCTTCCTGTTGTGTTCAGTTTTGCACTTATTCTCCTATTCAGCTCTAAGGAATTTGTTGCCTGTGGTACTTCAGCGAAAGAGCCTTATTACTAAATTCTCCACTGCTCCTTCTGCCCTAAGTATTCCCCCAGAATAGGAAAGAAAATAATCTGCTGCTTTTTTTGTTTTGTTTCCTTCACTTCATAGACCTCAGATCAAGCCTTCATGGCCTTTTGTGCCACTTGCACATGCCTTTGGAGAGCACAGCCGCATGTGAGAGAGTGGGGTTTGTTTTGCTTTGGTTTTTCATCTCTTCTTAGACAGTAGAAAAACTCTTTGTTAGGGCAGTGAAAAATGGAGAGGCTAATTGTCACTGCTAAATGCAATAAAGTAACACTTTGGGCCCTCAGGCATGTTTTATGACCAATATGGCTGTTAGTGAATAAAATCCCATGCCCCAGAATATTTACATATGTAAACAACTTATGGTTATTTATTCATATTTCATTAATTTATTTTTTCTTTTTTTTTGAGATTGTATTAGCTATCCCTTGTGATACTCAATACAGTTGGTTAGGGAAAAAATAGATTATGCTGCTTGCTAAGTTGGAGGACTCATTGAGAATCCAGCCTTAATTGTATTTAAGGCTACGTTTTATTTAGCATGACTAGCTGTGTTACAAAGCATTATAGTGTCCTGGCAAGCTCTGTCTGATAGGAACCAATTCTCACTGTCTTGAGGGTAACATCTTATTTTACTGTTTGCTCTCCTTTCACGTTGTCAGCTTAGCCAGCTTAGACTAAAATCTCTCACAGATGCTCAGACCAGAGCTGAACCCAAGTTCTCCACTTGGTGTTGATGTTTTCTGTCATCTCTCTCTCCCCGACTTCAACACGCAAAAACTGAAAACAAGGGGGAAAACCGAAGTCCAACTTTGACTGTGACATTGATGTTTTATACACGGTTTAATTTGTTTTTCTTTAAATCTCATTACCTTTCTCCATTAAAATTTAGTAAGACCAAAAGAAGACCTGCTTCCTGACAAAATCCAACAGTGGGTAGTCAGATGATAGAAAGATGGAACAGTATTTTATTTATGAAATGGAAATCCATACCATGGACATCTCAGTTAGTATACCAAGTGAAGTGCTCTCAAGGTAGCTATAGGAATGTCTGGGGACTACATAAGGTTATCTGATTGCTTTATATGGAGCAGATTAAAAATGAGGTCCTGATGGTCAAGGTCATTCAAAATCCTTGGGTATTATTTTTTTGTTATGATGTTGCACATTTCATGCTGGCTGTCTTCCAGCTTTGCTAATTATATTCCACTTAAATACATTCCCTTGAGTTTCAACTTGGATAAGGTTTTGTTTTCTTTTTCACTTTTCCTTCTGAAACTGAAACAGTGTAGTTTGAAAAGCATTTAATAACAACAAAAGTGACTAAAGTCTCTGCTTACCAATCTCATTTGGGATGCCTAGAAATTACTTGTTTTATGGGCAGGGTTTGGATGAGTCAAGTGACTTCAGCCCAGACTAAATTTTGATTTGAGATTTCTCCGAGTGGAGACATGCTTGGTTCTTGAATTTGGACTTGGATTTGGCTCTAACAGGGCAGAGTCTTTACCTTCGTAAGAAGGTTAGCTTGCATGCTCAGGGGTACTGAATGTTTATATCCCCACAGAAGCATCCTTTTGGCACTGTATAAACAGCATGTTTACGATGCTCCATTTCCTCAGCTCACATACGTTAAGTTCCTTTTCAGTATGTTATACATGGCATACCTTCTCTTCCTATCCTTTCCTCCCCTTGTTTTTTGTTTTTAAGCTGTAACTTTGCCTCTTGAAGGCACACATCCTGGAGTTCAGTGTTATCTTCCTATGTAATTTTTAATGGCTTTATTCTTTGTCAAACTAATCAAACCCCCCTGTATAATCCAGCATGGTGCATGTGTGTGTGAGAGGTGAGGACAAGGCCATAAACTGTAGCTCTGATCCTTCTCAGAGTACAGCCCATACATAACTGATGCTCGAGTGCAAAGTTGCTCAGCAGTCAGTTACTCTGGGCTTGCGTTTGCAAGACTGGAGGCTTGTTCAGCATCTGTGTTGCCTTTCTGTGGCACCCCACTCACAGCTCCTTGTGAGTTTTGGGCTTGGAGTACAGAAGAGTTTGCAGAAGACTGGTGTGAGTAGCAGCCTGGTTTAGAAAGAATGACTGTAAAAAGGATGGGTCAATGTAAATTCCCGCAAAAGATAAGATGTGTATCCTTAGTGACCAAAAAATGTGTCATTGATGCTTCGCACATGAAAGCTCCTTTGGAGGAATCCAGTCCCTCACCTGAATCACAAATGACTCTGTGATTTAGGCAGCATAGGTTGAGGAGGACCAAAGTGTGAAATTTAAGGCAATATGCAAATGTTGTCAGGCCTCAAATGGAAAAGGGAAGAGAAAAAAGAAAAAGTCCAAACCTTCAGCTACTTCCCTCATCATGTCTTATAATTGTTTTCAATTAGTTTTTCTCAGTATAATTGTTTACTTTTTCCTCTAGGATTCCAGTTGCATAACCACAAATTTCCTTAATGTTTTTGCGTAGTAATTTCATCTCTAATTTATGAATCTAAATAAACCCTGTTTTCTTTCCCATACTGTTAATGAAAAGACAAAAATGGACATAGTATCAGTTTCTCATGTGTGGAGTAATGTGTACAACCTGACAGCAGCCTCACTGAAAGTTAATCTCACTTACAGGTGAAATTTTACTGCATCCAGCAGTATATTCCTGGTATCCTTGCTGTTGCTGTATCAGAAAAAGACTTGCTAAACTTCAACACAACTATTGATCAGAGTAAGCATTTGCTTAAGCTAAACCCCTAGGTTATGACAGAGGAGCAGATCAGACACTCGTGCTGATGGATGAGCCCATGAGGGCTCAGATTTCTAAATGTGTGTACCTGGGGAGCAACAGCTGGTGCGGTGCCAGGGGTGTGAGTGTAGCAAACAGCCCCCACAAAAGCAATGCTGATGTCAGCACTGATCCCAGGCAGTTTTTCATGCATATTCTACACCTGCAGTCCCTGCTTGAGCGAGCTCTTAACCTAGGGAGCCTCGTTACCAGTGGCTGTGGCACCCAATAGCTCAGACTGGGCTTGGGATCTAAGCACGCACTCGCCACCTTTGGCTTCTGTGGTCTGTGCTAAATCCTATGCTCCAAAAAAACCTGCATTGATAGCAGTTACCTGATAAAATTTGTATACACAAGTAACCTGTGTATGTCTAGACACAATGTCTACATGCCATCTCAATCAATTCCATTTTCATTATGGTACAGGATGAATTATGACAGCAGCAAAACCTAATTTGAACTGCAGCTGAAGAGGGCTAGGGGGAGGTGATATTCTGGTTTACCATACAATCCTCTGGAGGGAAGAGTTCAGATCTGTCTTAGGTTATATAACAGAAATGAGGTTAGCAGATTTGGTCTAATCCCTTGTGGACAGGCCCACCACAGAGCATGGAATAACGTGGATAACTGTCTGTCTGCATGCTTGCTGACGGCTTTGCTACTGCAGCAGCAGAACGCTGTTAAACCAGGATCCCAGATCAGGCACTGAGCCTTGAGCAGCCTCTGTTTTAAAAGCTGTTCCAAGATCTCTTGGTCTCAGAATTTTCAAGAACATGAAGAGCAGCCTGGCCTCTTAGAACAAACTGAAAGGGCCCAATCCTTTGTCATTTTGTGAATACTGGTTTTGCTTTGCTCTGACATTGCAACCGAGTTGGATAATTAGCCTGATTGGCCTAATTGAGGACTTTGTTTAGAGAGGTGTTCTTGGAGCAACACTGAATACCCTAAGCCAACCCTGCCATACATGTAAATTCCTAACTTTTTTTTTAGTCCAACTGACCGGTCCATCCTTTATGCCACAGCACACAATTAACAGTGAATTGGAGCAGCTATAAAAGTTCTTTGTTCTTTGTAGTGGATTAACCTGGTTCCTGGCTGAAAAAAAGCACATCAATGTGCATTAGTAGCACCTCTCTCAATTCTTGAATCATATCAGCACAGGTCAGAGAAAACTAAGGCTGTCCTAATCCTCACGGGATTAATTGAATTTACAAACAAACTGATAAATGCACTAGATATACTGACTGCTGCAACCACTTCTGGGGCAAAACTCTACGGGTGACCAATACATGCTATGGAGGAAGGAGGAAATGTCTCCTGCGCCTATGGAAGTGAAGGGCTCTGTGTGGGCAGGTGCAGCAGTTGGGATCTGGCTGTGACACCACTTAACACGCGCTGTCACTGCAATGCTGGCTGAGCTCGGATGGCTGCAAGTGGCAAAGGCTGCTAGGGTTGCACATCCCCTGTGGACAGGTAGCACTTCCAACCCCTTTGGTGCCTCTCAACAGTGTGTGGCAAAGCCCAGTTTAGTAGAGGCAGGTTCAGAGGGCACAATGGCACCTGCTAAATGACTACAATGATTTCCTGCAAGACCTTTATGTTCCTAGCCATGTAGTGTATTGATCAGGCGACTTGGTTTCTGAAAGAAGTCAGGGTGATGCAGCTGGTGAATCCTGCATGATGTGCTCATGTGGAACAGAAAACTACAAAAAGCTTGAAAAAGTAAATGTGTGTTTACCGTTTTGTTTTCAGCCTGCATGGTATCAGTGGAAGTTGTGCTTACACAACTGCCACTGTACAGTGGACAGGCCTTGTAGCCTTGTTATGGTGCTGCTGCACAAAGATTTAAGTTTCTAATCTTCAATTTCTGTAAGGGGGTTTCAAGATACAAAGCATCAAAACCTACTGCTTTGACTTTGCCTATGCCCAACACAGAAGTTTTGACACCTTAAAAAGATATTAAATTTCATACCTTAAAAATATATTATTTGCAAGTGAATTCTTGAGGTATGATGCCCTGATGTCTGTGTGATTATCCGATTGCTGTATTGCTACAGTGCCCTTTTTGGTTACCTAAAGGCCGGGCTTTTTCTGCGCCTGTTTCAATCAGGCATGTAATGCTGTGCAGGAGTGGAATGGGCTGCACTGACTGGACAGGATGGGCTGTTTAAACCTGTGGACTCAGGTCACAGTCACGGGGGCCGGTGTGGCTGGGGGCGGAGGGCAGCCCCGCTGACAGGGAGAGGCGAGGGGTCACTGCGGGCAGAAGCCGAACCGGACCTGGCTGGAAGCGCTCGGCTCCTGGCCCCGAATTGCCGGAGCCTTGGCGAGAGCTCTCCTTGGCGGATCGCAGGGCTCGTACGTGCGGCCGGGGCAGCGGGCCCTTAGGCCGCAGGGGCCGAGCGCGGCCCGCCCAGCCCCGCAGGGACCGGCGGGGCCCGAGCGCTCCCGCCCCGGCGGCCGCCGCGTCTTCCGGGC
>VZTB01014847.1:227533-343819 GCA_013397245.1 Thryothorus ludovicianus | reverse complement strand
CGGCGGAGCTGCTCGCAGGGAGAGGGGGAATGGCAGCCAGTTAAAAGACACTTCAGGAATGTAAACATAAAAATAGGAGCCATCCAGCCACGCTCTCGTCCCCCCCCTACCCCCCCGCGGGGCTCGGGACAGCATTCTGGGCTGGCGCGGTAGCGGGGAAGGAGAGCAGCAGCCTGAGACAGGGGGAGGAAGTTGTTACTATAATCGGGGGTTTAGACTGTAAACTTTGTTTTGCACGTGTAGAGTTTAATTTCGGTGCCGCCTCGGAGGCTGCGATGAGAGACACGGGGCGGCGCCTCGGGGGGGCCCCTCCGAGTGCAGCCCCCATCACCGTCTTTGCTGAAGGTGGAACCTGCCCGGCCGTGGCGGCGGGACCCCCGCAAAGCCGCTTTTGTCTGGGGTTGCCGAGGTCCCGCTCACCAGCCCGGCAGCTGCACGAATTGGTGCAAATTGCGGCTTTATCGCCAGTTTATCGAGACCGAAGCAAACTTAAGGCATAGCTCTGCTCTGTCGTCCGATCGTGCGCCGTGTGTATTTTTGTGCTTCAGTTAATAATCTGCAAACGGCTTAATGGCTCTGTAGTGCCAGAGGAATTGGTTTTCTCCATTTACTTCAGCAGGCCTGAGTGAAGCTGGTGCTCTGACTGCTTTTTTCAATGCATTGACACGAGAGAAGAGGATTTAACTTGGCAGCCTGAACAAATGCTCTATCAAAGGTTTCCTAAGAGACAGTAGGAGTGCTGGGGTGATGAATGACCTGGGGTAGTTTTAGGGTGCTACCTATGCAAGCTTTCTTTTAAATATGAAATGGCCATTTAGGGCTCTGAATGAAACTGTGCGCATCAGAAAGGCGACAGGCTTATAAAATTTAAAAGGGCAAAAGCCCATTAATGCTGTGGCAAAGCTTTGGCTCCCAGCTCTGGTTGAGTAGTTCCAACTGCCGTGAAGTGCCAACGCTTTTAAGGAAATCTTTAGCAACAGCTTCTCTCTAGCCGTGGAACGGACCTTGGCCTTGCACACTGGGAGTTTAATGGTGCAGCCTGTCCTCCCCACGCAGGGGAGGAAAGGCGAGGCCAGCAGGCAGGTGTGAGGGCACGGGGGATAACCTAGGGATGAAGCAAAATCAGGAGGGGAATAATAAAAAAAACCTCTATGTTGGAATATATGGCTAAAATGACTTACTGGTGGGAACCTGTTCAGGTTGATACTGGGGCAGTAACATGGCACAGTGGGTAACAAAAATGTTACTAGCACCAGCAGAAAAGTTTCACAAAGGAATGTAGCAAAGCTAAAGACCTTTGGGAAAGGACTCTGACGAACATTGTTGGTTGTGGATTCAGAGCTCCACTTCCTTCTCTTGACTGGGGAAAATGTACTATGGCATCAATCTTCTCTTGGCGGGGCCTGGTGCAGGTTTGTGAATGCCAGAAGACTCGCTCTGACCTTTTTCTGTTCCAAGCTGAGGATGTTGAAACACCAGCCATCAAACAAAAGAAACATTGAAAGCAAGATCTGCAATGGAGCACATGTGACTTTGAGGCTAGCTGAGTGTATTTGGTGGCCGTTTTCCTCAGAGTTTGGTATGGGGAGGAGGAGAAGGAAAAGGTCGCTTATTTTTACGATGAGGCTATGGAAAACCTGACTTGAAATCCCCTAAATATCCCATAGTCAAGTACTTTTTTTTAAGTGTTGTCTCAAAGTGCCTTGGTTTCTGCTCTTTTTACATATGTATCTATAATTGCTACATTACAAGAGGAGGATTATTTTACCCCATGGTTACAAGGAGGACCAGGAATTTTGCAGGATCCACTACATTAAAAAAAATAAAAATCTTTAGAATTATGTTTTAAAACTTCGAAGAATTTCCTGGGATTGAATTGACAGATTGTGATTTTTATCTACACGAGATAACACTGTTTTGAAAAGTGGCTAATTTCAAGTTTATTCTGTAAATTGTAATTTCAATTTACTTTGGGCTTTCTGAATTTAAGAAGAATGCTTTTGGGACCACTTGATATAGGTATCTAACCTGCCAATTACATTCATGTCAACATGGACAGATGCTTTTATTGTTTGCATTGTTTACAGTTCACAATACCTTAAATAAACGTTGATCATGATTAGAAACAATAATTGAGTCTGTGGCAAAGGATCAATGAAAACTTTGTTTCAGGAAAGTGAGTTGCTGTGTATATGTACAGAGAATGTTTTGTGCTCTCTGAGATGAAATAAATCTGCAATCTCAGTATGGCGTACCATTCTGTTTTTAGATTATTTTAAGAAACCCACAAAAGATAATGGATCAGTTTTTTCAACATCTGAATGATTTCTCCTGTACAAGGAGTGGAGAGACAAGGCTCTGTAGCATAGTTCCATTCATAACTTTTCTTGGGAGTTGCTTGCCCTTTGCCCCAAATCTCTTCCACTTTTATGGGCTCCAAAGGTTTTCTGTTTTGAAAAAAAAAAAAAAAAAAAAGAAAGCTAAACCAGAACTAAACCAACACCCCAGACCCTCATGGATGGCAGTTACATCACTGATACTATAGCTCGAGACAAATGTTGACTGGTTTTTAGCAACCTGATTTTTGTACTAGCAGCCTTTAGAGCCTGGTTTTTCTCCTGAAAAGGAAGAAAAATAGATTTGGGAAAGGAAAAAGAGTTGGAATTCCTTTTGCCATCCCCAGTGTTGTTGATAGGTTTCAGAACAGGGATCCAGCCTTTTTCCAGTCACACAGAAGATTATGTGACTATGAGAAATGGAGGTAGTGGCTGGCCAGGAACTCGTGGTGCCTGCTGTGCTGCTCCAACAACGTGGGTGAGCAAATGCTGCAGGAGGCGTGAGCTCGGGCTGTTATGGCTTTACCTGGGAAGCCTGTTTCTCATAAATAAGTAGGACTGCAGTTAATGCCTGTGGTAGCAAATTTGACCACTGTGCAATTGGCTAATTTGTTCGCTCCTAGTTAGACCAATTTTTGTGAAATTCTATCCTGTATTACAGCAAAGTGGTGAGAATGTTGCCGAAGAGTTTATGTTGCTTTGTGCTTGTTCCTGTCAACTGCCTGTTGTGGGACAAGCAACACCAGCCCTCTCTATCCATTTAGGGGTGTTTTATGGGAAAACACAGTAAACAACACCTCAGTCTAGAATTGCCACAGACCTCCTGCTCAGATATTGTATGTTTTCCTTACACTCAATTCACATCTTCACCCCAAGTGTATGCAAGCCTTCCTGCTGCTGATAAGTTGAGGCTGTCAGTGGTAATAGAAATAATTTCTGCTTTAAAATGGTGTCTTTGGCTTAAAAGGTTGTTTTGCCATATTGATTTCTTCCTTCCCCCTTCTTAATATAAAGCAGAAAATTCTTATGTAGCAATTTTTAATTCTTTACTTCCATTGGGTTTCATGTGATCATTAACATTCAGCTTGGCTAATGTTAGAATATTTTAAAGAGAATATAGGCTGCCAGGGAAATGTCCAGGCAATGAGTTGCAATGGATCTCCACGGCTAGACTGTTGGAGGCAGTAGTGTATTATGAGAATAGGAGATGGCCTTACACTTGTTACATGTTATTTTTGGTTCTAATAGTTTAAGATGCACTGAAGTCTATATTGCCTGAAGTTTCCTGGCTTCAGTACAGTGCCTCTCCCCTTACCTTTATGGAGCAAGGCAGATTTCTATGGCTATTAGGTATCCAGTAAAAAAAGCAAAGTTGTTCTTAGACAGACAAAATCACTTCCAACTGAATTTCTCCAGTAAGTGTCAATAGAAATTAAGTTACTCCACAGGGAATGATTCATTCTTTAAAAGAACTTGCCCTTCTGAAGGCTCATGTAGGTGACCACTCGTTCTGGAACACCTGTAGTTTCCTTCAGTTGCTTATACATTTTAGTTCTGTAGCAGAGGACAGAGGAAGCAATTTTTACTCCTGTGGTGCAGTCGGTGATGGTTGATGGCATTTTTAAATACGATTTAGGATCTAGTGAAGTATCTAAGCTTGAAAAGGGACTTCTGTCCTTAACACAGCTAATTCTATAGATCAAGCTGGTTTGTATTTTGTCTAGTGTGCTAATATTGGGGTAATCCCATACAACCTATCACAGTAACATTCTATTAACATAAATGTGGGAAGCATATCCCCTGGTTGGTAATCCAGGGTTTGTTTTGACTGCAGACCAGCTTTGACTTGATTCCCAAAGTGAAGCTGGAAAGCTCCTGGCTCAATACCAGGCAGGGGGAGGGAGGAAAAGAAACAGCTTAAAACCCATTGATATGCACAGTGATACAAACCTGTGCAAATTCCATAAAAGTGTGAGTTTGTATTACCTCTGCTGCTCATTGTTTGTCTGTATAAGAGGTTTCTTATTAATTTTTTGTTTGCTTGTTTGTCCTGGCTTATGTCAGTGGATGGTGGAGGCCTGATTTATAACTCATGTCCTCATGCTAAGACATCCTCTTTCACTCCTGTGAAACCTACCCAGGCAATTGTCCAGCTGCCTGATGCATAGCCAGTTGTGTTACCCTCTCCCTGTAGGGCTATATGCCAGTTTTTTGGTAGTCAGTATTGGCTGTGGTTGCTGTAAGCCTTTTTTATTTCCAGGAAAAAGCAGCACTGCTGTGGGCCTGACTTCAGAAAGGGGAATAACTCTAACATATAGATAATTCATATGTGTTGTCAAAGATAGCAGGAGAATGAAAGCCACACAAGTGACGCATGTGATAATGTCGTACAAAACCAGTATGGAGATTGTTTGTTGTCTTTATTTGGTTTTCTTCAAATCTTACTCGTTCTCATGTTTTCATCTCTTTGCCTGGTAACTGGTAAACTCTTCTGGTGATTTAGTTGAGTAGTCAGCTTGGTCCAGATAGCATTAACTAGAGAATACTGACTGCTCGATCCAGTGCACCAATGTGGGGAAACTGCCTCCTTCATATGGCAGCTCTTTGTGTTGGGAAATACTGTTTTTCATCTTTGCTGATTAGGTAAAAACATGTTTGAGGAGTAAGAGAAAAAGCAGTACCTTGACAAGAAGTTTGTGTTGTCTTTTGGATTCATGTAGTTTTTCATTCCTTTGAGACTTCAGGGCTCCGATGACTGACTGGCTGGCACAGTGCATGGTATCTGTCTTAGAGATTTCTAGATAGTCTCATAACTAATCAGAAAGCATTATTTATTGGGGCTGCAGTGACATAGATATATGACAGAATAGTAGGGGCTTCAATTGGCCATTTAGTAGCAAAAACAGTTCCCTTGATGTGTATCTGCTTGTTTCTTGGCTACACTCCTGATTCCCTCTGAGAACAGTGGAGTCTTTTAAGCTGCTCTGAAATACACACCTCTGTATCTCTATCAGTAAATTCTGCAGTGCAGGTTTCTCTTCTTGTGTTTTTGGACACCCATTCTGAAAACAGATGAACTGATCTAATACTGGTTTATTGTGTAAATAAGGATGAGGGAGGAGTGCAGGACAGTGCCGAGGCTGACACTGCAGGGCTGTTGTTGTTTGAAATGGGACTTCCCTGGAAATGGTCTGGTCTCACACTGACAAAAGGGGGTTTGGGAGTCTACCTCACCAAAAGCAATCATCGTAACCTTGAAGGTGTTTTAGTGACTTGGATTTTGTGTGAAACTCAGACCCTTCCCCTGTGCTCTTCTCTTGGACATGACTGTTGTCCAACAGCCACCTGCTAGGTGGGCATTCTCCAGCCCAAAGGTTACCACCTGCTCTTGGTTATTTTAGAGGTGTGAGAGTGAAAAAATCCACCACAAGAGAGTTGAGTGACAGGGAGGAGAGGCTTGAGCCCAGAGCTGCAAGGCCTCCACCCCTCCAACTACAGCCACTTTGTTGAGGAAGTGAGAGAAATTCATCAGCTGCTGTCCCACTGTGTCTGTGCCCAGTTTGAACAGCACTTCTGTTTGTGCAGCCCAAAGGTGGGATGCCCCCACACATAATGGGAAAATAAGAAATACATTACATATCATTGCTTTCCATAAGCCTTAGTTTTCCTTAGTGTTGCACATCTCTAAGATCTCGGCTATTGTAAACGACAAAAAGAAGCCTTATAAACATGAAAATTTTCTTAGAGAATGCATTTGCTTAAAATACACTGCAAAATACAAGTTCCTGCAGCTAAACTATTTCGACACTGTTTAAGTGTCACTGTTAAAAACTGCTTTAGGCACTGTTACACTTCAGTTTTAAAACTATTGTGTATTTTTACGTGAATGGAAGAGCCATCTGATCACCTCTCCCATCCTGCCAAACTGCACCAACCCTACCTCCCCCTAAAAAAAAGGGGACAAGAAAATGCTTTAAAAAGCAGTTCTAGAGACTTTGTTGCCACTGAATTCTTGGAAGAGCAGTTTGTTTATACATCTACCCATAGATGAAAAGAGAGGAGTTTATTATCCCACATGTTTGCAAGGGAAAAGAAGAATGATATGGTTGTCAGGCAGTCTACCCAGTCTCTTAGTGTCCTTCTTGTAAATTGTATGTTTGTTTAATGCTTGTAACTCTTCCCAGCAGTGGGATCACAGAAGTTAACTTCTTTACAGCTGTTACACAGCTTATGCTTAGGTCTCCCTTACAGCAACCCAAGGCTTTCCCCAAGCCTTTTCAAGTAAAGCTTCTCTTCTCCACTTAGCACAGGTTGATGCACTTTACATTTAATTAAACATTTTCTTTTTTAAACTGAACATCATGTTCTAAAGGATGTCAGACCAGTGAACTGCCATCCTGTACATGCTTCTGTGATCCTGACTATCTTCACGCTCAGTTCACTGTCCTTTAGATGGCTTACAAAACCACAAAACTTTACCTTTCTGTTTCACAGAAAACCAAGATGCTGAGTTGCAGTGGGCACTTATGTGCAGATGTGGGTGGTAGTTCTGTGACTCTAAAGATAAATTCAACATGTGTTGTGCTGTCAAAGCTGTTTCTCTACAAACTAGGGTTCAGATTGGTCCCATTCACAAGTCTCTTTTTGATTCTGAGATACCCACTCTGATATGTGTCACCTGGTGAGAGTTAAAGCAGCTGTCACTCCTGCTTTGAGATATTTGTTTCAGGAACTGTACTTGGGTCTTTGCTTGTTGTCTCAAGCATGAGATTTCTCCAAAAATCTGCATCACTTTAAAAAGTATTGGGTTGCAATCCAGCTGGAGTTAGATACCATTAGAGATGGGAGCCTACTAGCTTTCCAAATGAATGCGTAGCTTTGGCTTTTGGCACTGTAATACTCTGACATCTCTCACATTAAAATCATAACAGTATTATGTAAGGAGAAGTTATTTTGGGTCACTAGCAGAGCACTCTCAGACTTCGTTAAATCAGCCTTGCAAGTTAAAACACTTGTGCTCCCATCTTCTTCCTGCAGCTTTTTGGCAATATAACTGTGGGGGTGCTGTGTCCTTTCTCAGTCATTTGCCCTCTGCTTTGCTCAGGCTGCATTGCTGGCTCTGAACCTGCTTCTGCCACAGCAATTCATGTGGCTGTGGGGAGCTCTCACAGGGGAAGGGCTTACTCAGCACTGGCTTTCACTCCGCAGTCCCAGCTGCTTTGAGGTGGGACTTGGGACTGGAAGGAAGGAGAAAGCGGGGGGCTCTGGGATCCTGCTGCTCAGGGCTCTGTGGCAGCCGGCAGACAGGAGCTGTGTGGGAAGCTGGACACCCAGGAGGGCTTCGAACTCCACTAAACAAAGTCCCATCTCTGCAGCGAGCGCTCGCTTGTTTCTGTGTAACTCAGGAGTCACTGTTTCATTTGTCCTTGTTATCCTTTAGCAAAGGACGAGTGAAACACCAGCTGTTGGTGGCCAGCAAGAGACAGAGCGCAGAATGAATCCGGGGGAACCTTTGCAGTGTTTGTTGATAACAAATACTTAAACCTGGTGTTTAGCAAAGATATGGTTTAGATATTAAAGATGCCATGCTTGGACTTGTGTGAGCATTATAAATGCTTCCTTTGGAGACCAGTCCTTGCATTGTGAGTGATCCTTGGCTACGAATTACACATAAAGGGATGGCCATTTGGAGATGGTCTACACTTCAGAAGCAATCAGCAACAGGACAGAAGATAAATATTTTAAAACATCCACATGAAATTGCTGCGTCCTCTTAGTCTGTGTGGCAGGGAGAGCAGAGCTGCTGGATTCCACTGCTGGTGGTTCTGGCTGGAGCTGTGCAGGTTTGGGAGAGTGGAAAGGCTCCCTGGGGCACAGACCAGATGGTGCTGGGCACTGCACGGCCTTGGGTGGGGCAGAGGTTCTTTCTGCAAAGGGCAGTGCTGCGGATGGCTAGCACTTCAGAGCTTTTTTGATTAAAATGGGTTCTGAAAATATTTGCAATCATTTTTATTCTACCTGTATTCATGGCAGATTGTTCTTTTGTAAAGGAACCAATTTAATAGCACCTAAGGGGCGTAGGGTCTGCAGGGAAGAGAAGGACAAGGTTGAGGTGGTGGTGTGGCTGCTGCTGGAGGGTTCAGAGTGGAGCTTTGAGGAGCTGACTGGGGGAAGACAAATGAGTGCCTTAAATTCAGCATCGTGTTGCTTGTCTTATCCTTAAGCAAGGTTGTTTTATCCCCAAATAAATACAAAGAATATTGAAAATTTAGGATTCATCTGTTGATGTTGCTTTTGTTAAGTAATTGGTACTTGGAACATCTCTTTTTAAGATTTCGGTGTGTTTCCTCTTAGCTACCCAAGAGTGTAGCTGCTCCCACAGAATGGGGGTCGGTATGCTGCATTTACGGCAGTTTTGTAGCCTTTGGGCACCTGCCTTTAGCTCTCTGACAGGCTGTGAGGGGTCCCTGTAAGCCCCGTGCCACAGGAGTGGTGTCTGTGTGCCCAGAGCGGGGAGCACCAGCACATGCAGGTGAACACACCAACGAGCTGAAAGGAGGATAAAGTCAGTGACAGCCAGGCTGCTATTGTGTGATGCCCGGGCTGTGCCATGGTGACTGAGACACTGTGATAGTTTCCTTATTGGCCACCATCTGTCTGCTCCTGGCTGGAGCTTCTTGGCTGGCACTCTGCCTTGGGAGAGGCACCAGCGCTGCCCCAGCACAGCCCCCAGTGCAGGGAGTCTGGGCTGGGCAAGGAGGGAATGATGGGTGCCCGGCAGGTTTGTGCTCAGAGATGTGCGATACACTTCTTTAATCACTTTGGGAAAAAACCCTCAAACTTCTGAGACAGCGTTTTCAGTGTGTTCTTAAAGATTTTGCACTCTAAACACATCTATAAATCATTCAATGCACAAATCTTTTTGCAACACCTTTTGTGAAAGCAAATCTGGTACCAATCCCTAATTTTAGAATATTTGTGTTTTGAAAATTTCAGTGAAGCTTCACGTTTCTAGCAGTTTTGCGGTGTCACGCGATTTGAAATTCAGATTTCAAAATTTGGATTTGGTCACTCAGAAAGAAACAGCCCATCAGTGTGGAGTCTTAGTCCTTTTTCTGAAATTGAAGCTATGGCCCTCAGTATCTCTTTCTCAATAAACAGAAATGTAAATCAAAAACACTTAAAATGTTGCCAGCATCTTGTCCTAGCAACATCCCAGCATATTAAATCATAAAATAAAGAAGTATTCCATATCTCCTTCCATATGAAAAATAAAAATATATATTAAAGTATCTATTTGCTCTGGTCATGCTCCCCCTCAGTGTTCGTGAATTACAGGATGATTATTTTGGATTATTGAATTATTTTGCTGTAGAAACTAGTAGCCAACATTACCTGAAAAACTATTTATACAAGAAACGAAATGTTGATAAGTCAAGCTCCCATTTTACCTGTTGCACCCAATTTAGGAATATTTTGTAGTAAATGAAAGGTATACACCAAGCTCTCTTTGCTTTCCTTCATTGTTTAATAAGGCTAAACCCCCCAAAAGGAGCGCTGAAGAGACAGGGATTCTTTGGCAGTTGATCTATTTGTGTTTTTAACGTAGACTACTTTTAGCCTGAGATGCAAAAATATGTACTTTTGTATTGAAAGAGGCTGTTGTTTCCTTTTATTTTAAACCCTGTATGAGAAACAAGATGTCAGACCTATTATAATGCAGCCCAGTAATTAACATATGTTGATCTGCCTCTGCCAAGGATTTCTTATGAGTAATGCAAGTTGCACAAGTAGAGGAGTCAGGTGGTTTGTCAGAGAAGAACCATACAAATGCTTGAGTGATCAGATCCTAGAGACACCATCTGAGGATAGAATGTCTCTCTGTGTTTGAATCTGAGAAGAATTATAGTTTAAATGACCTCTCAGCTGCCTTAAGTTTAAAAATATAGGTGAAGTCAGCTTTTTCACATTGGATTTTTTTTTCCTAATGAGGCATATATGACCAATTCTGATCTATTTTCTTACTAAATGTTATGAGAAACAAATGGTATATGGTGGATTTAAATAACTAAAAGATTGCTGAACTCTGAAATGTGCTAGAATTACTGTTCTTTCTACAAGGAGACTTTGTTCCTTAACCTGAAAGGAGACTGTTGCACACCAACTCGTGGTTTAATGTAGGCTCACAATTAGTGAGTGCATCTCCTCCAAGGCTCTCTCAATGTGACCCATCATCTTGGCTGAAGGGACTGGAGCATGGGCGTGTAATATAATCAGTCAATATCTGTCTGTACTGCAAGTATTAGCAACTTACAAGCATCAGAACTTCTTTGGTAGTTTATCACCACAGTGTAAAACCATCTTTTTTTTTATTTTTTACTTGGAGTTGTGTTTAATTTGTAGCTTATATTTTGACATTATCTGTTCAGCTATAAATCAAGCTTGACTGTGACAGTGATGGCCTTCAGGCTACCTTTTGGTTGTAAATTCACAATTGTTTTTGCTTTGAGTGCCATTTTCAAGCTATGCAGTGTGGATAGTTTGAATAAAAGAACTTTCAATACAGGAAGTGGATTTTGGTGCCTGGACTAATGATTAGACTAATTTAAGATCGCCAGCCTTAAAATATTCAGCCATTAGAATCCAGCCATATAAAATAATTTTAAATAATAATAAACTTGAATTCTTTTGCAAAATCTGCCTTTAGTACCCTGTTCAGGGTTCATATTTTCAGGTTTTGTCTTGGCTCACAAGTGCTATCAGCTCATTAAATGGACAGAGATGTTATAATTGGCTCACTGAAGGAGTTGGAGCTTTAGACTACACGTGAAAGTACTGTTAGGGTTAGCTCCAGGACTTGTTTCTCACTTTGTGCTGTGTTTTCACTACATGTTAGGTCATGGTGGGTCCACTTACAGAGGGTGTTTGCCACCCTTTCCCAAAACACGGTAGTGCAATTGGTAGTAATACTGCTTGTCTGTTTTACAAATCATTGAGCAACTTGTGGCTTCCAAAAAAGTTAAGTAAGGACTGCAGTGGGTCAGAACTTCTGATTTGCGAAATTTTGATGTCTGGAAAATGCTGAGATCTCTAAAAGTGAAGTTTTTGGATGTAAAAGTTTTTCCCCTTCCACTGTTGTTATTCTAAACTGGGCAGATTCAGCAGCTTTTGAGGACATGCTGGAAAACCCAACTAGTTTAAGGGGGAAATAGATGGCTGAGAAAAACATGTGGTGAGAAAGATGTAGCTGCATTTACTGCCATAGCAACATTTTGGCCATAGAAAGTGAAATTGCTGAACTTGTGTTAATATTTATTATGCATTCAAATACCTGTCGGAAGGCTTTGTGATCTATGGGTACTATTTTTATCTTCATTTACAAATCAGCAGGTGTTCAGAGGCCTGTTGGACATCCATCCTTTTGAGCCATTTATGAGTAAACATTTCTGGCTGTCATAATTTTGGTTGGTCAAGTTCACATTAATTGCTGCACTCTGTGCAGTTGTTCTAACGTTTAAATACTGCCTGTGAGTAGGTTTGATTAAAAGTGCGTCTCTAGGTGCACACTAAATACCTTTGATACCTCACCTACAAACAACTGTAGAATTGTTGGTGAGAATGACAGCTGCAGGCAATAAACGAGGACAGTAATAGAAGTCTCAGTGCTGGAGAGAGCATCATAAATCATGAGGTGAGAGCAGCGTGTGTGCTGACAAATCGGTGAGCAGCTGCAAACAGCATTTTCCAGGTAAGAATTATTGCACTTGCTCCTGATAACTGCTCAGAAACCACCTCTTCCTTGTATGTGGGCGACTTTGCCCCTGCACAGGTACTCACAGCAGTGTCAGCTGTTGAGCTCTAGTATTTTGCCTGGGAATGGTGTTTTGTGTGGTGTAAGCTACACATTGTACATTGCACCTTGGTTTTCTTCCAAGGTGTATTCAAGTGTGGGTTTTCCTTTTCAGGGAGGAAAATCCCCATGCTTAGTACAGCAGATGAGTTATTTGATTTAGTTTCCTCAGAGATTTTGGAGAAGTGTTCTTGACAGGTGGAGAGAAGGAGATGTATTTAGCTGGTTTTAACAAGCTTGCTTTGTTAGCCCTTGCTGGGTGGAGTTTGTAGGAGGTATGTATGCCTCTTCAAAAACTAAATGAAAAAAAACCCCAAAACTGTAATAATGCTGTTTAAGTAAGGGAGGTGATAATCCAGTCACATAGAAAGCAGTCTTGCTCCTTTACTATAAGGGAGAGGAAAACTATTTTAATGAAATAATGATGGGAAACAGATGGCAAAGAGCTAGCAACTGAAATATTTTTTGAACACTAGAAAATAAGTGTCAAACACATGTCCTATAATGTAATTATTGCTAAAAGCATAACATGTCAGAATATGTTTTAAAATTTTCAAATCTTTTGTTACACATAATTCAACCTTAACCTCTTGGATTTTGTCTAATAGACTTTAATCTTGGTAAATTAACGGCTTAGAAGTTTCGATGACCAGGAGTTACTGCCACTTTGCTTAGACAAGTGAGCGTGACACCAATGTCCTGCTCCAGAAAGGTACTGCAGCTGGCAGACATTCATGGCTTTAATATGCATTCTTGCCAGACTGCCCTTGGAGTTCATGTGCTCTCAGTTTGTTGTCCGTGATGGGAGAAGTTGCTAACACACACGGGCGTGTTGGGACTGCAGTGTGGGTGCCGGGTGCCTGGCTCAGGTGTGAGGCTCCTCTGAGCACAGCTCCAGAAAGCAGCACACTGGTGAATACCAGGAGCCCTAACAAGCTGCTGCAGGTGTGACCACAGTGCCTGGCAGTGGTGTCCCATCCTCACGGTGACAGCGGTGCTGGAGTATCTGCAAGGAGTTCTTACAGTTTTGCTGTGCTTATGGTTAGGATGTAGTTGTCTTTCTGTTGTGCTTGGAACTGTTTACATAAATCATAGAAATAAAATGTTCGTTAGAAATGGTCCTTTGAATAAAACCATTTAAATATGAGATAACTGTATCCCAGCTTATACCCCACCCCTTCCCCCCTACTGGGCAGGATTAGATCACTGGATTGAGAGAAGACTTATGCATTTTTGGCATGTTATTATTGTGGCTGGTTTTGTTGTTTCTTTGTTTGTTTCCTTGTTAAGTTCCATTTTCTGCTGACTTAGCTACCATTGACACCACTGTCCATGACTGCCTGGTTTCCACATCAGTGAAAGGAACATTAGGAACACCCCAGCTAAGCAGATGGAGGGCCAGGACCTCCCTTTGAGCTCAGCTCAACAGGCTTCAGACTGTGACACTTTTCTCAGTGTCCAGGCACCTTGCATTTCCCCCAAAAAAGTATTTTTGTATTTTCAAAGGAGTATTTTCATAAACCTCAGAACAGTGCAGCAACCTGGTTTTCTAGAAACACTTTTTTTCTTCTATAGAATTTCCTTCTGACATTGACAAGAGAAGCTATTTTTCTGAGTTTTTATATTTGTGTAACATAGCCAATGTGTTCAGACCCCTTCATGTGCATTTTTTTTCCTCTGAGTCCCATTGAACTGAATACCTCTTACCAGCCTCGCCTAATTTAATACTGAGCTTGCTGAAGGGTACCATTCATTGGCTGGTGGCACGGTGACTTTTGGACAATAACTGGATCATGTGCAAGTGTGCAAGCTTCGGTGTTAGCAACACAGGGCTTTGACTGTAGTGTCCCTGGTGTGGCCACGTTCCTTCCCTTTCCCCCATCCTCTGTGCAGCAATAACAGAGGGGAAGGTGTGTAGGTGTGCTGGCTCCCATTTGTGCCTCTCTGCCTCTCAAAGGAAGAGATAAATTGTTTCCTGGAGGTGGTGCTGACTGTGTGCCACTAACACAGGGCTGATGGGCATCAGGAATGGTAGCAAGGGAAGCAAGGGGCCATCACTGCACCATGGTGGGTGGCTTGTATATGGGTCAGCATCTTTTGTGGCTTTCTTCATTCACTTCTCCTGGACAGGAATAAATGATGCCATAATACTGAGGGGAGCTGTACTGTGATGCCCAGTGTGAATATGCTGCTCTGTGAGAAAGGTGGACAATCCCTCTTTCCATCCTGTGGTTTTGTGCTGTCAGGACTACTTGAGCCTCTCAGTTCCTTGCTGCATGTTATTCCCATCCTTATGCTGTGTTAGCATAAATATTTGTGCAGGTGCACAATGAATCAGACTGCTGAACTGATGAGGATGAAAACAAAAAAACCCCTTTGTGTTTCTTATAGGTTTTTTCCCTAGTCTGTTTCCCTGTGTGCCTGCACCAATCACTTGTGAGCAGCACATGGGAAGCAGAGCTGTGTGGCAGGCGTGGAGGTTGGAAAGATTGCTTTAACTGGCCCTCCTGTCTAGGAAAATAAGACAGATCTATAGCCTCACAATTAGCAGAAAATAATAAACCCAGCTTGTAAATAGATTGGATCAAGTGATTAAAACCACAATATTTTGATTTGCATGAACTTGTTTTCATATTAGTATAAGAGCATCTGTTGCTGGCGGCAGGTAGATCCTTACTAAATGAAAACCTAAATTGCATGTAACCATCCCTACATAGGACACCACTTGTCACCTGTTAGAGCAGCCTCTGGAACTAGTCAGGAGTCCTGAAAGCAAGACCCAAACAAAGGGAGCTCAGTTCTGCAGGACCATACCCATGCAGGTTCCTGCCTCAAGCCCTTCATCCATGATGATCTTGGGAAGCTGGGGGCCTCTGCCATCTCCAGCTCCTGACCTGGAGAACTGAAAAGATGCTGGAAGGGCTCAGTCCTGCAGGTCTGTGGTTGTGGGCACTGGGGAAGCATGACAGAGCCAGGGCTGCTCATCATACAGAGCAGTCCCCCTCAAGCCTTGCTCCTCCTCATGCTCCCTGGTGCCATCCTGGGGATGGGATGGGTAGTTTGCATTGCAGGACAACCTGAGCCTTTTAAAATGCCCCCAGCTCTGAGGCTTCTGTTTTGCAGAAGGAGACTCTGGTTTCCACAGACTAAAAGCCCTAATGCAGGTCTTAGGAGACATTTTTTATTTTTTTTTTTTTCCTTTGAACAACCTATGTTTCAATTGAAATGGATTATTTCCTTTTCTGTTAAACCAGGTCATGGGAACTTTACACTGTACAGTCAGGGAGGAGGTGTCGTGGAGCTTGCAGCCCATGCTCTCCTGTGGTTGGTGTGGCTACAGGATACTTCTATCACACTTATCCCTGGCAGAAAAGGCAGCTGTGTATTGTCACACAGTGTGCAGTAAGATCTAAAGCTAAAACCTGGTAGGGAGAGCCAAGCTCCAGTTTGCAGCCCTAAAGTATTCCTGCTAGCATCTGCTCTTCCCACCCTTCCTGGAGGGAGCCAGTAGCTGGTGGGCGACCTCCTGTTGGTGCCCGCGTGGGGCAGGCGGTCCAGCGCGGGCGGCTCCTTTCCGGGAGCTGTGGCCTCCACTGAGGCCAGCTGGCAGCAGCCCCTGGCTCTGTGCCTCTCCTGCTCCCTGCTCAATTTTTGCAGCTTTAGAGCCTCGTTTGGGGGCTGAAGTGCCGCAGAAGAAGCTGTGCTAAAAGGGTGCCTGCCTTTTGCATGGTGTGCAGTCCTGCTGTGGTGGGAGCCCTGATTGGTGGCTGGAGCTCCTGGGCACCACGATAATAGAAATAACCCTTATTATTAAAGTAAGCGTGTTGTCTAAATGCTAGTTGTGATTTTAAATTATTTTTTGTTATGTTTCCTAAAGACCATGGCACGCTGTGTTTCTTTGAGCTGTATTTTTAGAGGTGCTCTGTTACTCCGAGCGCGGGGGCTGGAGCTCATGGATCAGACCGCAAGTGGCCGTATCCCCTCGGGAATGTGGAATAAGTCACTCTGACTGCCTCGTGGGTGTAGATGCATTACATCTGTGGGGTGCCTCATGCTCCTGTGGAATTAGATGTTCTCTCTGTTTATTTTGCATGGGTTAGTTATTAAGGGATGTTCTCACTCTTCATGCCTTACACAAATGAAGTGCCAGAGCCGTCATTGAACAGAAATGCATCAACCAGTCATATTCAGGTACTGGAGAAAATTCCCCCGATTAAAAAAGCCAGTTTGAACCTTAAACTGGGCAGTGTTTGCGTGCATTTTACTGTGGGCACTCTAAGCCATCTCAGGGAAGTATTCTACTGGGCCATTCATAAGATCTGAAGTTATCAAGTACATATGTACACAGGTGACCTTGGTCTGGACTTTGTCCTGATGTTGTGAACAGATTTTGAGTACACTGCTGTTTGGGGTGCCACACAGCACACAGATTTTGATGAAGAAATTCATGATCAAATTGGGGTACAATTGATAGCTTTATAGACAGATGTTTTGTGAATCAAGCTTTATTGTAAAATAGCTTTTAATAGCTCGAGTTCATTTTTTTTTAATTAAACTTATTCTCAGACCTCAAGAAAAAAATGACTTATGGTTGAAAACAGAAATTGTCAATACCTTCATGTCTCACATTAGTTTTTCTTTCCAAATTTTGTTTTTATTAAAAATAGAATTCTTGAAAAATACTGATTTTTCTTAAAGCAACTGATAAATTAAAATGCCTGAAACAGGTCCCTATTCCACTGCATGGTATTTCTGAAAATTTGATATTTTCAAATAGCATTAAGTGAGATTTCCAAACATCTCCAAATTCATTGAAGGTTTCAAGTTTATGGACTATTTCTAGAAATCAAGGGCACAGATTCATTTTTGCAGGGATTTTGGTTTTTCTTTTTGTGATTGGTTCTTTTAATTATATTCCAAACAAATTACCATAGTGAAATCTTTCTGTGTGTCAAGATATCAAGAATAACGGAGTGTAAGCCTCTTCCATTAATATTCATTGTGATATTTCATAACTGTATCTGTTGAGCAGCACTGATTGAATTTAGAGAAATTGTATTGTTTAAAATCTTTTTCATTAATATATTAAACTCTCACAGCATATTATTGAAATCAGTTTGTACACAGACGTTTGATTTTGCATCTCTAGCCTTTCCCAAGTTGAGACTGCTTGCATCCATTAATGTCATGTTAGGGAAATCTGCACTCAAATGTGATGGGATGCTGTGTTCTGGTAGCTGTAAGAACTGTACAGGTTTAAAAATTATTGGTGGGACTTAAGTGCACTACAAATTAATAAAAAGTAACAGAAGATATTATTTATATTGAAGTACAAAATAAATACTGGATTTCCTTTTAAAGAGAAAATGGTTTGGGGGTTTTTGATTGTTAATGAATCACTCTGCCAGGCTTAGTGGTTTTAAAGAAAAAATGCACGCACTTAAAGCATTTAAATTTTTTTTCCATCCCATTTCACTATCAAAGACTGTACACAAACAGAGGAAACAGGCAGATGAGCTGGTCTTTGGGAGGAAAGAGTTAAAAGTAGTGAAGCCTAAGTGCTATCAAACACATAAACAAACCTCTAAAAGTAAGTTCATATTAACAATTTACTGGTTTTAAATATTTCTTGTGACTGATGCCAAAGGAGGAAGAGGTGAGTATGCTGCTTAAACTGATGGAGCCTTGTTGCAATACTGGAAGCTAAGCTGCATGCAGCAATTTTTTTTCTTTATTTTTCTTTTATTTTTTCCCATCTGTATGCTATGAGTTTATTGGGAAGGTGAAAAGCAGGCTGAGCCCTGCTTCCTGGGAGCCAAGAAGGGTTTGCTGCTGCTCATACTCATAGAACTTCTTTTGTATCTTTCTAAATTTTCATCATTGTGAATAAAACCTGGATTAAACTAGTAAAAGTTGCAGGGTTTTGTTTGGATTTTTTTTTTTGTTTTAATCCTGAAGCTTTTTAAATGCCCCTGCTTGTAGAGGTCACAGCCTTTTATCTGTGTGTGCACCACTGAGGCCACGTGAACTGCCTCATTACTAACTCCCATGAGAGTAACTCCAATGTAAGTTTTTGCAAGAAGGGAGCAAAATGTGTTTACAGTATCCCTTTAATACCCACTCAAAGTAATCTGCATGAGGTTTCAGAAGATGTGCAGTTGAATATTTAAGTTTCTAGCTCTTTAACAGTGTTTTTGCTGAGCACCAACCACTTAAAAGCAGCTTGGGGTTTTAGGTTTTGGATTTCCCCGTTGTTTCTCCTCTGTTAGCAAGTCAGGCAATGCAGGATAGGGATAATGTATGACATTGAGAAAGCAGCTCACTTCTTTGACTCCAGCCACTCAAGAACCAGGTGATGTACTGAGCACAGGGAAGGGAAATCAAAGTCACAATCCCATAAATATTTATATACATAGTTAAGGTTAGACATAAAACTGGTTTCTAAACTTTGTCAAACTCCTTGCACGTAAAGTTAAGAATAGATATAAATATTTGTAATCTGGAACCTATTTCAGGTTTTTAAAATATTTTAAGTCCTTTCAAAAATACTTTTTTTTTAATATTGCAAGGTTTTACGCTGCAGTATTAAAGATGCATTCAGAGAATGCAAACCCAGCCACATGTGTAACTCCTGGCAGCAGCAGGCAAGGTAACAGCTCACCGACCTGTGAGATGCTTTTGTCTACATGTTCAGGCTTTCTCTGGCAAGAGTTAAGTGCTTAGTTAGAGGGCAGGAGGCTCAGCTTTGGGTCACTGAACTCCAGCCTGTGGTTGTCTGATTCAGCTGATTTGTCCCCCCCAAACTTCCAAAGTAACTTTGAAAAGATTGCTTAAACTTCGAGTGCCTGGGTGTCCCAGTAATAAAACAGGGTGTGCTGGTTTTGCATTAATTGATTTGTGGTGAAGAGGAAAAAGTCAGCACAAAGGGTTAATTATGCAATATTCCATCTCTTGCTTGGATTTCCCTAGTTGGTGTGCAGAAGCTACTTTTACAGTGCGACTGTAAGGTAAAGAATTTGCAAGGTCCCTGGTAGTACAGAAGTGCAGCTACCTGGAACTGAGAAGAATTGCATTTCCATAGGCTCTCAAAATCTTAGCATGTATCAGTCTTTGTCTTGAGAGCTGTGTTTTTTATTTATTTTATTAGATCCTGGTGTGAAGGAAGTGATGTTATCCTAGCAACCTCCTTGTCTTCATTTGGCCTTCAGTGTTTTTCTGTGTGTGTGTGTACGTATATATTTTCTTAGTAGTGAGTGACTGAAAACATGTGCAAGCCAGCCATGTGCTGATGTTGCAGTGACTCCAGCTCTCACCCACCCGCCCACTTTCCTTCCTTCCTTCCTTGGAGAGCTGGCAAACAAATTACAGCCTCAACGTGTGTGCTGCTCAGGCAACGGTCCGCTGGGGAAATGCATGGGGGAGAACATTTGGATGCCAGATCAGTGTCTCATTAGGCATTTCTTAGTGTATTTTACAAGTCTGCAGACAAACAGTAGTTAAGACTCAGATGGAGAAAAATTTATATGCTCCCTGCAGGAAAGGAGGGAGGCTGGGGAGTCTGCTGGGGATTGCAGGGCATTTGCTGCTGCACCCAGGCAAATCCCACATGGCCATGCAGAGATTCTGTAATGTGCCCTAAACGCTGATGGGCAGGAGGGGATTTGTGGCCCTCCTGATGACAGGTTTTGAAACGTCAGATTAATTCATTGCTTTCTGCTTGAGATAAGGTTCAACAGATCCTGCACAAAATGTTGGGGTACGTGTGTGGTACAATGCATGGTAATTTGCAAAGTCATATGGCTGAATCAGATGACTTTAAATGTGTTTTTAAGTGAGGGTTAAAGGAAACATTAGGCTTATGTTTCCTTGTTGCTGTCATTGCTGTTTTGCCATATTAGAGTCTTAATGGTAATGTTTTCCTTTCTTTTTCACAAACAAGATGACCTTGGCAGTTAATGACCTGCTTACAATCCTTGGCATGGCTCTGCTGGGGAGGGGGCATTCATCATATTTATTCACATTACAGAAAATGCTCGACATTGGCTATGAGGGGGCAGTGAGTAGAGCAGCATAAAGGGATGTAGAATCTAGGAAAAGGAGGAGGGTGGCCCCATTTCAGGGGAGGGGTTCCCCCCTCAGTATGGATGCAGAAGGATCCAGACTGCAGGAAAGAGAATGCAGAAGCTGGGGGTGTGGGCTAGTGAGGGCTGGGGCTGCATGTGGACAGCAACAGCCCAGCTGCCTGGTGCTCTGGAGGCAGGAAAGGGCAGCTGGTCCCTCCCCAGCACACTTGGGTGTGTTTGCCGGGCAGCTGGGAGCTGAATGGCTTTGCTTCAGCACAGGAAAAGTTGTCCCTCAGCACCTGCATAATTGGGCTGTGCAGACCCCAGCACAGCATCAGGGGCCTGATGGTGGGGAGGAGGGCACATGAGCCATCAGCCCTGCTGCTACCTCATCTGCCCTTCAGCAAAGAAATGTTTAAGTGGGGCTGTATGCCATCCACATATTAAAAAAGCCATAAATAAATGGTACCAGGCCTGCCTGACCCACATCGCACTTACTGGCTGGAGAAATGCTGAGTGTGTTTGCTCTCCACATACTTGGTGCCATCCTCTGGCCCCCTCATTGCAGCTGCACTGCTGTGGTTGGATACTTCATGAATAAAATAAAGCTCAAAACTATTGGGTCTAAGTTTTGTGGAGTTTGGTGTTTTTGGGATTTTTTTTTTTGTGAAGAGAGAGGGATAAAAAGTTGTCTTTTTTTGTTTTGTTTTTAAATCTAGATTAACTTGCAAAGAAGTGTTACCTGTGAACTGCTGTACTGGCAAGAGTAAGCTGGTGCTTTGGAAAGAATTTCTGACTTTGGAACAAATAATTTTCTTTTTAAGTTGTTCTGTTGTTTTTTCCTTGGCTTTGCCTGTGAGGGAGGCCTGGGTGGTGAAGGCATCCTGTTATGGGTGCTGCAGCTACTGAGGGGACAGTGGGGGGCTGCTACCCTCTGAGCAGTAATTTTATTTATGTTGGTCTTCTTTCAAACTGTCACAGTAAATCTATTTTCCTTGTCATTTCGTAAATCATTATGTCGGATTAGGCCTTTTACCAGCACTTAAGAATTCTGCAGTCATTTTAAGGACGCTTTCCCTCCCTGGCTCAGCCAAGCGATTCATATTCTTGCTGGTATTCCTCACTATTTAAATAATGCCGGGCCTGATTAGGAGGAAATGGTCTCTGGAAGGCAACCGACATTTTCAAAAGCGCTGTTCCACAAAGGAGACTTTGAACTGAGCTAAGGCTTTAAAAGTTAAATAATATTTTGAATGTTAGAGTTCTAATGTTTTCCTATTGTCATGGGAGACTTGGATCGAGTCCCAGGATTGTGGTTAACTTTGCCTCCAAGCTTAGGCCTTATTTATTACCACTGAGGAGATGAACTTAAGCTACTTCACCTCTCTTTTTTTTCTTTTCCTTTTTTTATTTTTTTTTCTGTGTGTCTGTGTTAACTCTTAAAATTGAGACATCTTTTTTATTAGCTTTATTTCAAACAGGGCTTTAAGTTTGCTTATTTTTTTAATGGAAGCCTGAGGAGGATGAGTGGTATCTTTAGGGGTGCCGAGGGATGTGGGCAGGGCTGCTGGTGCTCTGGGCACCCCATGTCTCTCTGAGCAATGTGGAGAGGGTGAGAGGCACCTCTGGAGTGGAGGCAATTTAAAAAAAGTAATGAAGGATCGTGAGGGTGGAGCCTTGCGGGGCGCGGGCAGGGCGGCCGCGGGGAGCGGGCCCAGGCCTGCCGTGCTGCGGGGCCGGGCCGCTCCGGCCAGCTCCGAGCCCTGCCCGCCCGTCCTGGAGGGAAGCAGCGGAAAGGCCCCTTCCGACCCAAACCGGGCCGCTCCGGCCAGCTCCGAGCCCTGCCCGCCCGTCCTGAAGGGAAGCAGCGGAAAGGCCCCTTCCGACCCAAACCGGGCCGCTCCGGCCAGCTCCGAGCCCTGCCCGCCCGTCCTGAAGGGAAGCAGCGGAAAGGCCCCTTCCGACCCAAACCGGGCCGCTCCTATGGGAAGCCTCGGCAAGGGCGGCCCAGGGGCCTCCGACGGGATGCGGCTCGCCTTTGTGGCTCTCACAAATTAGTTTATTTTCGCATAGCAGCCTACTGGAGCCACAGTTTGAGGAGTGGTTGCGATGGAACAAGATTGTTTTAGGAAATAAAGTTAATACTTTAAGGACATTTATGCGTTTACTAAGCTCTCAGAAAGCTGGCTGCATGAACTATGATAATAAAATTCGCCGCGCGGGTCAAATCGTGGCCTTCATTGTTAAGCATGGGTTTTTCCTGTCGTCATTCTCCCGCGGGGATTTATTTGGCATGAGGTGTAATTTATTTGGCATCACGTAATCTGTGCACGGTAGTCATGAACCCTCGCTCTGAGGATGCGGGGTTCAGGGCTGCTGTTGGTCAGTGCAGTCTCCCAGGGCCCATCTTCCATTACTGTGTACTTCCTGCCCATTCCCAGGAGCCTAATTATTAATATAATAATATGTAATAATGGCTTATCAGAACAGATTACGTTAGTGTGACTTGCTTTTACCATAAGCCAGTGTACGCTAAAAGCATTTGTTGGTTTAAGTTGAAAGCTGGGTATGTTTTTCAGCTGAGTAAATGTTCCTTCCAGCTTCCAAAATGAAAAAAATCCCTTTATATTTAGCAACATTCAGTGTATGCTAAAAGCAAAAGAATGGTGGTTTTGTAGTTGCATATTTTGGCCCAGGTGAAAAATATAATAAATGAAGCACAAGGCAGAGGAAAGGGAAGAACCTAATCAGATACTAAAGAGAACTTCATGAATAGTAAGCATTTTACACTTAAGCGGTCTTTTTAATAATCTGAAACATTAATAGCTGTATGACTGCCTGCATCTACACCAGCTGTATAAGGGAGATAAAAGTCCCAAGTTAACGTGATTTTTATCAGCTTACTCATGCTAGTGTTCAACCTACAGAAGTCGTCACTTTGCGTGGTGAAAAACAGCTTTCTAACAACAGGAGTAGCTGTATGCACAAATCAACAGTGTAAGTTTGGTTCTTGGAAAATCATGGAGTAACTGATGGTAGTTTAAATACTTCAGGGGTTTTGCTCCCTTTCCCCCCTTCAAGGTATTCAACCTTAGTGCCTAGAGTTCAAGAATAAACCTGTAAACACACGCTGAATATTTGCTGGTAACTAATTATAAGAACTATTTGTTCCCAAGTTAATGAATTCCCTGCTAGTTTCCTACATTCAGTTAGTTAAATGTACTACAAAATAATTGCACTGTTTTGGGGTTTTCTTAATGTGTGTTTAAATGTAAGCTGTTCCAGTAAAGTAAAAAGGTTTGGTTGTGACTGTCCTCTAAACTGTGGATATTTAAACATGTGCCCACTGCAGTCGGGAAGATACTTGGAAAGTTTTGCTTTCTCAAATCAATCCTGAGTGGTTTGCTTCTTCTTTTGGATACCTCAGAAGGTAATGCTAAGAAAGTATCTGCTGCACTTGATGCCAGATAAAAGTATGGGGGGAAGTTTTATATGTATCTAAGTGGTTAATTAGGTAGCACTTAAAAAAAACCCCAAAAAAATCCAAACCAGAAGCTAAACAACAAAAAACCCAACGCACACTCAATCTCCTGCTCTGGGCTTGTCTCTTTGATTTCCTGCTCGAAGGGCTGGTCTACTCTGCCCCTTCCTGCCACGGTTCAGCTTCTGTCTGGGAGCTGCTGAGCTTCTGTACTGAAGTGAACGAGGACCCATTTCATTTGCCCTTGGCTTTGCGGGCTGTGATCAGTAAGGTGTGAATCACAGCTGAGCGGCCCCTCTGGCAGGTGTCAGCTGGGCACTGAGGAGCATGGCTCTACCTCTATAAATTTGTGAATCTGAGCACGCCTAAGACTGGGATCCGTTTTAGGTGATCCCGTCATTAATAGAGGTAACGCTTATATGTCCTTGCTTGCTTGATACGCTTGGTCTTTGCTTGAGGAGCAGAGCCTGGGAGAAGGATGCAGGCTAACTTTGTGCCTGTTCCTCACTTATGAATATGTTGCACGTCCCTTAAGGAGTGGACTGCAAGAAAACAAGGAAGAAAAATGGAATAAGCATTTTGTACCACTTACTTGTGTAAGGTCTGGGCTGCGTTACACATCTGGAAGCAGCTTGCTACTCTCTGTGCATTTGCTAGTGATTAGCTTTTTTTTTCCTGTAGTGCTTCTAATTTGAGATCTTGCTATGGAGTTAGGGAGGAGTTTCTATAGAAGCAGATACAGTGCTTTCTTTTGTAGCAGGTTTTTTCAAGCACTTGTATTGATCCATTTGAAGGTCTATCTCCTCTAATAACTCAAATTCATTTCTTACAAAACTCACCATCACTGAATTGCTGTTGTCAAGTTAAAAAAGGTAAATGTGAAAGGATCTCATTCTACTTTGGCAGCAGTTCTTGTTTGTTCCATCTGATGTATTTCTCTTGTCACTGTGCTGCAGACTTTGTCTGTCCAAGGAAGTGAGTAAACCACTGTTAATACAAGTGCTTAAAAATATTTTGTGCATGACCTTTGGAAAAGTTGAACTTAAGAGATTAAAAATAGAGAAGGAAAACTGTATTTCTCTCTTGCTTACCCTCCCTCCTATCCCAGAGATATGGCATCTTGAAACTATGACAGCATTTATGGGTTCTCTTTCAAGCTTAAAAAGTGACAGGAAACATTATCTGCTAGGCGCTGTAGCCAGGCTTGTAAAAAAAAAAACAACCCAAAAAAACCCACCCCTAACAAATAAACAAAAAATCCCACCAAACAAACAAACAAACTACTAAATCCCCCCAAAACAACAGAAACTCCACCAAAACCCCCCAAAAAACATATAACTTTGGGGACTGTTGGGAACTAATTCTGGATATTTCACAGAGATCCTTTTCTAACTGATACTGGAAATTTCAAGTTAGGTATATATTTAAAACATTTAGTCATGATTCAAAAAAGCCCCTATAAGCTTGATTTCTTGTATTGTATCTTTTTAGTATCTCTGATTGTTATTTGTTTAAGTGAAGAAAGCTTTGTAGGATGAAATTGACAGACTAAAGTGGGTTATTTGCTGCAAAGAAAGTATGTTCTCTTTGTGATACCCGTGGAAACAATTCCAGTCTGTATGGAAATATGTTGAAAGTTATCTCTGCCTGCCCCCCTGCCTGCCACTGCACTGGGGATTTTTTTTTTTAATGTCAAGAGCAGGGATGTAGAAAACTTCGAGAAAACTGCTTTTTTTGGGACCTGATGACATCATGTGTCTGTTTGTAACTTTCTTGGGCAAATCAGAGAATATTAGTGCTGCACTGTTTATCACTCTATAATGTGTAAGCCCTTTTAGCTATGGCCCAATAACTCATGGGTTACACAGTGGTGTCTGAGTGATTTGGTGCTCTCCTGGAGGGAGAATGGAGTGGCATGATGCTGGGGCAACCATCCTTCGCCCTAGCATTCTGTGCATCAGCTGTGTAGCATTTTTAGTTATTGCTAAAATTTGTGGTAGGAAGCTGCCTGAAATGAAATGTGAGGAACTCTGTATAATAATAAAATCAATTGGACTGTTTCCCCAGTAATTCTGGAGACTGATGCATCATTAATGTTGGTAATACAGTAGCTGTCAGATCACAAACTTCTCAATAAATGTGCAGCTGGCAGGCTTTGATGGAAATTGGAGGCAAGCAGAGAATGAGATTTAGGGCTTTGATATATGGGGTGTCAGCCATGTGATGAAGTTTTTATCAATTTCTGTCACTTCTGTCTCTTATGTTCACTACATATGTGGTCTTCCTTGCAGTTACTGGTGGTGACTGAAATGATAGCTGCACCTTTATAATGTTTGGTAATAGAGAGAGAGGTTAAAAGAAGAGGCAAGTTCACTTTTAAATACCTTATTCTGTATAGCATCACATCAGAAGTGTAATGCAGTGATTGCCTGTTACACAGTTGGTGATTTATTAGTCATTATAATAACTTCAGATGGAAACTGGAAGCAGAACTAATCATCAAGGAACTTGCCTGGATACAATAGGAAGGCAGTTGTTCACTATCTTGATTAACTACCTGTACCAGGGAGGTATCAGGGGAACTGGATGAGTGGCTTTACCAGTCCTTCATGTTTTTGTTTTAAGCTGGTTAGTAAATAAGGAAATCTCTATATCTTCAGAATAACTTACTTGAAAGACTTCCTAGAACAGTTACTTGAAGAAAATCAAATGGGGATGTTGCAAATTGCCATCAACTCTGATTTCGATCAGAACTGCATAAACAGCTGGAAAGTGACACAAATATCTGCAGCATAAAGGAAAAATAAACTAAGTAGTTTGCTTAGAGTAAATACTGATAAGGACATTTGAATCTGAACACTTTGCACTTAAGAGTTGTGAGGAACAAGTTTTCATTATGGGCTACACTGATTTATATGTTCACAAAGTTTGTAATGTGAGTTTTTATCTCTTTATACTCCTAAAACAAAATAACATTTCTAGAAACAGAAAACAAATCCTTGCCCATTGTAAGGATAAGTTTCTGGCTGCATCACATTAGCAATAGCTTTGGGTTTGGGTGGCTGTGCTTGCGAGCAGTGTAGGACCAGGGTGAGCACTTTGAGCTGCTCTTGCAGGGGAGGGCATCGGCATAACTCCTTGTACAGAGTTGTTGTTAATTTGTGATCTCAGCAAACTTCGGAGGAAACTGCTTTTCTTGTTTGGATTTTTGACATGAATCAAGTGAGTGTGCAGATGCTTTAGAGATAAACCTTGAAAGCATAATGATTTGTCCGTTGTTCTACCTCCACAAATTCTTACAGGGAGGATGTAATTGGTGCTTCTCCTGTGTGAAATCCCATGGAAATTATTAGCCATGTAACTCTGCATAAAATATATTACAGGAGTTTAGTTAAAAGAAATGCCCTTTAAAAATTTGATAGGCTGTAGCTCTATGGGCAGATATCAGACTTAGAGGAATTATTTTCAGTATAACCCAGTGCTTTTTCAGTATTTTGGATTTGGCTAATGCCTTATCCACACTCCTGTATTTGCTGCCATTTTAGCTACAATTCCATGAGTTGCAGTCAACTAACAAAAGTTTGAGCAGAAGTTTTTGGCCCATTTTGCCTCCTTGGGATTTTTTCTATCTGTACATACACAGTTTTTTGTATTGAATACCTGCAGAGAAGCGTCAAGTGTAAAAGAACTAGAGCAAAATTTAATTTAATTTTGAAATGGGTAATATGCAGAGTAAAGAATTCTGAAACAGTATTTCTGGAGAAGATTTTAATTCCCATTTTAAGTAGTTCATTTAATGTGTCTGTAACTCCTCCCGAGGTCCTAAACCTACGTGTTCATCTCTTGTGTGTTCCCACTTCCTTGGAGCCTTAGGACTGGAAACTGTTTAGGATGCGAGCTGCAATGCTTGCAAATACACTGCTGCTATTCTTTTAAACACTGTTGCTGGTTCACATGTAGGTGCCTCCCCTTGTTCTACTCATTGACAACATCTATTTCCTTCATTCATGCTAACAGTGTCCAGGTACAGAGGGGTCTGTATACATTTGTATTCTATATGCTATATATTGTTCTATATATTAGGTACTTGATTTTCTTAAAATGATGCTTGTCAGAGGCTTTTTGGTATGGTATGATTTTATTTACTTTTTTTGTGTGTGAGTTCTCGTGAATTAAAGTCGAAGGGTTTTTTTTTGGTGTTGAAAGCCAAGCTTGCCTTTTATGCGTTAGACAGTGTTGTTTGTGTATGGATAGACAGTATTCATTTTAGCAAAAAGGCTCTGCATCTGGCTTGTAGTCTCATAGGCAGATGAAATCATGAGGAATAGCTGGTAATGTCAAGTAGAATGCATGATAAAATTATTAAATTATGTAGCATTGTCTAATCTGCTCACACAGCTTTGCCTGTTACAAGTGACAAACTAATATGCCATCAGACTTGACAGCCCTCTTAGTTTATTGTAGACACTCGACACAAACTGTCGTTCATGTGCTCTAGAAGTGATGTGTTTCAGATAACAGGAAATACATTCCTCTGGCACCTTATAAAACACTACAGTTGGCTGAGTGTTATGTGAAAGAAAGCATGGAGTCCAGTTCATAATAACAATTCAGCTTGGACTGAGTGCATGTGCTTGCCCACTTGCTTTCCTTTTGTAGGTGTTTGTGAAACCATTCTTTTAAAGTTAGCGATTTTGTTAGAAGATAAGCAGAAAGATGTTGTATGCAGCCTGCTGCAGAAATGTGAAGCCAGAGTATGTGAAGTTACACCTCAGCATGGCATGAAAATTTCAGCGGAGTTAAAATCTGTCAGTCAAATTTCTGGCCTGAACAATACTTCAAGTGGATGTTTTCATGGGGTTCAGGGCATGCCAGAGCAGCAAACAGGAGCTCAGGTTTCAACCCCCTGTTGTAATGGTTATAGGTTTCAGTTTCTCAGTGTGTGGTATGGAGGAAAATTTTCAGATGACACCAAGCTGGTGGGGGAGTGTTGATCTGCTGGAGGGCAGGAGGGCTCTGCAGAGGGACCCGAACAGGATGGAAGGATGGGCTGAAAACAGTGATGTGAGGTTTAACAAGACCAAGGGCTGGGTTCTGCGCTGTGCCCACAACTCCCTGCGCTACAGGCTGGGATAGAGCGGCTGGACAGCGGCCAGCAAGAAAGGGACCTGGGGTACTGATTAATGGCAGGCTGAATGTGAGCCAGCAGCGTGCCTGCTTGACCACTGGCCAATGGCATCCTGGCCTGGAGCAGCAATAGTGTGGCCAGCAGGACCAGGCAAGGGATCACCTCCCTGTACTTGGCACTGATGAGGGCACACCTCGAGTGCTGTGTGCAGCTCAGAGCCCCTCAGTTTAGGAAGGATGTTGAGCTGCTGCAGTGTCCAGAGGAGGGCAGCGAGGCTGGTGAAGGGTCTAGAACACAAGCACCATGAGGAGCAGCTGAGGGAGCTTAGCCTGGAGATTCAGGGGAGACCTTATCAGTCTCTACACTCACCTGAAAGGAGGCTGCATCCAGCTGGAAATTGGTCCCTTCTTCCAGGGAACCAGTGGCAGGACAAGAGGACACAGTTCTAAGCTGCACCCAGGGGAGGCTTAGGTTGGACATCAGGAAGAATTTCCTCACAGAAAGGGTGATTAGATATTAGAATGGGCTGCCAGGGAGTAGCCCTGGTGGTGTTCACGACTGGATGTGGCACTCAGTGCCACAGTCTGGTTGACACGGTGGTGATCAGTCATAGGTTGGACTTAAAGATCTCAGAGGTCTTTTGCAGCCTAACTCATCTGTGATTCTTTGAGTTGAGCATCATCCTTTTGAGGTAGGTCTAATGAGGGGTGATGTAGAATGTATATCTCAACTGCCTTGCCTATGTTCGTTTGTCTGCTTTCTTCTATCCATATTAATATACATTTGGCTTCCTTTCTGGAAATACTGAATATGGTGCCAAGCCTTGTGATGGCTTTGGACTGATGGTTTTGTGCCTGATCAGCTGGCTTGCACCAGACACATCTTGGAAAGAAACTTCTCTTGAGAGGCACTCACCCACTGCTATATTGAGACAGTACCAATCAGTTGAGAACATCTTTACATCCTAAAATGTGCCCAAGTCTAATGGCTCAGAGTAGAGTAAATTTGAAGCTGCTTTTAAAGTAGGGGCTGTTGATGGAAGATGAGAGTATGAAATGGGAGTATGAAATGTCACGTTTCTTTGGGTTCAGTGCATTCACTATCAGTGACACAGCCCCAACAAATAGACCCATCATGTCAAGAAAACCAAACTTGCTCCAGTAGAACATATATTTCATTCTCTTTTAATTTGTCTGTGCTATTCTGTAGACTGCAATTGATTCAAAACCAGGTTTAAGAACAAAGAGCATCTGTCTTCTATTTTACTGTAGTTGTCAAGTGCAGCATCTAAGAAAAGTGGTTAGAGTGAACAGTTTTGAATTGATATCTATTTCTCTCCCTTTCATAAGGTCAAAGGACAACCTGATGTAGAATTTTGGAAGAGGATTGTCTTCCCTAATTCTCTTTTGGGAAAAAATTTCTATCCCTTGAATCATCTGAGCTGTTTTATTTTCACGTTTGCTTTCTGGTGCATTGTCACAGATCTGATATTTGAAATTTCTCCATAGAACTCTACTCATAATAAAATTTTGCCAAAAGTGTTGATCCAGATTAGCAAGAACACGACAAATCCGTGAAGTATCAGACATGATAAAAATTAGTTTTAACACATAAGATCAGAGCTTTTAAGATTCCAAACTAATTAGAGACTGAATTAGCCTTGAATTACAACCGATTTTCATATCTTTTATGAGATGGAAAGACAAGCAAAGAGAGCATTTAAAAGTTCAGATTTCTCCAAGAAGGAAAATGGCTGGAATAAGATGAGGTTGCCTTTGTTTTGTTTCTCTTTGAAAATACATAATGTAATTATTGGTCTTGAAACTTAGCTTTGGTTTTCTCTACGTATTACAGGAATGAAAAATACTGTTAAATTATCATTGTTGATGAGCAGAAGATAACACTTATTTGTCTAAATTGTTTCACTGAGCTTATTGACACTGCACAATAATGCTGTTGTCCTCAAGCCACTGTGTGCCACTGTACACTATATTTACAAAAAAAAAAAGTGTGTACATACTGTGTTTTTAGATGTCTTGAGACATGCGTTCAGGGTGTTTCAGTTACAGGCTTCAGAATTGGACAAAAGTTTAGAAGTTACACCTTTAATAAGACTTACTGTGATACGAAATGAGTAAAGCTTATCCTAAAACTGCTTAGAATAATTTAGTTGGTTGATTAGATTTGTTTCTTGTAGAAGAAGCTTCTCATAGATTTCAATCTTTCTGTTGGGTGAGAAGAGTAAAGTGAGTCTTAGAGCCATTTGCTTTGAGGTAAATCCTCATTATCACATCTCTGGGGGGAGTATGTTCTTCCCCTCGAAAATATTTGTGTGTTAAATCTGTAGGGGCAGTTGGTGAATGTTGATGGGATCCTCTAAAAAGAGAGGGCAGAGTGTTTTGTACTCTCAGTATATAGAAGGAGCCAGAGTATATTCATGTCGGTTTTGTGTGACTGTTAATTCAGCCAGTTTTGAGTTAAATTTTAAGTTTAGTCAAGCACATGTTAAGTTTGTCCTTACTCAGAAAACTGCTTACCTTGACCATATGCTTAAATATCATCAGCTGCTGAATTAAACTCGGAAAAACCTCAGGTGTACTGCTGGCTTGCTGTTACCACAGCCTCTGTGCCTCCTAACAGGAAGAGGGTATAGGAATATCTTTGGTGCCATAAGAATTCTAGGAGTAGAGCAGGAATTTGTAAATGTATCATGCTGCCTCATTTTGGGCTTGAGGGAAACCAGTGAACTTGGTCTGTGGCTCTGCATTCTTCGTGTAGTGACATAACTGCTGGTGAAAATACCCGAGCACTGTGCAATTTCATATTGACGTTTTAAGAAGCCCTACAAAAATCTGTTCTTTCTTCCTAATGGAATCACTTGCCATAGTTTTTCTCAAATATTTGCCCCACCTGTATTTTCGGAAGATCCAAAGGTTTACATTGTAATTGGAAGTTCTTTCCGAATTTGTGGCATTTTTAAAAACATCCAGTGCATTTTACACTGCAAGTGCTTTGTTTTTCTCTGATCTGTGCAGGTTCTACATATTAGTAATATCTTACTATTCATATTTTTAATTGGTCAGTTTTACCTTGCAGCTTAAGATAAAAGAAAGGAAGCTAGAATATTAATTTTGTTAGCTTAGCCAAATATAAGATTAAGGTACAGAAAGCTAAGTGCCAACAGCTGCTCTCTGTGACAAGGGGTACTTGGTGTATGTTTTTGTATTGACATTAAAGTTAGAAAGTATGTTGATGAATATCTTGAGTAAGATTAATTCATATAACTTGTAACTTGGAAGAGGGCTTGAGATTTATGTCAAATAAATATTGATGGTTTGTTGTGCGGATATTATGCTATCTGACTATTATTGTCAAGCTTGTTTTAACCTTCAGAGATAAGTTTTTTTGTGAGAAACACACTGCAAAAACTCTCTGGCAAAAAGTCAAGAATTCAAATCTGGTGGTTTACTTAAAAATTGAACTTGTAGTGGAAAAGATGGACAGTATGGGTGGGAGGTTTTTATTTGTTTGAATTGGGTTTTTGTTTATTTGTTTGTTTATTTAATGTATATAATTATTTAGCTGTTGTTCCACCCAGCAAAGCATTTGCTTAATTCTTCAGCTGTCCCTTCATTTCAGGGTGTACCATTGTAACAGAACACTTTCCTGGATTCTTTATCCAGGGTCATCTGAAATCATACCTAGTCATTCTGTTTGAATAAGCTAGCTTTGCTTTGAGGCTCACTGGTATTAAGTGTTGTACCATGAGATTCACTGAAGTATCTATGAGAGCTTAAGAATATTTTGAAAAGTATTCTTTAATATTGTACAATGCTCGCTTGAGTTGAGGCCGGGGACAAAGGCCCTTATTAAAGAGTGCAGGGATCACACAGGTGATAAACAAGGAAGTTTATTCTGCAGCAGCCTTCTTTGTCCTGCAAGATCTGCTGCTGCTGCTTCCTGCCCTCCTTAGCCCTGATTCAGTGAGACCGTTTGGAGGCTCTGCTTTCAGGAAAATCTCAAAAGCAGTGGAGGGTACCCGAGGCACGGGTTTCGTGCTCCCAGGAGCATTATTTCCATCCGGGACAGTGTGCAGGGTGTCCGGGGAGCACAGCTCGCCCCGGAGGGTGCGGGAAGGGGCAGCTGGGAGCCTGAGCTGCCTCTGCCACGCTCCGCTCCGGCGGCTTCCCGCTTGGTATGGCTCAGTCTCTGCTTCGCCTCTGTGTCTTTGGAAAGGCTGAAACCCCTTCAGGAAAAACGTAGTTGCTTGATAGATTGTGGAATACTGTGAATCAAGGCTTTTATAAAATGGCCATGTAAGCTGCTTTCATTCAATGGTAACTCACCTTTTTCAGAAAGTGTTTTTAGATTTGACCATTAGGTTAAAATTGAAGTGGCTGTGTACTCACCAGAGTTTCCTTATGTGGAAAAGAAAGCTCGTTTGCATCACCAGGTACTAAACAGTTTTTAATAAAAGCATTTCTCATGAACGTAAGATTTTTAACATTTGAACGCAAAATGCTTTAGACTAACAGTGAGGAGACACTAGAACTGGGGAAGCATGATAAAGGTACCAAGTACTTACTTATTATTAGGTTTACATTCTCAAAATTACAAATTCTGTAGTCAGTGTTTCAGGTTGCTAGTCCAGTTACCTTTTGACTTTGCTCATTTTTTTGAATGTGTGGCTATGGAGAAGCTGAGCTTTGTTTTTAGCATTCTTGCAGAAAGACACTGATAGTGTCTTATTAGCTTGGCTTTTCTCTATCATATGTGAGGATCTTAGATTAAAAAGAGTAAAGAACTGATCTACATATCAATTTTTTAATACTTTCTTTTAGTGGAAAGCAAGGACCTAGGAGCTGTGAGAAAGAATCCCTTTCCTTTTTTCTAGCTGACCTAATGTTTGCAGAACCTGGTTAGGAGCTCTTGATTACTATAATTACATACAATAGCAAAACTAAAGTCCTTTGGAGAAACCCAAGGCAATTTCCAGTAGTGTTTGTGGATGGATTAATTATTTTAATATATTTGGAGTAATGCCTCCTAGCTCTTTCTCCCCCACCCCCTCCTTCAGCATTACAGCAAATAGAAAGCTTTCCTTGCAAAGGACTTAATTGGTTGTAATTTGTTGGCTAGATAGAAGCTGTCAGGAAATGGACAACACAGTTGGATACAAGTTCTGTGTGGTTTTGATTTATTTAGGCATTCTGGCCTTTCTCTCAGGGTGTTGCTGAAGTTTCAACTTCTGAAAATTTGATCAAGGACTATCTTGCATCTGACTTCAAAATAATATTAGTAATAAAAAGGGTGGAGCAAGACCACTGCTCCTCGGGGATTGAAAACAGTTTTAGTGATGTGATCCTTCAGAGAGCTCCTGTGCTTCCTCTCCCCACAGCTGGAGTTGCAGGAAGGAGAGGTAGTGTATGGGCTGTGCAAACTGATGGATTAATGAACGGCTGTTAGTAGCTTTTTGGGGGCTGGGAGCTGGCATAAATTAAAAATGCTGTTGACTTTTTATTACTTGGTTATTACTTCTAGAAAATTCCAGTGCAAGTTCCCCTTTTTCTTGTTTCTCCATTCCAGAACAAAAACTTTAAATTGCTGAAAGTTCATTTACTCAAAACAGCAATTTTACAGACCGACATTGGTGTTGTTAGAATGAATGAAAAGACCCTTTTTAAAAATTTATTAATTTAATTTCAGCCATTGGAGCCAACATACTGGAATATGCATACACTCAGGGTCACTGTATTCATAATGTGATGACACCTTTTACATCTTATTAAATCAATACATTTCTGTGCTTTTCACCACTGTTTGAGTTCTTTGGCCTATAGTCTTTGAACCTCAGATTTTGTGCTTGAAATCCTTAAGAAATGGCCAAATACAAAACTAAAACATGAAAAAATAACAGCCGTGTGATAATAAAAATGCACTGATGGCAATAGGAAGGAGTATGCCAGCTTGAAGCAGCATGTCTTGTCAGCAATTTGAATACTCTCCTCAATAAGGTCATTTTAAGGTAAAAGGTAAATGTTCTGCTGGAACTAGAGGCTGAGGACATGTGAGAGATTTAAAGAAAAAGGTTAAAGCCTAGGTATGAGCAAAATTTGTCTTGTGTGTGTTAACATAGAAACAAAACCTTGGACTTCATTAACCATAGAATTAGTGTATTGCCATACAGCAGATTGGCAATGTCACGTCAGTTTTTGGAAGAAAAAGCTGCCTGAGTTTAGCAGGCTCTAGTTTAACCTTCTATCCGTTTTACTTATCTGCAAGTGTACTTGTTTGAACCCCCCAAGCAAAACTATATCCATGTTTGCCAGAATGTTCTTGTGCCATTCAGGCAAGTCTGTACAAATCCCTGCAGCTCTGGTTTTTTGGCAGAGTTTTGGTTGTAGTTCAGGTAATTGCACAGTAAACTGAAAAGAAGCTTGAATGTGTGAACCCATTTGTACCTTCAAAGAAGAAAAGAAAAGCTGGTGTAACCCAAATTTGGCACAGCTGCAGTCATTACCTGTTGCTCATCAGCTCTAACCTGTGTGTAGCAGCTGCTTTTCTATCTTCTCTGAGGTTAAACTTGTATCATTAGGGGAGTGTTGGCATTCGAGATCAGAAGGCTTCCAGAGACTTCTTTGGCAGAGCTGCTGGTGTGAAAAGGCTCGTGGTCTGCACCTAGAGGGCAGCCAGTTTAAATGTGGGTACAGGGATTGAAACTGCTTTGTTTGCATTCTTTTTCCATCATTGCTGATCTAGAAGTTATTTTATTTGGTGATTTGGGAAGATAAAAGCTGATGGGAGGATGGGCTCTATGCAGACGAGGGTCATGAAAATGCTGAGGATGTGCTTTGACAGGGCCAAAGTGTAGACAAGCTGCTGTTGTGAGACAGCAGCAGTTGCACTTGTGGAAGCAAACACAGCCTTCCCAGCACCTGTGAGTCGTGAATAAAGCTAAAGAGCTGGAGAGTGGGGCTGCCTTCCGAGAAATGATTGGCAGGGCTGGGAGATAACTCATTACAGAATCAGCAGAAGACTGGGAAACATTCATTTATGCCAATTCAAATTGCTCTGGTCTCTAGAGACTTGGCAGTGTGATTCACTACTATGAAATATTCAGGTTTTAATCATCATTGCCTAGTGCAAAAACTGTAACTTGGTCATTTCTAAAATGTTGAGCTTTTATTCTGCATAAACAAGTGTGAATTTATATAGCAAATGCATGTAAATAGTTACAAAGTATAGCTATATATTAAACATCTAAAAACATTAATGTATCTATAATGTATACGCATTTATATTTACTTGTCTGCAATCTTAAAAGGGCTGTGGAAGAAATGATTTATCTGCTGGGAGCAATTTCTGTATGTTTTGGTGAAGGAAGAGTACGGCACAGAGCTGAGTGCTGGGTGCTGGCAGGTTAGCAGTGGCTCAGCACAGAGCATTTAACATCTGGTCATATGTTTTTCACAGTAACTTAAATACATATTTGCATTGTTCTCAAAGCTTTACTTAAAATACAAAAAAATCCAGGTTTTGCCAGTGTGTCAAACTGCTCAGTCTGAAGGTGAATTTCTGGGAAAGCTGGTATTTTCATTTCAGATTTGCCCAGCTGTTCCTCATTGCCAGACTTACTGCTGCAGAGCAGTCCACAGCTACAAGTCACTGCTTCAGCTGTTTTCTAGGAATCCCAAACCCTAGTACTTTTCCTTCTGATTCTGGCTACTCTTACGGCTTGAAGTCATTATGTTTCCTGTTATCCAAGCAAGCTGTTCCCTGATAAACACAGACAAGCCATTCTGTTCTACCAGATCACTGCATTGTCCTGTTTCTGCCCTATCGTCCAAGTGTGTGGCACTCCTGGAAACAATGTGTTCCCAACTCCCCCCTCCACCTAGTCCACACGGCTTGCCTGCCAATTTATTCTCTTTGAATGTGGGTTCGGTCATTTTCAGGCAGCCATGCCAAGGATTACTGAGTAGCTGCAGTGGGATTTGGAGTGACCGTATAATGGAGGGGAAAACAGATTTGTGTGCTTTCTGCTTTTTAAAGGCAGATGAGCAAGGGCTCACAGGTTTGTTAAAAAACAACTTGAATACTGGGCCTTAACAGCTGCCAAAGGCAGCATCAAGCTGGTTTGCTTGATGATCTAAAGGCTTCTGTTTTAATGTGCTATCTAAAGAAATAGAAGTGCATGAAACATGGACTTGAACTGAACAGAAGGGGCATTTGAAAACCTAGCCTAAATCCCTTTTGTGAGGGTTTTTTGTTTAGGTAGTTTTTGTTTGTTTGCTTTGTTTTCCTAAGGACCCAAAGGTGTTGGGTTTTTCTGTAAGTTCTTATTAAAGTTTTAACACTCAGCTTTCCCCATGTATACTGTCATAGCTATGTAATTCATATCTCTTAATTCCTCCTGAAATAGATGAATAATAGGAAAAAATAAAATTCCTGATGTTATTAGTGCAGAAATTGTGCGTGTTAAGATGTGTTTTACTCTATAATGTATTGCTCTTATTCCCTGGTCCCCTGTGCTCATTTTCAAGTCTTTCCTGCACAGTTGAAGTGCAAAGTAATAAATAGACAATATTAGACCCAAGTTGTATGTATGTATTTTTCTTCACAGAATTTCATTTAAAAGATGAGCTTTTGTGTTTTGGCATTTGTAAAGAAGCATGGGTTATATTTTGAACCCCAGGTAAGATCCATTTTTCAAAATTGCAGTGGCTGAGGTGTCTGTGTTGAACCATAAGGCCTCAGAGCCCTGCTTGCTGCATCAGGAAGGATTCAGATTCTGTCTGATTTTTCTTACAAGGCTTTAGCTTGCTGATTAGTATTGATTGCTGAAGGAATTGGCCACTTGACTAGATGCTGAATCAAATAATCTGCTCAGTTCTTGCTTTGTGAATCCATTGTCATGGAACAAGTTGCTGAGAAGCTTTGCATACGTGCCACAGTGTGATGGGAAATTCTCTCACAGTCCAACTGGTTAAAAAATACACCTTTTCTCTATTTCTTAACATCCTATTGACAAGTGGTATTTGTGCATAAATTTTAGAGTAATAGTTTGTAGTTACATCTAATAGAATAACAAGAAAAGCCAGAAGTAGCTTTTCGATACATCGAAGTAATACACAGCGAGATTGAGCCTCCTAAATCACATAGGGAGTGCTGAAAAATTTCCCATCTCTTTCTATCTAAACAGTCTCTACTGACTGAGCTCTTGACACACAGCATTAACAAAGGACCTGTAGCTAATGAAGCTTTTAAATTTTGTACTCTGAACTGGTGTCAAGACATTGGTAACACACCCTTCAGCTGTTCCTGTCCCACCTGCTCAGGACCTTTGTGGCAGTGTGGGACGCTGGCTGGGGAAGCAGGGAGCAGGTGGTACCACTGAAAATAGCCAGGGATTGTGTGTGCAAGTCCCAGGGAAATGCAGCCATTCTGGTCCGTGTTCCTTGAAATTCTTAGACTATAAACTGCACCTGATATCTCTAAGGCATTGCTGCTGATGTGTGAAAGTAAGGATTGACCAAATGGGTGACGCAGGATCAGCCACATTCACCTTGCTTTTGCCAACTGGCTTGTACAAAGCCCAGGGAAGTCAAGTGATTCCTACCATGGTGCTGTTTGCAGACTGGGAGCTTCTGGCTGAAAGATGATTGTTAGCTGTTGGTCATTTTGGGGTCTGGCTGCTGTGTCAGTTACTTCTTTCCTCAGTCCTGAATGTCCTCTCTTGGCTACTGCATTTTTGTTATTGTTCACAGAAGAAGTTCAGCTGGAGCCTTTTTACAGGAATTCTAATTCTGCATTTCACATTAGCTAAAACTGAAATTATTATGAAACTACTTGGTAGTATTCATAACTTCAGTTGATAACTTCAGATAACCAGTTAGTAAATATTTCTTGCTCAATTTGTATTCTATTTGAAAGTATTTCAGATTATTTGATGAGAGGAGGAAATAATTCAGTGGCAAATAGGAGCTATGGAAAAGCCTGATCCTGGAGCATGAGGAATATATAGTATTAAGTAATGAATTGTATCATACTGTGTCAGGCATCCATATGCTGCAGCTATATTTTTGTTTTAGGAACATCAGAATTGGCAGAGATAAGACTTTCATTCAGGAGATTATCCTTGTAAAGAGTCCTTTGGAGACAGTTGTTTTGCCCCTCTGCTTTGGTTGCTGATTAAATTCCTGAGGCTGAATTTCTTGTAATGAGAAATTAGCTCTTGGATGAATTTCCAGAGGAGAAGTATTGACTAAGTGCTCTTTGTGACCATCTGAGCTTCAGGACAAGGAAATGTGCTAGAGGTAGAAAATACCGCCTGCTGTATATGCACACCCAGATCATGGTTCACTGATTTTTTTTGGTTTGTTTTTTTTTTCCTCTCCTCTGGAAGACTAATACTCAGCCTTGTTCATTGACCACTGATAGCAGCAGTCTGTGACAAGGGAAAGAAACTTAAGAACAGAGGAAGAGAATTCATTTTATTTAGATGCAAAGAAAATACCAGAAGTAGTTTAAATGTAGGTTGTTGTTACAAAATAATAGGAAGTACTAATGTAATAAAAACCTGAAAATGTGTGTGGTGTACATAATAATTAATGATATTCTTAGCACTGTCTTTGAACAGGAGACATAAAAAAAGTTTTAACTAACAGAGGAATGTTTCCCATATTTGAGGTCTCTGAACTTTTGGGTTCATTATCTGAACCCTTGGGGTCATTAGCAAATCTTTGATAATTATTAAAATTATTTTCCTAGCAAGGGTGGCATTGCTAATGCTCTGTTACCTTCCTCATGTCCCCTATGAACTGATTCAGGGAGGAGTAGATGGCCAAGCAGAACTGGTTGTCTTTTGATGATTTTGCAAGCCTAGAGCTAATGCATTTGGTTTAAAGAGCTCTTCTGTCCTGCATGTGCAGTGCATTGAAACCAGGGTGCCACTGCACAGGTCTTTACTAGCAGCGATAGGATTGCCAAATGATCTCTGCATATTGATAGTGAATTCTCTCTGTTATGCATGTAACTTTCCCTGGGGTGGTGTGAAACTAGTTCACCAAAATGATTTATGAAATGGAAACCTGTTTGAAGGCTCATATTAGTGGTAGTTTGACAGTTGTTTGGCTTTGTTATTTTAAATGCCTTTTATCATGGAATCGGTTTATTAACACAGAGGGGCAGGTGGTGAGCGTGCGTGGAGGCTGCTCTATGGAGCCCAGCTATCCATTACAGAAAGGCCCTCTCTCTGTCACTGTTGGAACGCAAACAGTTAAGCCTTGAGTGTGGATCTGTGATCCACATGCAGTTCTGCACTAAAGATGCATCCCTCTTCTCTGATAACGTGTTCCTTACACATAGTAAGGAGATTTTGAAAGGCTTTAACTATTAGTTCAGAGTTGCTTTTCATTAGATTTAGCTGCAGTTGTCGTGAGACTCCTGTTTGGGGATTTATTTTGTAGCCTTTGCTTATGTTGTCATATACAAGCCTTGCATTGGTTAGGAAGGGGAAATTCTAGGGAATTGTGTGCTTCCCCCATGTCTCTTAGTTAGCGATCCAGATTGTGGCTTCAAAATAAAAAATTCCAGATACTTCGTTGGAAAGCAAATGTGCTTTACTGGCCAGACAAAATTTAATAGCACTTGTAGCTGCTTGAAATGAACATTCTCAGTTGGGTGTAGGGAGGAGCTAGGAACTTGAATGGTCTAAAAAACAAAAAAATATTACATACTTTAAAAAAAACCACCAAAACCAACAACAAAATGTTTAGTAAGAAGGAAGCATTACAAACAATGAATACTTTTGCACACACACAAACACCCACCTAAACCAGACCTGTTTCCTTGTCTCAGAGGCCGTGGCAGTGGGGAGGGGGCATCAGCCCTGGCAAAGCTGGATGCTCAGCCTGTGCTGCAGCAGCAGCTTCGTGCAGGCAGCTGTGGAGCTGGCCCGAGCCCCTCCTGTCAGGGATTGCCATTTTCCTTATCTTGGCAGCTTGTACGGTGGCACACTGCTTATGACCTGAGGGAGAAGCGGGCATCTCTGAGCTTGATACTGGTTCCTGGACCAGTGTGAAAGCTGCTAGGGGTTGTGTGCTGCATTAATGATACTAATGGGCTATTACTCTTACAGTTCTGTATATAGATAAGGATTAATATTATATTGAAATTTGTTGTAAATTACTTAGTTTGTTGATATATGGTGAAATCAATTCAGTGGTGTAATGGCTTTCACAGTATTACTTTAAATACTGTGCTACCTTCCTTGGGACTCAGTGTAATGAGATGTGTCTTAATTGACTATTTTTTTTTTTTTAACATGATGTAGATTTGTGCTAATGATGGTTAGAAATAAATATTTTTGTATTTTATAACATAGTTGCCTGTAAACAATCAGGCTAGAAAATGTTTTCCAGTGACTGCAGCTTTTCCTGGCTGCTTTTGTATCAACATTTGGCATTATCTAGTTGCTCGACTCAGTGCATTCTTGAATAGTTTTCAGGAAAAAATACTAACCTCCGTAGGACTTAGATTGTGGTTACAGACAATGATTCTTTTTGTACTTTTTTCCTAATCTCTAACATCCATTTTTTTCTGTGTGGACAGAAATGGTTTTTTGAAGGGATTGAAGCCATTTTTGGGAGTGGAACACTTGGATTCTGACGAGTTTTTTCTGCTAGCAGTTCCTAAGTGGGCTCTGGGTGTGGGCACACATTTCTCAAGCAGTCCTCAGCAATGTGTTTAGCTTTTGGATGTGTCTGCACTTTGCTTCAGAGCTATTATTACAGCTCGTTTAAACAGACACAAGGTAGTTTAAAACAAATTAATTTGGGTTCCAGCAGCAGGCCTGCTGCAGGGCTAAGGTTTCACTGTCTGAATATCTAGCCAGAGCTGGGGTTTGTGCGTTTTGCATTGATATTTTATGGCTATGGCTCACCTACAGTTGCTGCTATAGAGGTGCAGCAGGTCGGTCCTTCCACACTGCAGTCATACCTGACTTGTCACTGTGGATTGTGTTCTCTCTTTGTTGCATTTTAAAGTAGTGAATTTCAATAAATTGCCAGGGATGAAAGGTAAGAGAGCAGCTCTTGTAATACAGGTTTTCAGTCCATGCATAAAACGGACAAAAAAAGGGTTGTTGATGAAAATCTCTTCGCTGGTAGCCAGCCTATTGCAGCCAGGCGAGGTGCCACCAACTGGCACCTATCTCCAGATTCCCCATACTGACATGAGTCATTTGGACCTGCTGAAAGCACCTGGTCGAGTTAGAACTTGCCCCAGTAAAGGTTCATAATAGCTTCAAGAAACTATCCCAGCCCCTGTCGTTTGTCTGAGCTCAGGCTGTCAGTGTGACAGGTTGGGGTTTTCTGTACGTTATAGGTTTTACTGGTTCACGAGCTGGTGAGCAGCTTGGGGTGAAATCTTCATCTCACTCAAGTTGCTGGATGCTTTACTATTCACCTCAATGCTCCTTATTTTCCCCATATGCCATTGAATTAACATGTATTTCAAATAGGGATCAAATTTGTAAACACTGTGGGGCTGGCCGTAACTGCTGCCAGGTGTTGGAGGTGATTGATGATGCTGTTACTGGCCCTTACAGCAGAAGTGGATGAGCTTTGGTGCCTCAAATTGCTGCTCCCTCCTATTGCTCCCTGTTTACTGCAAAAGACAGAAGCCTCCTTTCAACCATTCTGCTTCATGTTTTAGCCTCTCTCCTGCTGCCAAGAATATTTTTACTCTGCATCAAGAGAAAATGAATTCATGCCTTCAGGATTTGTACTCTTTGCTCTGTGCTATATGATAGCAACCCAGTGAGATGTGCAAGTGGAAACTGCATTAATGATTGATAAAAGCTGAGAGCTGTTTAAATTTTTTTTCCTGTTTAATGACTATCAATAATTTAATGCATTTACTGTATGTTTTTAAGAAATAACACCCATATTACAGGCTTGGGTTTAATAGGCTAAATGATTCAAGCTTCAAAAAATACCTATTTCCAACATGAAGTGTATATTCTTTCTAATTAAGAATAAGATAGAAAAATATGAAATGAGGCCTGTAAGATAGAGGTAGTTGGTGCAAAAATAAAAAAGCTTCTGCGTGCCCTGTTGCCACCGCCCTTATCCTTGGGGCTGTTAGGCCAGCACGTAGCCCGGTGACAGCAGCACACAGGCCCCTGGCAGCAGGGAGCAGCAGTGCTCACCACCCCAGCAGGGACCCGGCGGGGTGCTGCTTTCCCAGATGTGGCCATGCGCCTGCCTCTCCTGTCCCTTGTGTCCTAGGTGCTGGGCCCCACCCCACCAGTTATTTTAGCTGGTTTATCACATCCTGTCACCCAATCACCCTGGGCAAGTTGAGGGGTGAGACTTTTAGACAAAGATATTGCTTCCTTCTAGATCCAGCTTAAAAGGGAGAAATAAATGCTTGACAGAATTATTCCCACCCTGTTTCTTTGGAAGAGACAGAATTTTTCAAGCGGTGAGCATCTCTTACTGTGCTTGGGTGTGCTGAGTTTGATCCTCAAGACTTTACATTTAAAATGTGGGTTCTAAATCTTACTTGTTCTTGGTATGTACCTTTTTAGGTGCATTAAGAGAAAATGAGATAATTTTTTCCATTCTTGGTGGGGTCATTGCAGTTAGACTGGTAGGTAAATGTCATACAGAGGTTGGTATGCTCTAACAGGCACGTTACCTAAATGCAGCCATGTGAATAGTGCTTCTGAAAGCTCAGATTTTTCACATGGACAAACATCATTTTGGGAAGAGCTTTTTTCAGAATCCAAGGAAAGCAGGTGGGAAAATAGACAGCTGTAAAATTAAAGCCATAGGAAACAATTGTGTGAACACATCTATATAAAGATATAGAAATAAAATACATTTGGCATTTGAATTAAAGGTTGTCCAAATTAATAAAAAATTACACTGCTTGTTTAGGAAATGTATTTAATGTAAGTAAAATATAGTCTTTTATTTACACATCTGTTGGTGGTGGATCCCATGAGTTCACTAAGGGAAATGAAAGAAAAATTTATTTAGGAGATCTGTGTTTTCATTGACTCTTACCATGTTCTTATGCTTTGTCTGTGCTTCTGCAACGATGTTTTGGTTACTTTTTCTTGGCTTTTTATAAGAGATACTTGAGAAGAGCTTTGAGAAGAGCTTCCTGTCTTTGTGCAGATCAAGTTCTGGGAAAATACTGTTTATGTTTGAGGAAGCTTCTTCACAAATGTCTCCAGTACAGGTGTTTGTGGTGGAAGGGTTACCCCGTTGTACGTATGAGACACGTGCACACACACATATGCGTGGATAGTAGGGATATGCTTTTAATTCATACTAAAATAAAGGAGAATTTGCTACATTTCTAGCTTGTTCTCTTTGTGTTGCTGTAGGTAAATGGAATGGTGTGTTTTCATTTCAATTCATGTTGCAAATTCTATTTCATAGTGATTCTGTGCCAGCTATAGATACTAGAAAATAGCTTGGAGAAAGAACCTGATTCAGAAGTGGGAGAGGTTCTTGGCTTCAAAACCCAAGGCTGAGAGTTTTTGTTCAGTTTCATCAGGCAATTTAAGAGTAGATATTTTAGTATTCTTTTTTCTTAGCTTGCTTGTTTGTTTTTTGGAATAAGAAATGGGCATTGCTACTTCCCTCAATAGATGTTAAGGAAATAGTTGTTTTATTACCTCTCCTAGATCAAAAGGTTGAAAATCAAGAGAAAAAAAGGAAAAGAACTTTTTACTGTGGTATAAACTTGACCTATATCTATTAGTATATTCTTAATGTACATATAATTCCCCTGAAGAAAAGTAACTGTTGGTTAAATGTAGATTTAAGGACCTTGTGAACTCTATTCGGTTTTCTCTGTAAATTTTAAGAGATGTTGATGATGATGATGCCCACTTTGGTTTAAATCCTGAGTTGCCTCGTGTTATGGACAAGGTTTGGGGAAAGTTCTGATGCATACAGCAGTGCTTTGATCTAATTCCTCAGTGTAATGAAATTAATAGCCATCATTGAGCTAGGAAATGCAGTAAATCAGAAAATCACCCAGGTGGGTTGTGTACAATGGGGGCTTCTGTTGGGACAGGAGTCCCTCTAAGAGCTGACAGGGGCTCCATGTAGTGGTCAGACAGGATAAGGTCAGCAAGCTCTTTGCCAGATTGAAAGTGAGGGGCATTACTTACCCAGAATTTTATTTTCTGAATGTAAAAAGTCTTTGGATCACTTAAGACCTAGAACCTGTAAATGTCCTGCAGAATTTTTGCATTTTTCTATAGGAAGTGGCCTACATTTGGGTAATGCCTGGAAAAACCCACTACCTTTGTTGTGGAACAGCAAGAATAAATCTGGCATCATCATCCAGAAAAGATTGGTGAAAACCACATCCCAGTGTCTGTGCTCCATGTTTAAATCTCCAGCTCAGGGACTGTCCAGAATGGGCACACATCCTGTGAGATTTAATGAGAACCCAGACCTAGCTGCAAGAACTGAGGATTATTTTTATTAAGCTTGATGTAGGAAAGCAACTCTGCTAAATTCATTGCAGGAGTTGACTCACACCCCATCTTGAGGGTGTTTGACTCAACATATGCCTAGTCATTTATCTAATGTTGATGTCAACGATTTGTTGGGTTTTCATACAGCGTTTCCCAGTTTTCTGTTTGTTTCCTTCCTGTTGTGGCTGTATACCCAAAACATTTTGACATTTTTTTTCGTACGAATTATCTCTGGCCCTGCCAGAAATTTAGTCAAGTCTTTTGGTATTGTAAGTCACTTTGCAAGCTTTCTCCATTTAGAAGTTGAGTTTCGGGTAATGCATTATTTCACTTTATTTTTTTATCAATTAAAAAAAGGATTTGAGAACAGACCAGTCTCACCTTCTTTGGAGCAAGTGATGTTGAGTCAAGCTTATGTCTCTAAATGGTACTTGAGACAGATTTCAGTCTCCCTGAGAATGTTGTTCAAAAACTTTGGTTTTTTGCACTCAGACATCTTTTTTGCCCCCTCTTGATTGTATGTTTGATTAAAAAATATGCTTTCTTCAAATCTTCCATGTCTGCTTTAAATTATTTCTCCTAGTAGTAATAGGATGGAAGTGCAAAATCTTTAAGCACTTTAAATATAACCAGTATTTCAATGCTTAACAGACGTTACTGGAGATCTGGGGGCGGGGGGGATTTCTCAGCAGGGAGAAAAATGCTGTCAAAAGCATTCTTTTGATTTGATAATGAAAAAGAAAAGCAAATGATCCATTTGATTTAGGGATACAAAACTAGTGTATGTTTGAGGGGGTGATACAATTTCTTTTTCTTGCATTTTGCAACCTGATCTGTGCTGTGCTGCTCAGTAAGTATTGATTTGCACATAGCCTCAGGATGTACACGTGTCAGGAGCAATTCACTAAGGGTCATTTCTTCTCCCATCCCCACAGTGAGGGCTGTAGAGCTGTTTTCCTCTTTTAAAAAAAAAAATAACGATTTGAGTTCCCCAGGTTTCAGCTTAAGTTGCTTTGCATCAATTAGTACAAGATGGTGAAAGCCAACAGAAAGCAGAAATGCAACTGATGAGGGGTGTAAGACATTGAGAAAGTGAAATTAAACACTGTGGGAAGGTTTGCCTTTAGGCAGAAGGTTGAGGAGGCTGTTTTTTGAGTAGTTACATTTTTGTGTCAGGATCCATTCGTTCGCATTGTCAGATTATTGCTGCGCCTATTTATGGGTGCACGTAACAAGGCAGAAGAGGTTTTGAATCACTGAGCTTGTTCTTTCTCTCCTTAGTGCACATTTTCTGTGTGTTGTCTTCTGTGATCTTTATTTAGTTCTTCATTGTTTATTTACACTGCCACTGTTACTTCATGAATTCTTTAAATCATTGCCTATCTAGAGGGGAATCTGGACAGAATTACTCTTGCAGCTTTAAGTCTTGCTGACAGGAGGAGAGAAAAAGAGAGCTTTTGTCCCCTAGAGAAATGCAGGAACTGTGGCCATTTAGAATTGGACAGACGTGGTGGCTTTGAGGGAGATGCTGTGATAGAAGTGTTGCCTTTTATGTTGTTTCCTATCTGTTGGGGCCCTTTATTTAAAATCTCTTCCAGGAGACTAGGATCTGTATGCTGTTAGCAGATGGGTTAATTGTTGTTTAGATGGGTGGCAGAAGTGTGTGTGGAAATGTAAGGTAGCATAGACTTTTTTCCTTATTTTGAGAACTTGTGTTCAGATTTTCCATGGGACAGAAAAGGGTAGAATTTTTCTGTATGAATATAGGCCAACAAAGTGTGATGGAGAACAGACTGGACGCGTTTCCCTTTGCTCATTCCCCGTGGAAAACCTTGATTGCCATTTCCTCAAAGATGTTAATGTCTTGCATGAACACTTTAAAATAATTTTCCACTTGATTTTCCTGCCTTTCATCAGAGGCAGGTACTAGAGGTAGGGAGGGGCCCTGTGTCTGTAAGTTTCTTTAAAGTCGTGTTAGGAGTAGGGCAGAGACAGAGAGATGATCTGAGGTGAGGAATTGTGGTTTTGTGGGAGTGAAGCTTGATTTCTAAGGGGCACGTTCAGTCAAAAGGACTTTTAGATCCCTTTCCCTTCATTCTGTTTTAAAAAACTGCACACAAATAGTTGCTGTTACTGAAAGATTTGATACAGCTAGAATAGATTGTCTTAAGAAAAAGGAGTTGTCTTAAAAAGAAGCAGAACTTATTAGTTGCAAGCACCTCATAATTGTAGGTATGATCATCTCAGAGCAGTACATACGCACTTGAATGTCGGTGTATACCTGTATGTTCAGTATGCATGTTGGAATTTGCCTTTTGCCAACTATTTTGATAGTAAATGTGGTTCATTTGAATTTTTACAGAAGTGGGTGTGAGCTTGGCTGAAGCACGTTTACTTAATAGAATAAGTGCTCGAGAATATTTTTGAATCAGACTTTAACCCATTCAAGTATGAGACTTTATCCCGTTCTGACAGGAATCTCTTTGCTTTTCTTAGCAAGATTGACTTGACGTTCATATTCCCTATTTTGATAAGGTGACAATGGAGAAAATATAGGATACCCTAAACTGGTATTGTGGAACTTCAAAAGTAGTGACACAGTAGCTCTGCCAAGCGAGAGTTGTAATCTGTAGCCTCTTCAAAAATCATGAAAGCTAATGCTTATTTCCTTTTCTTTTCTTTTTTTTTCTTCTCCTTTCAGGAAATACTGTTGTGCTGAGGAAGACAGCTGCTCCCTCCTCCCCTTTTTTTTTTTTTTCCCCCCCCTCCCCTCCTTTCTTCTTCTTGCCTGATTCAGAAACTCCAGGAATGTGCTAATTGGCAGTGGCCTCTTCAGAAAGGTAAGGGGTAATTGTTATCTACTTTTCAAGGTGTCTTGCCTGCTCTGCTCCTTCTGGAAGAGCAAGGTGATGGCAGAAGAAGTTTGTCTGCGTGGAGTTTAGCCAAACTTCTGGTTCATGTGGGTTGCCCTTCTAATACTGCAATGCAAACAGAAGCTTTGTGCACTTCTTGCGCTACTACTAAGTGTAGGATACTGCCCCTTGAGAAAATCTAGAAGATGAGATATATTTTAAATGCTTGCAGAGGAAAAAAGTAAAACTGTTGTATTGCAGACTGATTACCTAAATCTTTACTTGAGTATCAGTTTAGATAGAAAGACAGAGAGTTAGGTTTGGATGACGAATCATATCTCAAGGTGTTCTCAAAGTGCTTCTTTTATTATTATCACACGTACACCTGATCGGGCAAATATAGATTGGTTTTGTTGTTGTTTTGCTTAGTTTTTTTACACCTGATGTCTTCTCTGGGTCTGTCATGGTTTTGTGGCTGGTTGTATCACTGACAGATAAGACAGGAAGCCCAGCTCTAGTTTTGAATAGTGAAACACATGGCAAATCTTTAGCTCTCTGGACTTTTTTACAGTTTTGGACAGAAGCGCAAAATGTGGTGTGTGAGAGGAATCTAATTTTGTAGTTATCTGGTGTTGGGAAAATTCAAGTCCATCTTTTCACTGCAAGACATTCAGTTTATGTGTCATGGATATATAAAGTCCAAAAAATTAGTGCTGATTCATAGAGCATCGTGAGCTGCATGAGTAAACTCAAGTTTGTTGCTAGACAAATTGCATATGTATTTTAATATTAAAGATTTGTATTTGCTTAGGAGCTGCAGTGCTTTGAGATGTTATTTCCTCTTCCATCTTTGTGATAGATGTTAATACTCTTTGTAGTGGAGGCAGTATCTTCTGTCTAGACCTCAGCCATTCTGGTTCAGAATTGACAACTTAATGCAGCACTGAGAAGGGGTTTGTGCTAACTTGCTCGGCTCTGAATTGGAGAGGCCAGTGCATGATGCAAGTTTTCCTGCCAGATTGCTCGATGGTGCTAACATTTGTGAAGGGTTTTGAAAGACAGTGCAATGTAATATTGTCTTAAATTGCCCCAGCAAGACTTGTCAGAGTTCATTTGTCAGACCCCTCACACTGACTAAGTACACTAACATATCAAGGATAAGCTCCAGACAGGTAATGTGCCTTGGGATGTTCTTTTTCTCATTCTCCATCTCATTCTTGCCAGTGCAGAGGCAAGCTAAGTCTTTATTGAACAGCCACTACCAGCTGTCTGGCTACTTTCCTCAATAAAGCTAATGATCTAATGGGCAAATGTTTCTTGGGGACCTTCAGCTGAAGCGGAGACAAGGAGAAACATACAGACCAGCTAAAGGGTTCTCAAGGACTTTGCAATTTCCCCAGGGCTCCTTCTATGTAATTACCTGTCTCTCTCTTTGTCTCCTATCTTTTAATGCAGGAGGAGTGTCAGACTCAAGGCCGCTAATCTTCGTTACTATGGAAAGGCTGGTTACACTCCTTCATGCACTTCAAAAATGGCAATCGCTGGTTCCCAGCTGGTTCCCTGAATCTAACTTAAAAATGGATGATAGCTTTCCTCCTTGGTGCCAGACTAAAGAATGCAGCTGCCTGTGCTCTTGCAGGCAGGCATTGCCTCTGCCACTGATGCTGTGGCATGCTGAGAGGAGCCTGCAGGAGCTGCCTTGTAGCTTCTGAACCTGTTTTCTTCCAAACAAGAGAAGGTTCTAAAATTCCTTTGAAACACAAAATTTTGGGGCACACTGAGATGTGGGAGGCTTGGCTGAGCTGCACGTGTGGAGGAAAGATTCTATAAAGATTCATAGCTCCAGCTGAGTTTTTGTACTGATTCTGAATGCCTTCAAACTCCCTGGGTTGGGGGCTGAGGGAAGCACAAGCTTTAGAGCTGTTTTGCAGGATTGTGGGCATCGCTTCTTGTTATTGTCTCCCTCCCAGCATATGTCATATGCAGCGATGTGCAGTGGAGCCAAGTGCCACTGCTCAGTTCAACAGGATCAGCTGAGAGGCTGTGCACAGCCCATTGCTATTTCTGTCTGGCTGGATACATCTGTTTGTCCCTCTTGCAGCACTGGAAATTTGGAGGGGAATCCCTCCCTGCCTGCTGCTCCCCTCCTCCTTTTCCTGAACTTGCTTCCTGAGTTGCAACATGTCAGACAGATCGTTCCTCTTGGGAATGGCTCCAGCACAAAGGCCTTGTCTCTTTGTGCTCCTTTTCATCCGAGTGAGGAGAGGGAAACTGTCCCATGTTGGACAGGGTCCCTTTCCAGCTGCTGCAGGCTTGCAAGCTCAGGAAGTGTGTGTTGCTAAAGCCCTTTATGGTACCTTTGTAAAACATGCTTTAACTGTCTGCAAATGTACGGTATTTAAGCAGCAGAGTCTGTATTATCAAATGCAGTCATGCAGACTGTAGTCCTCGGGGTGAAAAGCTCTAAGGGGAGAGGCTGGATGTGACAGTGAAATTTGAGAACCAAAGCAAGAGGAAATTCTTGCCCATGTGTTGGACTAGAGCAGGTTCAGTAGAGGTGGAGGATGGGGAACACATACTCCTTCTCAGTTTGGAAGTGTTGAAGTGAGGGTCAGAAAGGAGAGGGAGAGGCAGGGCAGGGACAAGGCAACAAAAGATCAGGCTGTCCAGTGGGCCACAGTTTGCTGTGTTTTGTTTTTGGATTTAATGCTGTACTTTTCTCTGTCCGTTCCTCTTAACTCAATTTGGGAAAAGATAATTTTCAAATATTTTGTTTGTTAAAAGAGGAACCCTACCTCTGTTCAGATTTTTTCAGAAGTCATGTTTTGTGTCAGTGCATCTAGAATGACTATTTTGCACTGATTTTATTTAAGAACTTTTATTTCCCTCATCATTACCCCATTTTCCTTTTTTTTTGTATCAACCTGAGCTGTCTCCAAAGGAAAGATGATACTGCTGCTAGCTAACATTTCAGGTGAGTGACACTCTATGTTAAATACCATGCCTGTAATAACTGAGCTGTCAGTCAGAAGTTTGCCCTAATTGTTTGTATTTTTCTTTTCATATATAAATCAAGTTCAAAGCTCTTAAGCATTTGTAGAGCATTTCAGCAAGGTGGTTGTTTCAGGTCTTGGATTTTTTCCTCCCTCGAATCCTTTTGAGATCTTTGGGGTTAGGATTTCTCATTCAGTAACTGTATTCAGTAAAATGATGTGCTTGTCAAAGCTGTATTGCACCTTAGGAGAGGACAAGTTCTTCCAGAGTTCTCAGTTTGCTAAGCCTTAACCATCTCCCACTTGAAATCAGGACTTTGCCACTGCTTAAGGTCTTTCAGTACTTCGTTAACTTAACAGTAAGCCTGCTCCCTCTTGCTTTTTAGTAAAATCTTTGATTTTTTTCAGAATTTCATTTCATGAATGTTACAGTTATTAATTCTTTTTTCTGATATGGAGAAGACTTAATCTCATTAACTTGATTGGAGAAGGAAAAATAACTTCCATCCCAGCAGTGCACTTTTCAGGTAATTTTTATGTTTAGAATCTGTTTACCATGTAGATTTTAGAAAGCTAAATGGTTGTTTTGTACCTCCAGAAAGATAGTTTAAACATCTTTGGTGGTTTTAAGCGTACATGAAGTGCAAAGTTCAGAGCTGAAATTAACCTGTTTGTAAATCTCCTTTTTCATAGACAAGGTCTAAAAAGCATTAAGCAGAATGAAAATTCAGCATATCTAGGCACATTAAGATAGGTTAAAGCTGTAGTAAGAACCATGATTTTGAATTTTCTGCCATTTTCAGTTGTCTGAGTCAGCCCTTTTCTGAGGGCAAACTTTACAGGTCCACAGACATGAGTGAGTAGAGTTTTAGGGAGATGAGGTGAGAGCACTGCAAGGGCTTGTCTTGAGGCATCTGTATGTGTGTGGAGGACTAGAAGGTGCTGTCCTGGGGTGGGTGTCCCTTGCCCCGTGCTGTGGCAATGACCATTTGTTGTCCCTCATTAAAACCTTCCAGTTCTTAGTGTAAGCAGAGTAACTCTGGGTTGCTTGGCTGTTCTCTAGTTTCAGCAGTTAGGGTTTGCCTGCCTCAGTTGTCCATAATGCAGCAGTTTGGGAAGTTCCTCGTCGTCATTGTGTTTCAGGTGTATAGACCTATTCCTACAGAACAGAGTTTTTTATTCAGGAATAAGCTGTGGATGGAGTAGCATGTTCCCTTGTGCTGAAGCTTCCTTTCCTCCCCTCTTCTACCACCCTGATGAGCTGCAGTTGAGTCGTTGGTTGGCACCTCTTGTCATCCACACCCCAGGACTGAAGGGATGCTTCTGGAGGCCAAATGCCTGCTCACCATCACCCCTGGTGTGCAAGTGTTGCCCTGAGTATTGAGGTGGCTTCCTGTGCTCTCTGGAGCTTTGGAGTGCTCCTAGGAGGAACTCTCTGGCTTGAGTGGATTGCAGTGACTGCTGCAGAGCCCTGGCACTGCCATCTGCCAGTCTACAGGAAAGAGTTTCTGAGAGAGCCTGTTGTGCTAATCCATAATGAATGGCTGAGAGGAACAAAGTGTAATGCATAGGTATTAGTGTAGATGGCAGGCTTTGGTATTTTACTTTGGTTTATGTTCTCTGTTAGTCCTTGAAAAAGAAAGCTGCAAGGCCCAAATCAGCTATAAAGTCCTTGTTGAAATTAGCAATGAAAAAGACCTTAGTTCCTTAAAAGCATTAAATGTCCTCTTTTGCTAGGGAATGTCCCATCTGGTTGCATATTGCTTCATCCAGGTGTGCAAAGATGCATGTGAATTCTTTAGAAGTTTCAAAAATTTGCTCTTTCGTAAAAAATCAATAACGAAGACAAACCAGCAGCATTTTTCATTCCTAAACCAAGTGTTTTAAAGTATGAATCCAAAATCGTGACTTGATATTTCAGTATCAAGTTTTCCATGCGTTTTTGTCTCTTCTACTGTGTTTAACTCGCACATGGTTTGGTGTGGTGCTGCCTAGGGTATTGTGAGGACTGGGTACTACCTGCAGCCCAGGCTGTGGTAGCAGAAATCATTCATTCTGTCTCATCCCTTTTGGGCTTAGCCCACAGGAAGACTCCTTTTCAGTTAGCTCAGTCATTACAGTGGGGAGCTGCACAAATATCTTGCCAGCTGCAGGACAGAAGATATTTAATCTTGGAAGCCTTGCCATGAAGAAATTTTGTCTAGGAAATTCTATGCAGATTTGAACTGGCCAGGTAAACTTATACTGAGAAGCGCTTTGTAAAATGTGTCCTAAAACATTTTTATCTGGTACTGATGGCCTTAAAAGCCAGATGAAGTGCATCAGTGACTCATGGTTAATTACTGCCTTACTGTGTGATGTAAACCAGATCTTGCTTTGGTGCCTTCTCGCATACAGCCTTGTCTGGCTGGATGGGGAATTTCGAGCTTGTGCTTATAGTCTGCAGTTCATACCCTAACCAAGCTATTCTCTTGAAAGAGATCTCATAAATTGCTTGTAGCATAAATAGAAAGTTTCCCGTCATTTCCTTACTATTCTACTTACTATTCTTGATTAAACGGGAAATCAGATGTAAATGTTAGAATGACCCAGGAAGTTTTATTTCCCCATCTCCTCACCTTCTTTCCTTCCCATTTCTCCCTCAAAATGTGGAATTGTTGCAGTTTTAGGCCTAATGATTTTTCAGTCTTCTGGTGGGCATTGTTGTAAAAGACTGGAAGCTTAACGTTTTAAAGGAAATGGGGAAGTGTGTAGCTTTGGGTTTTCTTTGTTTATATTTTAAAGTTTCCCAAATACATTTGGGTATTTCTGACAGCCATAGTGAAATCAGTGGATTAGACAAGAAGATTAGGTACGTGAAGCAAAGCACTGTTTTCCAGCAAAATGAGCAGCTAGAATATATTTCAGTCTTCAGATGCTTGGCTAAATAATGGTAACATACGTTTTTTGCTGCTAGGAATTGAGATTTTGGCGGTCATATGCAACTGTGAAATCTGTAGGCATATACTGTAGCAGAAGCTGTCTTTATGCATATACAGCACATGGTATTTGGCTTGGGAGAAAGTTCTTCGCTCTCTAAGAAAATCAGGTTTTTGATGGAACTGACTGCTGTTTTTGCTTCACAGTTAAAATTATTTTATTCTGGAAGGACAAATAAGTTGTATGTATTAAAGGTACTGTTGTTTTGCCCCTGTTCCCAGCAATGAAGTCTGTTTCCCTGTCTCTTTCTTCTTTCCAAGCTGTTTCTTTCCAAGCTTGTGATCGTAATTACAGTGAGAAGTAGATTACATACATCTGTATATTCCAGCAGGAAAACTGAGCCTTGGAAGAATTTGGGGGACTGTGGGACATTTCCTTACTCACCTCTGTCTTAAAAGTGTTTTGCTATCCTCAAAGGGTTCTGAGAATGTCAGTCTAAATGACCTAATAAGACACTGGGGGTCGAGAGGGTGGAGAGTAAAAGGAAAAGGATGGAAGAAGTATGCAAGTGGTGGTTCACCAGTGTCACATTAATAGAATCCTCGAATCAAGTGCTCATTTATTTTAACTAGAGGCTAATTAATCAGAGCGAGTAGATAAAATGATAAGCTGCTTTTAATGAAGTGAAGCAGCTTTATTAGCAGTAAGCAAAATGCAAAATATTTGGTCTCTGGCACATGTGGTTTTCATGGGGACTGTGGTTTGCCACCAGCTCTGGATTGTGCTAGCCTTTTTCTTGCTGCACTCTGCAGGCTGTGCTGTCTGTGTTTCAGCATGTGGCCAATTCAGAATTCAGGAAATAGAATCTAATCAGAAGCAGGTGTAACATTTTAAAACCAGAAGGAATGTTCCTTACAGATCTTTTTCTATGCCAGATTAGCATTTGCCAATTTTCAAACTTCGAATGCTATTATTTTTCTTTGGAGATAGCAGGCTTTAAGCTTCCAAGCAGGCAAGCAGACAAACAAAAAGCCTTGTGGATTTACCAGAGTGCTGCTGTTTGAAAGGCAGCAATATGATACTGCTTGGTCGCTGCTAACGGCCTGAAACCAGTAAATAATTCTGTACCAATTTGCAGCTTAATTACAGAAATGCACCAGGCTGGTGCTACTTGTGTATATGAGTAAGCAGAGGGCCAAAGCCAGCGTGCCACTCTTAAACTGGAGCAGGGCTTGCATACTCTTGTTCCAGATGATTTTCTGCAGTGCATCTATGTCATTGTGGTGTTCCCCGGAGTCTCTCTTGAAAAGCTGTAGAAGCCATTGCTGGACTATGATGTGCATGGCAATGCAAGGCTATAATAGGAAATACATAAATGAGTCATAGATTAAGAAAATGATGTAATTTACATTGGACTGAATTACATTAAGTGCCCACATTTAGGCTCGAAATGAACTTCACTTATGGCTGTTTCTATCCTTGTTGAAGTAAGCTGAGCAATTTATTCATAAAAGTCACCTCACAGTAAACTTACAAACTAGTGGTTCGATAAGGTTCCTGTAGTTATGTGAACTGAAGGAGTTGAGCTGGTAGATGTGCGTGATTTTCGAATAGGATGCTGGCAAGGAAATTGTCTTCCCCCCCACCAGCCTTTCCTTAAAAGACTCTGCTTCCCAGCGCCATTCAAGTGTAAATCCTTGTGCAACAAAGGGAGGCTGGCAGCTCCACCGGTTCAACAGTATAAGCGATCTCTCATGCTTCAGTTGAAAGGTTGAATCCCTGAAACGCAGAATGCTGCTATAGAGGGAAACTCTCAAAAGGCTGGTGAGAATGGCGGGGTGGGGGGGAGCCCGGGGTTGGAAAGCTGTTGAGATCCTTGAAAGTGAGTGACAATTTTTGTCTTTATTGTGAAATGACCTGGAGGCAGCTGGACAAAGGGAAAGCTGCTGCTCAGGTGAGGTTGCAATCACCACTCCAGGAGCTGGATTTTACTTGTTCTCCCCCTTAGGAACACAGCATGCTGCTCTACTTGCCAGCACTGTATGTGGTGCCAATATTTTGTCTACAGTGTGCATTGAGTCCCTCTTAGTTACCCTGTTTGGATTATTCTTTCTAACGACTTTGTTTTGCAAGTCTCAAAGCTTCGGAATTGTGACTTCTTGCTTTGCAAAACAGTATGAAATCGTGGATATTGGGTTTTACAATGAAAGGATGAGGTTAATCCTGCACCTTCTGAAACCCTTGTAAATATTTGACTGGCTACTCGGCAACACAGTTGAACTGCCTGAGTTAATGCTTAATGAGAGTGGTCCTGAAGTGCATGGCTTTGGTGATGGGCCAAGGGTCACAGAGTGAGCAGCAGTTCCCCATGAAGACATCTTTGCTCCCTGTTCCCTGTCTTCCAGGATTCCTCCCTTTCCCCCCTCCACTGCCCCCGATCTGCGGGCAGGAGGAGGTGAGATAGCTGAGTCCACTCCAGGCAGGGTCAGCTGGGTGTGTTCAGGTGGCAGTAAGATTGGTTTGGGCTGTCCTGCTGACATTCTCTGCCCCCGGGTGCTATTGCTGGTCCAGCAGCAGTGTGGTAATCCCTGACTTCCAAGTGAGGGTGAGTCTATCAGGCTCTTCACAACTATATCTGGTTTTGGAAGAAGGTTTTTATGCACATATAAATGGCACCAGTAGGCAATTCTGGTAGTAGTAGACCTGTACATAGTAACTGGTCACTGGGGGGGAGCAGCCTGGAGACCAGTGACAAATCTGAACCTGAGTGTATTAGAAATTAAATTGCAGATTCTGATACCTGCCATGCCTTGATAAGGTAAAAATACTCCCTTCTTGTGTTCTGAATGAAATGCTTTCTAGTGTTGGAAAGTTAGCACAAAGACTACATGGGAAAAATGTTTTCAGCTTTATGAACCAGATGGAGGAAAATACCCTTCCTGTTTTATGGGAACTAACCAGTGTAAGCTTTTGCTTTTCTGATGGAAAGGTTGATCATTCATAATGTTGGACCATATCAGTCCTTCCATGTGGCAAGAACCTTAAATGTAAGTGTAAGTGGGAGAAGATTCTTTCAGAGAACTTCAATATCATTACAGAGCCGTAGCATCATTTAAAAGTAAATTCATTTTTAAACTGATTGTTTAGGTGTGATGAATGTTGCTTGAGGATAGCAGCTATCAGAGACCATCCCAGAGACGTGTATAGTGTATTCCAGTAACTGTATGAAGAAGTTGCGCTGCCCCACATGCTGCACCATGAGATGGAAATAAGCAAAACTCTGATTATTGACAAGCTAATTTGTTACATGGTGTTTAAAAAACTGTAGCACTTTCTACAACTGTGTTTTTTTAACTCATACTGTTGTAAAAAAAAAAAAAAAATTGTTAATTTCTTTTAATAGTTTATTGTTTTGATTTTGGGGTGTGTGTTTTTTTGTTTGGTTTGGTTTTGTTTGTTTGTTAAGGTTTTTTGTTGATGTTGGTGTTGTTGTTTGGGTTTTAATATGCTGAGAAGTTAGTTTCTATGGCCACTTACAGTTTGGCAGTCTCCATTTCCTAGTCTGCATTTCTGTGGCAGAAACCTTGATTCCTGAAGATCAATTTTGGGAATATCCTATTTGAAAAATGTCTCAGGAGAAAATGAGTATCCAAGAAAGAAGGCAGTAGCATTGGAAAAAGTCTGTTCATGCTGGAGTTTTGACCTCAGACCAGGGACTCATTTGGGAAAGGTTCAATGCGTTTGACTCCAATGCTCCTAATCCAAACAAGCCATACGGAAGAAGCTAGAAAAGATAAGGGTTGGGAAAACCTTTTGTTATGTACCTTGTGATCAGAGCACCTTAATCATAGTTCCTACACCTTCTTGTTTTAAGACCTGCTAGTGGGCAGACACCTGTGTGCGCCCTGAGCATGGCCCCAGCTGACAGGTGTTAGTTTAGGTGTTTTTATAGCAGAATACTGTGCTTGAAAATAATACCATTCTTTACAACCTATTATCAGATGGGGAATTGAGATCTAGGCAGTGGTTCTTCTGAAGGACCGCAGCTTATCATGAGTTCAGCTTAGATTCGAGTGAGGTCTAGCATCAGCTTCCTCAAAGTGTGCACCAGGTGCCTCTGTAAAATGAGAGTCTGTTGGGCCACTACAAATGCCAGCCCTGTATTTCTAACTGAACACACGGATGCGCAGAAAAGCGAAGTTATTTTCCTTCAGTTCCCTGGCAAGTGAACGACGTAGCTGGGAATAGAATGGAGATTTCCTGATGTCCATTTCCCTCTTATAATTACCAAACAGCGCTGCTTTCTTCTTCATTGTAAACATGAATCGAGCCAAATGGCATGCACAATTAGCTTTTTTTTCTGCAAAGCTGGGGGGAAGGAGAGAAGGAGGAGGGGACTGGAGATATAAAGGGGGAGGGGAGAGTCATTCAGGGACACTGTACCTGCTGGGGCACAATGTAATAACCGCTGGGGCAGCCTGGGCTGCAGCTGCATTGTTATCGGCAGTCCCCAATCTGCGAGAGCTGCAAAAGGTTTAATGCAAATCTGAGACCTCTGCCATTGTGTGAGACAGATTAGGGCTCATTTGCATTCCTTCTCCTATAATAATTACCTAGCAAGGAGTGCCTGTTACCATTAGCTTCATTCTGTTTGCCTGTGATAACGCCATCAGCAATCTCTTCTCCACGGATTGTGGACATTGTAAGGAAGGGCAGTGGGCCAAAAAAATGATAATAAAATAAATCTATTGGGAGAGTAGTAGAAAAATGTGAATGCTGAAAAATTAAAATGCAGATAATTTTAGTAGTAGCCATTAAATACATCTGGAGAAATACTGTGAGCTGAAGAGTTAAAGTCAATATTAATCCATAATATTGATGAGTTGTATGGTTTCAAATATCAGTCAAGAAAAGCTAGCACAGGATTTTAACTAAGCTTTATCTGTGGTGCTTCAATAGTTTTGTTCAGTTTTCAGAATTGATTCAGATTGTTCTATAATTACTGTAACTAAGTATCAGTGTTACCGAGAGACAAATGTTAACAGTCTGAAACTGATGTGATGCATCAGAAATTCAGATAAAGTTCAACAAACTTAGTACAGCTTTGGGTCCTGGAACTGAAGCGAAGAAGTATTCCTGGCTTAGAAATTAGGACAGCTATTTGGGGTTCTTTTCCTGTGGGGTTTGTTTGTTTGATTTTGAGATGGGAGGAGTTAAATAGCAGAAGAGGAATGAAGCTAAACATGGAAGAGTGAGGGTGCTAAAATCAGCTTGTTCCCTCCACACATTTATTGCATAGAGGAGGAACATGAAATCCTTTTGAGCAACATTTGCTGTTCTTGCGACTCACTCTCCTTCCCTTGGTTTTTGCCCTTGGCACTGTGACAAAGCTGCTGGAGTCCCCCACCAGAGGCAGAGAGCCCTGAAGTTCCCTGTTCAGCTTTGGCTCCTGCCTAGGATCCACAGCCATGCGTGCACGCTGCAGCAGCAGAGTGCAGCTGCTGGGGATGGAGCCCGGGACCCATCTCAGGGGCTGCTTGTTGGCACCACAGAACGTCTTTGGGTGCTCCTAGTGCAGGGCCTAGGGGCAGCTCTAGAAGATAACATGCCAGATATTCTAGGTGCACATCAACATCAGGGGAGGGAGCAGTGTGTGCCTGGGCCGCCTCTGGTTTGCTACAGATTTCCCAGTTCTGTTGCAAGCTTTCCCCTGCCAGAATTTTCAGTGAAGTAATTCCATCTTTCACAGTGGAGAGGTGGTGAAGCAGGAAGACAAATCAAAGCAGCCCTGGCTTTAATCTGCCACGCAGCCACCTTACATGTGTTTAAATAGATGTAGGCTGATTTCTGATCTGCAGCAGGCTATCAAAATGATGAGCCTCATAGCTGGATTGTTTTGAGTGCTCTTATTTTTTCAAGTAATATTTTGGGGGCATGCTGCCACATTCACCTTGTCATCAGTGTGGAAGCAGTAGAATGCCCAGGATGCTGCCTGAAAAGTTGGCTGTGGTTCTGAGGGGAGAGAGAGGTGGGGAGGTGCAAGGGCCTTTTCTGTAGGTGACCTGTTGGGCAGTGAGTGAACTGCCAGGAGAAAACTTCATTTCCTGCGACTGGCATAATTTCTGGCTGTAAGGGATTTGAGTGGGTACTGTGTACCCACCCAAAGAGTTTAGAGATTTTCATCCTTAGTGAACATCCTTAGTTTTCCAAAATTTTCCTCTTGCCATTGGTTTTATTTTCTTAAACTGTGGTAGCAAGAAAAGCGATTTGACAACACTTAATAAATATCAAGGTACATGGATAGGATAGGACTAAGCACTGCCTTCAATGGTATCACTAGGTATGTAGCATAAAGCACAAGTTATATTGCTGTAAAGGATTAGAGGGAATGGCAGAGGACTGGAAATGTTTGTGTTTCTTAGGTCGATTATTTTCCTGTTCATGTTTTTACCGCTACAATGATGTTTAAAATGTCAAACTTGACAGTTATACAAACATAAAAGGAAAGTGTAAATGAGGAGTTTTAAAAAGTAGTTTTGAAGCATATGTTTCTTAAAGCAAATGAGTACTTTATAATTCTAAATACAAACTAAAGGATACAACTGTATTTTATTTTAAAGCAGCAGCATAAATCTTTTGTTCATCTTCAGACCTCCTTCTAGGAGGAAATACAATTTGGTGCATAGCTAGTTTTACATATATATCATTTAGAAGTTGTGCCATCGTTGCATTGGAATAAAACTGCAGTTGGTATAATTGAAGAGGTCTAATGTACGTAGTGTGTGGGGAAGGACAAGGAAGTTTTGAAGTGTATGGAGAATAATGATTGTGTGTATCTAACTGTAAGCTAAAACAGAGCAACATATGTTACTGAGTGAGTAATTGGAGATAAAAAATCTGACTACTTAGATACTGCAGTATGATATGTGAAGCTGTACATTTATATACACATGCAATTTGAAACTTAAAAAATAATGTAAACATAACATCACTTCTTACAAGGCTTATATTATTCCTGCAAATTATTTTTTCTCCTATGGCCCTTGTTTAATAATTATTTTAGTACAGTCACTGTATGTATTTTCAGTCTTTTGATTCTGTTGCAATGCAGTATATATCTTTTCTTCTTTAACCCACCATGTGCAAGGGTCTGTTACTCATCCCAGGGCCTCTGGGATCTGGAAGAGGTGCATCAGAGATGAGTTTTTGAATCCCCTTTGCTATCTGAGAGTTGAACGTGGGTTTTAAAGCCGTGTGTTAGAGACCTGTAAAGGCACACGAGCAGCTGAGGCTGTGTGGGAGGCAGTGTCACCGTGGGTGAGGAGGTGCTGAAAGCTCTGGTCCCGGCGCGGTGGCACCGGGGCTGCGGTTGCTCGTGCTCCCTAATGGGAGGCAGTGGCCCGTCACACCCAGGGGCAAGGAGGTGTTCCTTTGCTCTGCCTTAGCTACACAACCTAAGCTGTACAAGCTGCTTCGAGTTGTTTTCCAGTGCTGCTGCACTTGAAGGTAAATTTAAGTTGACCCTCTTGTTTTGTTGAAATGCAATTAAGGTCCTCTGTCCCTCAACAGAAGTTCCAATGCCTGTTTGGAGAAAGACTGAAGCTGTGGGCAGATAAGCCACTCTAGGAAACAGACATCCCAGCCTGGTCACACACTGCATTTGAGACCAGTGCATTTCCAGAAGAGTCATTGAAAATAGAAAAGAAGTTGGGGGGAGCTTGTTTGTGCTGTTCACTGCATTTGCAAACAAAGGACCCACAGATTGTCAGTAGGACCATCACACATAAATGAATCAAAGGAACAGCTGGTTATTCTCTGGCATCTTTAGTCTGTCCAAGAATGATCACAAGGCAATCCTTTCTGTTGTAACAGAGTCCAGATATAGACTGCTTTACAGAAAATGCAGAAGTTACTTTTCCAACTCAGCAGTAGCAAGGCTGCACAGCTCCCTGCTCTGCTTTCATGTCTCACCATTATTCCTTCCTCTCTCTCTCTCTCTCCAGCCAGTTTAATAGCATGAGGTTACTAGCTGAAGAACTGGCTTTGCTGACTTTTACCTGACAAAAAGGTTTCACAAGCTTTACACTATATGGCATAGTAACACTTTTCTTAAATACTGAAAGAAAAAGTGCCCACAGAGAGCATAGATATCCATGAAAACATACTTCAACATAGGTTTATGAAGTAATGCAGATAACTAAACTTTTATATAAGCATAACCATACACCCACACAACTTACAAGACTAGACTTATTTTCAGCTGTCTTATTATCAAAATTACAATTTATGTAACATAAATTATGTGAGCCAAAGGAATTTATGAAGCAGAATTCTGGAATTGTTTTAACTCTCGTAATTCTACAGAATGTTTCCATCTTCATAACTGCAATAACTTTTTTTTAATTTGGGGAGTGGGAGGGGGAGGGGAGAGTTGAGCTAAAAATACTTTATGAAAAGGGCTGAAACTTTGAAGCATTGCAGAAAGCTTTGTTTTAACATTTATTGGAAGGCTAATTGCAAAATATTTCTTTTAGACCCTCTCTAGTACAATGTGAGTAGCAGTAGTTTACAAAGAAAATTAAGAGAATAAAAGGATTTGCACACTGTTGTCCAGTGACACCTGAGCTGCTGACCAGTGACAAGATCTGTGTACCCAAAGCAAAGCAGCAGTGTCCTAGGCACAGGGCTCTGCCCACGGTAATCAGCTTTCCCGAGCTGAAAGAAGTCTGTTTTCTAGGTGGAGCACCATGCAGATTTGCCCAAAGACTGCAAACATTAGTCTCTTCATGTGGTTTTGTGAACCTAGGTTTATTTCTTAATTTGTGTACAACTCTGTTGGGTAAAAACACGGTGTTGCTGCAGAGAGCTAATGCACGTGGGTGTACATGTTCTTGGCTCAGCCTTCTTGAGGAGGACTGACACACAGGAGCTGGGACTTGTGGAATGTTTTTCTCAAACAAACCCTCATCCTCTTTGGACTAACTACAATAGAAGGTTTTTAATTTTAATTTTTTTTTTATTCCCCCCCCGCTCATACACGACTAAAGAATTTGTGTTCAGTCCTTGTGACTGGAGTGTGGCTTTGGTCATAGGTCATGATCTTAAATTTGGATGGGTGACAACTCCAAATAAATAAAATATGCCATCTTCCCTTGTTCCAGCAGTGTGAAGTTAGCTGGGCATTTGAGTAGAAAGGAGTTCACCATTATAAAAGCAGGCAATCTGGGGAGAATGAGGAAGCTGAGCACAAGCCTGCAAGCACAGCTTGTGTACATATTTGTTGAAAGCTAATTGGCAACACAGTTGCCTTTCAGAGTTGTTCTTTCACCTATCAGTAGAGCACAACTCTGGTACTTAATGTACTGTAGATTACGTAAACGCTACCCTGAAATATTTGTACAGGCAATTAACTCTTGTTTTTATACTACTGTTGAGTTACAAATGGAAGCCTGCTGTAGAGCTTGGAATATTTATGCTATGAGAGATACTCCATAATTAGATTAAATAATGCTTTCAGCAAACTGGCTAGCATTAAGATCAGAAAAAAAACAGGATATTGGCTATCCTGTGAGGAGCTGAGGGTCTTTTAAAATTCGGTATCCAAGAAATACAGGTGCTTTGTTTGTACAACATTGTTGAGAAGCTGCAGTATTTGCAAGGATTTTATCTAGAGCAAATGTATCTGCTTTTGGTTATTGTATCTGAAGACTGTAAATGCTTGTATCACTAAGACTGGTCTGTATTTTTTCTGGCAAAATATGATTACTAATGGAGTAACTTGAAGCATGTTGTACTAGTGTGGTGTCACAGTTACCAGAACAACATCATCATCTAATGTGTCTGGGTGGCTCTAAGAATACTTATGTAGATGCATATTTATTTTTCTTCCTCTTGCTCTTTTCAAACTTATCTTACAAACATTTTGTCCCTGATGAAATTAAGTCACAGCTCTGCAATTTGAGCTGGATGATAAATCTATTAAAATGCAACCAATTGGTAACAACAGTCTCAAAGCCAGACCTCCATCCTCTAGAGTTTATTCACAAGCCCTTGACCTAATATGACCGTGAATATGAATAAAATGTTAAGGGATTTTATTGCAATTGGTGGTGTGACTTGCTGCTATGATAATAAAACAACATTTATAATCTCAATGGCTGCAGCATTCTCATGCTCATCAACATGTGCCTGCACTAACAGAGGCATAGGTAAGGTGCTCCCCAGTGAAGGCAGGGGACTGCTTAAAGGAGTTCATTAGTATTTTACATAGAATCAAACAGCCTAAAAGGGTGGAAAATAAAACTGATGGAATCAAAATCCTTCATACATGTAATGTACCAAGACATCACAATAAGATCAGACTGTAGTTGATTAAAAAAGCAGGTTCTTCAGAAAGAAGAAAGTGTAATTTATTGTACATTAGTGCAAAAGTGTTATCAATAATACACACGCATTGGTTGTGTATTTTGGCTGGGTTTTTTGTGGATGAGAACAGCTAAACTTGACTGGCACTTCCATTATGAAGTCAGGAGCCCATTTTCAGGTTTTGGATTCATTCTCTAAAGGGTCCAAATCAATTGCTTCTGTGGTCAGATACTCATCTTTTTTCTCTTGCATTTATTTTTCCTGTCCATAGCAACCTCTCCCAGACAGAGAATTCTTTATGCAGGAAATTTCAAGCAATTTAACTGAGACTTGTCTTTTTCTCAGTCATTTGTAAATTGTTATAATAGGTTTTACTTGCCCAGTTCAGTAGCAAAATGTTATTGCTTCACAATTTCTCCAGCTTTATCCAACTCTCTCACATGCATGGAGATGAGCTGTTTGCAGGGGAGAGGTAAATATGTGGAATGGTTCTTGAAATGTCTGATGTCATCCACAACCACTCTTCCCTATGCGACAGAAGATCTGAATGGTAAATATGGGTGAAACCAGAAGGCTGCTGCAATTGTTTATGATTTTCAGTAGTGTCTACAAGTTTCTCTTGGATTCCTTTTAAGTCCCCTGTGGCTGTAGGAAATTAAAGATGTTTGAAGCATTACCTACTTGCCAGATGAAAAAAAAGGGAGCTGCTGTAATGCCTCTATCCAGTTGCTGTCTTCTTTTTGGGACTATAGTTGTTCATTAAAGTAATCTTAGCAAAAATGAGATAATAAATCACCTTAAGAAACAATTTTGGTTTGATGTTTCTCCGCTTTAGAAATTTAAAACTAGTACTTGTGTAAAAATGAAGAGGCAGAGGGATTTCTATTTAATTGTCAAGACAAGATTTGTAGGTAGAGGGTTTTAATTAGGTCAGACAGTGCAGTTGGAAAAATATTTTTTTGTGGATGTGAACATTTCTTCAGAGTTACATTTAATATTTTGATGGAGCAATTAAATGTCACTCATTTCAGACTGACAATCTAACCTGCCTCAGATTTCTTAATCCAAGGTCAGGAGTCATTGGTTCTTAATGAGTGTTGCAATGTGTGAAAAGACCAGGTAGTTTGTAATCTGATCTTCATGACTAACTAGAAACGAGGTGTAACTTTGAAAGAAGTTGAAGCCTATTAAAAAAACATATTTTTTATTAAACAAATGCAGTTGGACTGCAGTGGGAAATATGACATGTTTTTACATGTGTTTTAATTTGATGTATTATTTAATCACGGCTGCTTCTGAAGCTGATGGCTGTTGCTGCAGCTCTGGTTCTTCCTTTCTATAGTGCACTTGTCCTTTCCTAGGGAGGCACTGCCTACCCTAGTTTCAGGGTTTTTCCCTAGTCTCTTTACTAGTCTGTGATAGAGGCTTGGTGAACTACGGTTATTTGGACTCCTAAGACAGATTATATAAATTGATGTGACTCTGCTGGAACTCTGGTAGATTCCAGTGGCTGTGGATCTGATCTGTAGTTTATGGATTTGTGCTTTCCTTCAGTAGCTTATACCAACTCTGAGTCTAGAGCAGCTTTTGCTGGTTTTCATAATGACTGTAGGTAGGACTTGGTGCAGTTTGGTGCAGTATTAATTCATGCACCGAGGCAAATCACAGTAGCAAACAATCTTGCAAACTTCTCACTGCCTGGCTTCCTCTGACACCAGTGTCAGTGATTCTCATTCTCTCATTTCCTGTGCTTGTCACAAACCATTTGAGCAAGCAGTGAAGCCTATGAGGAGTACTGGCTGGGGAGGGAAAGGAAAGACAAATAATTCTAGGTGGTGGGTTTTGACCCACACTTCCAGCAAAGTGGTTGCAATAGTCTAAACTGTATCTGTGGCAAGACCTGCATGTTTTATGCCCATTTACTGTGCTGTCCCTGTGCTAAGGGACTTAGTTGTAATAATTAGCAGACTTTAGGTCAGAGGCGATCTGTTAATTATTCTTCTAGCTCTTCATAGACTCTAACTTCCACTAAGCCATAGGAGTTGGCTGAATTAATGTTTTTGGAGCTGTGAATGCATTCTTGTTGTGCTGGTTTTCTTACTAATAATTTTGTTATACATTCCTAGAAGTGAATTGTTAAAAACTGTACCTGAAAAAAAATTTTTTTCTTCATTTTTTCTGTAAGTACAAAATGTCTAAAGCCCGTAAATCTGAGTGTCTGACTTCAAGTATGGTGGATTTCAAAATCAGGTACACTGTAGGGCTCTGTCACCCTTCCCTTTTCTCCACCCCCACATCCAGAGAAAGAACTAACCTAGTATCTGAAGAATGCAAGTTATGCAGATGTTCAAAAGGCCAAATAAAACAAATAGATGGGCTGCAGCTGCTGGAGCAGCATAAAGCAAAGAACACTCGCTGCTGTGATGAGAATGCTGTATTTCAGCAGGCCTCTAGCTTTTGCTGTTTGAGGAAAATAGCATGGTAAATTAGTTTAGCCAGTTTTTAATCTTATTTTGATTGTAAATTGTGATTACTTTCATAATTGTTGAGATTTTAAACCTCCAGATTTCTTGTTAATGAGGAAACAGAAGAATAAGAAGTGGTAATGTCTTTTCATAGAAAGGAAAAAGGGAGTCCCACAGTAATAACAGATTTGTTGCTAATCTTTTAGTGAGAAATGACAGACTTTCAAGAAAGTAAATTCACCCAGTTGTCCCCCTACACAATGTCAAAATATACTTTCAAATATCCAGATATTACACTGGGGGACCAGACACTCTGCTGTACATTAGAAGTCAACTTTCCATCCGAAATTTTGATGTTGAGGGAGCTGAAGGTTCACTGACCATTTACTCTTCGAAACTGAATGTCATCTGGAGATTAAAAAAAGGGTAAAAAACTGATAGTAGACTAGTATGGGACCAAGACACTTCTCAGACTGAGTAATCCTTGACATGCAGATTAACAAAACTGTTCAGCAGTTCTCTGCTTTTTTAGGGCATTCCTAAGCAACACAGTGGTGTGCCATAGAGAGATGCCCAAGCAAATACTACCCTCCTCTGGTACGTTCACATAGCACAACCTTTTGCAGAAATATTTGTATTGTCCTGGGAATAGCATGGGCATGTCAGAGCAGTGTAACCATATGCTGGAGGTCTACAGGAGGAGAACTTGGCTCTTGCCAGCATTAGGTACTGCTGCTTCAGCTCTCACAGCATGGATAAACACTTCCTCAAGGGCTACCATGTGTGAACTTGGGCAGCTTACTCTTTGTTCATATGTTTTAAGAATGGTATATTGAACAACAAGTAAGATGTGGTGCCTTTGTCCTCAGCCTTTATAATCTGGTCCTACTGAGCTGTTGGTTTTGACTGTGGAGTCACACAGAGTTTGCCACCTACCTCTCTCCTGGTCTAGAGGTCCTGCTCAGGGCTTTCCATTTCCTTTATGCTACAAAATCCAGTCTGACAATAGTTTGACTCCTGAAATAAAGGCAAGGTCATGATTTGAAACATCTGAATTAATATTTTGGGCTTGTTACATACATATATGGCTGGTACCTCATCCAAAACAATTCCAGCCACTGTGCATTTGGCAATTTGGTTGTAGGACTAAGCTAGATTGCTATGTAATCTTTTTGGTAGGGAACCAAGAGGACATTGAATTACACAGAGCTCGGAGATGGATGTGTCTAGACCTTTTCCAATGGTGAACCGGTCCAAAAAAACATAAAAGCTTTTAATTTCTGAAAGGAAGATTTTATTTTAATAAGTACTGGAATAATTGACTTTTTAAATATTAAAAAAAATACAATGTATTCTGAATTTTAAAAAACTGAAAATAAGAGTTTATGAGCAACTTGTTCTTTTCTGCTCTGTTTCTTCAGGTGAGTCTTAACCTGAGAGCAGATTTTATCCAACTCTGTGTATTTCTAAGATGCCTAAAACTCTCTGCAGTCCTCTCTGTCCCTGAGAGACTCCTTCCATTTTCTCTGGGGCTCAGCTGTGTTTGCGCTCTGTTCCTCATTACAGTCTGTTCTTGAGCTGTAGGCACCAAGCTGCTTGCTGTAACTTCTACCTGCTGCAAACACAGGATTTAAACCTTTGTAATATGCTTTAACGTTCTCCATGGAAATGAATTGTCTTCTTTCATAGGGGTCCACTAATCCAGCCACTTCTGAAAGAAATGTAATTTGTAACAGAAATTAAATACTATATTGCATGTCTGTAGCTTCTTTTGTTCCTAAATTTTGTGACCAAAAATTCTTTGATACATGTTATGTATTTATAGATACATTTATATATTTTGTGCTTTTACCAATGAATATGGTCTCCAGAGAACAGAAATTTCTCTGTTGTTATGAAGAAATGTACCACAGCATGATTGTTTCAACAGGCCACTGATACCTGCTTGCAAATACATAAATCCTCTCACTAGAGTATAATTAATGTTTAAGAAGAAATTAGCAATGGGACGTAACAGAACACTTCTGCCCACTTAAAATGGTGTTGAGTCATACCATTAAGGCTTTTAACTTGCTTATTTGCATTGCAAACTTGTTATGAAGTCTATCATTTTCTCTCATGGAAGTGTCTCTTGGGGAAATTGAACTCTCTCCTTCTCTTGATGACATTTGCACAATATGTTCCTGATGTTTGAGGAGTGGTGGGCGCGATCTTGGAGCTCTGCTAGGATGGTGACAGGAGGAAAGGAATTGCAGTGAAGACATTTGTGCCATGTGATAGCACAAAACTTTTCTGGTTGTGTTTGGTGCTTTTTCTCTAGGAATAAGTACAAATTGACCCAGAATGGAGGGCAGCTAAGCAGATTGAAAGCGAAGCAAGCCATGATGGTGGGCTTGGCCACTTTGCTCCTGAAGTGTGTTCCGAATCTCCTTAATTAATGGCAGTGGAGACAAAGCTTGTCTGATGAGGTCATTTAATCTAATGAAACTGGATGGGGTTTGTATGTTTTGGTCTTTTAAAGAGACTTTATTGTATAACTGATGACTGTCATTATCTAACTGTTATACAGTATCTTATTATGTTGTAAAGTTTCTACTGGCTCAGGTTGGGATTTGCAGAGATTTAGTAATGCAGTTAGTGGAAGAGTAAAATGGATGTGTGATTCTTGTGTTGTGAGGGTTTTTGTACCTTTAATCGCCCATGTGTCTGGACTTGTACTTGGTTGTTCCTGTGAGTCAAGCAGATGCCATTCAGACGCACGCTGTATCTGTCAGTCAGGTGCAACACTGATGTGAGTGTGTACTGTCCTGCTTCCCAACGCTGGAACGTGCCTGTGGTCTTGGTGTCTGCTCTTTGATGTCACTACTGATCCTGAACATGGAGTTCTGGTCCGTGTGTGCCATTTCCCTCAAAGAGCTGAGCACTTTCTGTAGGAAGGGACAGGCCACAGCTCCGAGTGCTTCAAATGACAAGACCCTCTTGTAGTTCTTTCATTACCAGCGGTATCACAACAATGATTAATCTTCACCCATGTGTGGAACCCCATCTTGCTCATTCGAAGCAACAGGCAGTCTGTGCCCCAAAATTTCAGCATTTCAGTCAGCAATTGTGAGTACCTGTTTTTCCTTCCACAAGAGACATATTTTGTCACAAATCAGGTTGAAAAGTGGAGTGTCAAGGACAGAAAACAGCTCTCAATTCCTGCTTCAATGCTTTGTCTATTGTGTGGTGCGTCTGCTGAACTGACCAAGGCACTTAATTCAGGGTGGACTTACTTTAGTGCAAGCTACTTAACTATTAGTTGCAGGTTAAAATGACAGCCAGCTTTTTTGTTTCGCATTATGGCTTTCTCTTTTCCATATTCATGTTAGACTTTCCATATTTAGCGTTTGAGATTTTATGGAAATACAGATAGTCAAGTGCTACACTTGTGAGGAGGTGAAATGAGGACAAAACACAGGGGACAGATCAGAATCTTTAATCTTTGCTGCTGCATGTAATTTATAAAATGTATTAATCTGGTTTCATTCATTTACTGAACTATTTTGCACTCCACATCTCTGCTGTTTTACTTTCATTTGAACTGGTTCGAAGCTAATTTTGTTTAATAAGGAAGACTCAGCTTTGAAAGGAGGTTTAGCCCACACACCTTTTTGTCTTAGTTCTCGAGTGTCTGCCCCCTAAAGTTGTGGGGGAGTGTAAGTAGCGGTGTTAGAGTTAGAAAAATCAATTCCATTGCAGAGCTTTCCCTGTCATAATGATCAGTTTGCAGCACAAATCTCATTGATTTTTCACAGCCCTGTGGAAAAAAACCAAACCCCAGAGCTGATGAATACAGCTGGGAGAGACTCAGAAGACACTGATTTTGTGATTGGTGGGAGTAGCTGTGGCTGTTCCCACCTTCCTTTCTGGGTTCTGTAAACCTTTCCCATTAAGCCTGGCCCAGGAGAAGCCTGGGTATTTGGTGTGAGATGGTGACCTCTTGAGAGGACAGAGAAAGAGCAGCACTCACACCCATGAGTGATGGAGGGAATAATCTTGCTGGGGTCATTGGTGCCCCATCAGCCAGGGTGTGATCTTTGCCAGAGCTGCCAGAGAGCCCTGCTGGCTGAGAAAGTAGGGCTGTCTGCTCTCCTGCTCACAGCCTCATCCCACCACTCACCTTCTGTAAACACGCTCAGAATAATTAGTGCATCACATTGCCTTCTCTTTTTTTCTTTTTCCTTTTTCCTGCTTTTTTCTTTTAATTTTTTAAATCTCCTTTCTCCCCAGCTAGAAATTTTTATAACTCTTTACAGAGGCAGAAGGGTGGAAATGACCTAAAGGTTTTTACAAAAGACAAAAAAATCCTCATGGTGCTGGAAAAATAAGAAATGTCTCCATAGTGTAAATTGTACTTCACGTTCAAGCGGTCTGCTTTATTTTTATATTCTGAGTCTGGCCGAGTATTGTCCCAGTACTGACCCCTTTACATCTGCTGTTATGCAAGGTATATTTAAATAGCTGGACTGTAAATCTCGTTCTGGAACACTTCCCACCTCGCCTGCCATTCCCCTTGCCACTGCTATTCTTGTTGAGCCCGTGTGGGGAGTTGCTGCAGCAGCAGTGGGGCAGCCGTGTGCCTTCTGGCAGCAGCCTGGGCTGCTCTTGGCCATTGCTTTCTGTCATTGCTGCTATCAATTAACCACCTCTGCAAAACTTTTCTCTGCTCGTGGGGCTCCTATGCACTAGGTTTTCTGAGCCTGACTATATTTTCGAAGCCTGGTGTACCCTTACTGGAAAGGTACAGGCAATCTGTCACTGGCAGCAACACATGTAATATTGTATGTTGTACAAGGAGAAGCTGTAATTGTGGCGGCATGGGAAGATTAACAGTGAGCTGTTGAAATGGTTCTCAACTAAATAGTTATTGAAGTACCACAGAATTTTTAAAATCGTTGGATTGCCTGTTAGAATGCCACTTTTTATTATTTCAAATATTAGATTTTCCAAGAATTGTTTTTCTACTGAGAATAAATGTGGAGAATTAGAAGAACAAGAAGGAAAATTATTTTCTGATTTTTTTTATCAGAAAGTTCAAATGCAAGAACATAAAAACATAGGGAAGTTTACAAAAAATGTGATTTTTTTGTCTGATTTTTGTTATTTTTTTCTCCTGTTCTTGCTGTCTACATGGTGTTCCCATGAGCAGGAACTTGAGTGTACCCAGAGAAATCAGAATCTTGTAAGACTTAACACAAGGATGTTGTAGGATATTTTTTTCAGTCCTTCTTTTCAGTCTGTGTTCTTAAGACTGTGTGGTAATCTGTAAGACATGTGAAAAGCAAGTTTCTGGGCTGTTTGGTTAGGCTGTTACTTGGGAAAAAGAAAGTATTGAAGAAGATAAAAGCTGGGATGTCAGCCATTTCAGCAGAGGAAATGGGCAGAATTTGACAGAGTTTAAGAACTCCAGGTCAAGAAATAGCAGGTACAAAAAGGCTTTGGCTATTCTAAGTGTATTGGTCTACAAGAGAGACTTGAGAGGTTAATATAACTGCAGAATAATATTAATGGTGGGAAAAATGCTGTCTGATTTAATGTCAGTCTTTTTTTTTCTGACTAAAGATAGGATATTACGGTGCAAGGAAGTACATAAACACATCAACTGATGTTCTAATAAAGGTCTGTGCTTTGAGGAGCGGTGTAGGATGAACTGGATAAGGGAGCAAACCTATGTAATTTTAATTCTTACTTATATTTTTGGTAGTGGGAGTATCTCAGGTTGGGTTAAAGGATAGAGCTGTGGGGAGTCGTGATCTAGCATTTATCAGTGAAGTTCTGTAAGACAGCTGAAGCCACCAGCTAAGGTTGATCTCCTGCCCGTGTTTGATCTGCATCCTCTTGAGTAGGTCAGCTCTCCCAAATGGGCAAGCATGTAGCTGCCCACCCTTAAGACTTCCTGATTCAGCTGAATCAGCTCACTAAACTGCCCAAAGACCTCCACCCTTCTGGAGTCTTTGCTGAGCTAAAGTGAATAGGTTTCTGTAGCCTGTCAAATGCCAGAGCCAGCATGAGGTTGGCAGCAGAAGAGCGTGGCCAGGAGTGGAACCAGCTTTTAGGACAGCAGTGAGCCATTCAATTGTCTCATTAGCAAAAACCTCACTCTTTCAGCTTCATTTTACATGCAGTGTGAAGAACAGGAGCTTCACAGTATGTATTCTCCATATTTCCCATATGTGTGTTATGGTCTTCAGAGGAGTGGCTGGCCATAGCACAAAGTGAAGACTGCATGAGAGTGAAACACAGATGAGGACATGGAGGAACATACTTTGCACAGCACTCCTCTTTTTGCATGTCACCTTCCCCATAGCCTGCATGTGGCAGGAGTCCTCTAAAAGCTCCCAAGTTTCTTCCAGAGGAAGGCAAGTTATTTTAAGCTGCTAGTGGAGTTCAAGTAATTTGTCTGATTTTGCATGTCTGGCTCAGTACTTGTATTTTCTGTTCCCACAGAAGAGTAGAGGGTGAGTGCTGATCTCCAGATGATGCCTTGCACTAACTGGGGGCAGCAGCACATCCCAGCAGCTGAGCACTGCTGAGGATGGCAGTGGGCCCTGGGGGAGGCACCCACAGGGTCATTGGCACACACAGTCAGGGCACGGTCCACTCAGGGGTGTTAGATCTCTGCTGAGTGTCTGAAGGGTTCTGGCCTGATTCTTTTGCACCTGCAGTCTGGAAACTGGTTTTGCCATCTGCCTGAGGCATGGAGAGACCTCCAGGAGCAGGATTACCCAGTCCAAATGTTTTGGAAGGCTCATGCAGTTTCCCCCTGGTGCAGTTGAAAGCAGAAGCCAAGTCACACGCAGTCCGATGTAGCACCTCCTCACCCTGTGAAGGAAACTTCCCTGCATGTTCACAGCTGCCACAGGGCTCCCCAGCAATGTGCTGCTGGTGTCTGTTAGAAAAGATGGATGCAGGGATCTGGGGGGGTGGTATTCCAGCCTTGTGCAGCTTTGTGTTGGCGGCTTGGAAGGAGCACTGAGCGGCTTCATGCTGAGGCCAGCAGGCAGAATGAAAAGCCGCCCCATGCAGGGACCTTTTCTGTCCATCTGCTACGAGTCTGTGCTCTTCACTGCCTGTATTTGGGAATGAGCCCCCAAAACTGGAAGCGTTTATGTGCAGCTGGGTCCTAGACCATCAGCTACCCTTCCCTTTCTCTGGCACAGGAGTACAGATAGCCAGTGGTAAAAAGACTACAGGTGTGTGCCCTCCATGTGCATGCATGACAGGATATATTTAGAAGTGAACTCAATTTAGAAATGAAGGGCTTGGAATACAGTGTCTGATTTGGCAAGGAGAATGTGAAAATGTCGTATGAATGTCTTAGCCTTTCGTAGGCTGGAACTAATTGCTGTACAAAACCCTCACAGGGACTCAGTCCATTTAAAAAAAGAGCAAACGTTAATCCTTGTTATTCTCCCATCTCTTTGATTGCTTTCTCCTGCTAAATGTAAAGGATTTGAAATATACCGTGAGGTACAGCTTTTGGAGACCTAAAAAATGTACGCTTTTCTGATGGCTCTCTTTCGCAATTCAAGCATGCATTTCAAAGGATTATAAAAATCTAAGTCAATAATGCATTTCAGCAACATTGCCTTGTCAAGAACCCTTCCAGTTCCTTGGTAACTATTAATTGTTGGATTTCAGATGGCAGGGATGTTTGAGCACCATATGTGCTTGCATGTGGTAAGCTCTATTGCTGCTGGGGTGGGAGGATGTCAACCACTTTTGAAAAGAAATTCATACTTGGGAATGACTTTGCCACTTGAAAAGTTAAGAGAGGAGATTATGAATGTTCAGAATCAAATTTCTGGTCCCATTAAGTTGCTGTAGGAATTTTGCCACGGGCTTCAGTCCATCAGTGATTTCACTAGCAAAAGAAGATCCAGCCAGTGCCTCTGAGGAGTTGACAGGAGAGGTGTAAAAGATTGCTTAGTAAATGAGAAGCAGTAGATATTCCAGTTGTGTATGGATTTTACTTTTCTATAGCAAAGAGAAGAAAACTTTGTCTGATTCAGTCTGTGATTTATTTCTTTCACAGTTTACAGATTTTACAGGCCTTTTGGGGAATCCTATAGTTTTGAAATCGTAATGGTAATAAAATAAAGATATTAAGAAATAGGCTATGACATTAAATGTTGTTGCAAAAATTTTTGAAGTTTAAATTATTCTTTTTGGTCAATTATAATATCTGGCAACACTGTTGTACAATTTGTAACTGTACAATGGTATTAAACAGAAATTATTTCTATTGAGGAATATTATAATAAAATGTTAATGAATATTATTTCTCCTGATCACCTGTGTGTATATTCAGATATCACACGTAAATCTAAAATAAAATTCTAACATCATAACTAACATGTGTCTTTTTACTGACAGATTTGGATTTTTTTAAGTAGCTATTAATACAACATTTTGTGATAAAGAGGAACAAAGAGAAAAAATGTAATAATTTGTATTAAAATTTGTATTATTCTCATTCAGCTCATTTAACACCATGCTTAATACTGTGATTGGAAATGCAGGTCTGAATTTATGTTTAATTTGTAGGTTAGCTGTTTTACATTAAGTAAAATATATTTACTTTATACCTTTTCAAATTGCTTCCAGTTAAAAATACACATTTTAGCCAGTCTTTCAGGCATTTTTGATATAAACAATATATAAACCATATAAACCACTGTGGTTTATATTCCAGCAGCTTCAAGATTTCTTTGTCATCTTAGGACCCATATTAGTAACCAGGAAGAGGCTGCCTTTGCCTGGAGTGTTTACTATCAAAATAAGTTGGGAAGAATATGCAAGAATATCCTTTTCTTGTGGATAAATGCTGCAGGTGCAGAAGTGGACAGTAATTTATGTAATAATATATGGCAGAGCTAGAGCCTGACATCCCCATTTCCTGCACCCAGACTGTTCATTGACTTAGCTTTAAAATTTAGAAAAACATCATTGAACCCTGAACATTTCACTTGCATTGATCCACGTACCAAAGCTGTTCTTCCTCTGCTTCAGCCCAGCACTTCTACACAGCTCTGCAATCCACAAATCAGCATGAGCCACTTGAGCAAAAATATACGTATCTTACTCATCAGATAAATCAGTACCTTTAAAATGCAGTGCACGGCTGGAGCATATAAAGTTATGTGTCAGTTGTTGTTTTATGTCCCTAGATTAGAGTTGCAAAAATGCTCTGGATTTTTGTAGAAGGAATTGTGTGGAGAAAATCTAATTTGAAATCTATAAGCAATCTGCTGTTACTTGATGAGAATTGAATCATTATTTCTTCAGCCATAAACTTATCGTGACTGTTTCTATATCCTCTAGTTGATACCTAAGGTATTATCTATTACTAAAGTTTTAAAGTAGGATTATAATCTATCCTTAGTTGGGCTAGGCAGTCAGCTCCATGTACCGTGTTTGGTAAATACATATTGTCAGAAGTGTTTGTGGCATGCCTGTTCTGTAAATATTGATGAAAACCTGTACTTATTACAGCAGCATTTTGTTTTTCTGATCACATTTCAGTGTGTTGTTAAATAAATGGGAGCTATCAATCTTTTATTTTCTGTTAATATTGCACATGTAAATTTGCATCTAAGTGCTTTGTGTCAAGTGGAGGCAAAGAAGTTGGCTTTTATGAATAGCATGCTGCTTTTTTCCATGTTTTAATTAAGTCCAGAATTAGTGCCTTTCAGTACTCTCAGTATTCGTGTATAGAAGGGATGTCAGTTGATTTTAGTCCCTATCAGTGTGAAACTGTTTTCAGCAACTGCATTAACTATGGAACAGTTAATTGCTGCTGTAAATAGTGTTCTCTCTGTAGTCCACTAGGATGCATTCGTGCTTACACTCAGCTTTATGCACTGTTTGGCAGATCCTCCTCAGAGAGTTACGCTGAATTGCACCTTTTCTGGTGCATCGAGTTAGAGTTGTGTAATGCATGCAATTCTTCATGGGATTCTCTCTTTATTATAAACTATTTTTCCACTCCTCAAATAACACCATCCCCTCAGCTTGGTTATTCACTTAGGAAGAAGTCTACCAAGGTAACTGATTTGTTTTGTCTCTGATACGTATCTAAGAGCATAATTTACTACATCATAATGAAAATTTTGATTGGGACAGACTCTGTAATGCCTTCCAAAGTAGTACAGGATTGCATGTCGTGAGTCAGTACTGGTCAGGGTTCCTGTCTGACCATAGTGTGCTTTGCTCCTCTGTCATGCAGTAAATGCAAATGGTGATGGCCATATAACCGTGCTTTGGGAATGGGGCTTATGTGTTGGGTCCTAGGATTTGTTCTCCTGGGTCAGCTGCTGGGACCATGCTTTCCCAGGAATGGGAATTGCCTTCAGTAATAGCAATAGCAACCTCAGGAAATAGCCAATTCTCTCTTTTGTCCAGTTTATGAAAAAAGCAAATGTCCATGTAGCTCCATAGTTGAAATAGAGTCTCCTTCCTACCTCCTCTCCTATTTGAGAGTGTTACTAAGTTTGGTCAAAAAAGGAATATTTAAAAGTCATTCCTCACCTCTTATTAAAAGTGAATATGACTATGCTGGTTTTTCCTCTTTTGATTTTGAAATCTGTAGCTGCAAAAATTCAAGGTGCCATAATAATCTTTAATGCCTGTCCCTGCCTGTGGAAATAATTCGCCTATCCTGCTGTCACCTGCAGGGAGTGGAGGGTTTGGGAGTGGTAATGTCTCTAATTAATACTCTAATAGAAAATTTATGGGGAGCTGAACAGCACTTGCCTACCAGGTTAATGCTGATGCTGTTACCCTTGTTCGTTCTTGCTTTAACAGCTGCTTGTTCAGTATGTACCTCTGGAACCAGGACAAGGTTGGCAACAGCTATGCATGGAAATTGGTGAAAATTCATGAAAATTGCACAGGGTAAAGGTACATTTCTCAAGTTATTTGGTTTCCCAATTAAATATAAACAGGTTATGAGGAAAAAAAAAGAAAGGCAGCTCCTTGTAGGGCTGTTCTGCATCACCTTTTGAGCACTGCAGTTCACCCTGGAGGTCTGGTGATGTTGTTTTGGTTGGGTTCTGCTCTCAGCAGGGCATGTGCTGAGGGATCAGGTGGTACCTGAGGCAGTCCTTCCTCTGCTTCTGAGTGCTGGCCAGACAGATCTTTAAATGCTGACAGCTGTTCTTTGAAAGTGAAAGATTTTGGTGATAGCAGGGGTCTAAGCAGAGGGGATGCTGCTGCAGTCTGCATTATATTGGGCTTCAGGCAAAAGAGTGAGGGCAGAACATGCTGAAGTTAATTTCCAGCTTGCTGCCAAGGATCTTGCAAGGCTGCATAACCACCCTGAACTCTTGTGCTGTGTAGTGCCCCTGACAGATTTTTTTTATGGCCAGCAGGTTTCTGGTCTCCCACTGGGTCATTTAGTCCCTGTCTGGGCACTCCCAGAAGCTAAGGGAGCTTTTCCAGTGAGGACCTGTCCTTTACAGCCAGCAGGAGCAGCAGGGACTGTGTGCACAGCCCGTGCCAGGACTGCCACCCTTGCTGCCCATCTCAGACAAGTGTGAGGGACACAAGGTAAGGGTTCACAGACTTTGCTTGGTCTTTCCTGGTGGCTCTGGGTGCTGGTCTTTTCAGAGTGACAGCTATAAAGTTAGATAATCAGTTAATCACTGGTAAATTAGGCTTGCGTCTTTGCGGAGAACAAATACAGCATTTATGTAAAAGTTAGGAGTTTTTTTAATTAGCAGAAATAGATGCAAAATGAATGATGATTAGGCAGCTGATGAATTCAGTAGTACAATTATGCCTAAAGCTATGCCCCAGTACTTAATGATGGATGCTCTGAGCAATCAAAGAAACCTATTTATATAATTTATTTATTAAAAAAAAAGTTAGACATTAAGCAAGATGTCTGTGTATATTACAAGTATATGAACTTCCGCATCTGAGAAAACCTTTGTAAAATTTGGTAATATAAGTATTTTTAAAATTATTTCTGCAATTATTTATTTTAAATTAACTGTTCCTCTAGTTGCTGTTAACTTTTGAGTTTATATGAAAGACTGTTCTTTAACCAATAGCTAGTGAAATTCTAAGCATTCCCTGGAAATGAGAACCACACAGGAATTGTACAGATGAATGTATTTTTCTTTCTCCTTTTGGGTAGTCTGAGACCGAGGAGTGGAGGAAATGACAGAGCCCTGGGTGTCTGCTCTGTGAGGCTTTAAGAAAAGGGAAGTAATGATGAGCAGCTGCCTTGTATGCAGCCAGTTGGGAAGGCTAAACTGATTAGTCTGTAAACACTAGGAGATGGTAAGTGTTGGTGTCAAAGAGACTGTGACAGTCATCAGATTGTGGTTTATCTCAGGCTGTCGTTTGAATGATGGCTCTCCCCCACAGAAGCAGTTTTATGGCTTGGCAGAGGTATAATCTGAGCCCAGCCTGATGGATCCAGAGCTGCTCAGAGCAGCTTCCCAGTTCTCTGCTTTGTACTACCAACCCTGGGCTTTTCACAAACAAGACTGTTATTTTCTTTTCACCAACCAGGAATTACGAACATAAAATTTACTAGTCCTGGCAGAGTGGATATTGGCACTTGCCCGTTTGCAGAAGAGTATTAGACAGCAACAGAGAGTGCCTTGAGGACAAAGCATGGGGGCTGCTCACAGGAGCAGCAAGTGGATGCTTCCTCTCCTGTGCTTGCCTGGGGCATTAGCAAGGTTGCGTTTTGCACTTTGTGCTCAGAGATGATCACAGGAAAAGGCATTCTTGTAAATAGATGGGCTTCAAGCCTGCTGCAGAGCTGGGCAAGAGCATGAGGTGATCCCCTGTGCCCTGGCTCAGCGATGCCCTCAGGAGGGGATGGAAGATGGGCAGTGAGCGTGGCAGTGCTTGGTGGCTGCGGTCACCTCTGTGCTGGGTTTGTGGCACACGTTCTTCAGCGAGGCAGCTGAGGGCACACACAGCTCTGCATGCAGGAACTGGAGCTCGTCTCTGGTAAAGGTTCAGTGAAGTTGTGAATAAAAAAGTGGAGCTGTGTATAAAACCCACTCTTGGTTTGTTTCTTCAATGCTGCAGACAGGAAAGAAGCTCCTACCTGCAATACATGTGGACTTCTTGGCTATTTTGAGTTTTAGGGTTGTTTAGCACCCAATCATAGGAACTTCTGCTAAGATATAGTCCATGTCAATGGGAAGAAAAAGGGATTTACTTGCACAGAGCAGAGAACCTCATGTCCCAGTAAAGGCTACAATTTTTCAAAGATACCCTTTATTCTGGGTGATGAGCAAGCCCTTCTTCCTAAAGATTTTCTGGAAGATCCTGAGGTACATCACCTGGACAATAAATTTTTATTTCAGTAAGGGTCAGAGGAGCAGTCTGAAGCTGTGGAAGCCAGCCACAGTGGAGCTCCTCCATACAGCCCCCACAGCTGCAGATGAGTCAGGAGAGGGTCAGAAGAGCTGTTTCACAGATGCTGCCCACTGGGAGATACATGATAGGAGGATAAACAGTAAATGGAGATAAGTAAGAGAAGGTGAAAAGGCAGAAGACAGCTATTATCCCCTTTGCAGTAGAGAGAATTTTTAAACCAAGCAAAAGGAAAATTAGGAATAATATGGAGGCTAGGGGCATTTACAGATGTTACCTTAAAACATTATTCCTGCTTTGGGAGGTTCTGTAGCAAGGAAGAAAAGAATGACAAGGAAAAACAAACAGCAGTCCAGAACAAGAATTTCTAGGGAACTTGCCCTGAACTTTGGAGCAAAGACTGGAGACTGGAATGTGGTTATTCAGCAGAGGCTGATAAAGGAAGAAAGGAATTTGTGGAGATAGCAATGAGATATGTAGAGTATCACAAATCTTTTTTTTTTTTTTAATGTTTTAATTACATCTATGGGGGTCTCTTCTGCCTTTCTTTTTTCTCATGAGAATTAAAAATTTGTATTTAAAACTGTTAGATAAATGCGCAACACTTTTCACATTTGGTCCTTTCTATGTTACTTACATTTAGAATCACAATTTTTGCTACTGTCCTGTGAATTGTATAAGAGCATCCTTTCCTTCCTTCTAATTCTCTTGAGAGTACACCATCCCCAGCACATCCTGAAGTGGCAATTCAAAATGCTCATATTCCTGGTAGGAACTGTTTCTTTAATGAGAGCTTGTAATGGTACTTCCATACTTGCTCAATGGAAAAGCATATTTTAAGACACAGGCTTTGATTTAAAAGCTGTTGGCACTGCCTTGCAATAGGTGTATTTCTCTGCTTTCCTAGCTGAAGATTTGTATGAAATGTGACAATTAAGAAACCAGGTTTCCTGCTCTGGATGCAGTGGGCAACGCTAGTTGATCTGCAAGCTGGAAAGTTGGTGACATTGGCTACTAGTTTGCAAGGATAAGAGACTATTGATTTCTGGCAAATAGATTATGGTAAGGCAAACATTCATAAAAGCCATGCAGAGAGCATAATAATATTCAGCAGTGGAAATAAAAAATGCAATTGATTTACCATACTGCCATAAAGCAGCACTCCTCCTCTCTCTCCCAGTAACAGGCTCCTCCCTGCTGCTGCACCTCTGTCCAGGCACCCACCAGGGAGCCGAGGGCGCCGGTGGCTCTAATTGCCTGGAATTTGGCAGCTGGAGGGGATACCACTCGCCTTGGCATTTGTAAATTGTAGCTACACTGTCCAGACCTGGCTCAGTGTGGTAAACCCATCTGGCTGGGGAAAGCCAAGCTCGTGCCATTCCCAAAAGTCCCCTGCCATCCCAGCCTGCCACATCTGCTCACCCCCAGCCCCACGCACGCTCTGTGCCCTCCACTGCACAAATGCATCTTCTGCTGGGGCTGGTGCTTCCTTCTGTCTAGCTGTTGTGCACCTGAGAAACATGAAATCAGGATTATTGGGTTTAGTTCTTATTGTCCTGCATGAAAATGAAACCCTTGGTAGCAGTTTTTCGGTGTATCATGGCTTTCTTAAAATTCGGTTCCATGATGGCTTCATAAGGCAGAGGTATGGCAGCACTGTGCCAGTGGGATGCTGTTTCAGTTTGCTGTTTGTATACCAGCTAGGTGACTTCCACCTCCAGAATGTTAGGATTGATGTTGCCTGATTTTTGTAGATTTCGGATGCATTTTTCAAGTATTTTAAATATTTAAGTACTAGGCACAGTGGGAGGGAAGTGATGGGGTTTTTCTTTCAGCCTATCAATGAAAACACTGAAATGAATGGATCTGGGTGTAACTTTGTGAGGTCAGATGAAATGCTTGGACAGGAGAATTGGAAGAAATAGGTTTTCCTCATTTTTGCTTTAAAGTACTCTTGCATCTTTGCATCTTGCAGCATTGCCCTACCTTTCAATAGTAGATGTTTTTTTTAGAGTACAAGCAATGATTCCAACATGTTCTTCCCCTTTTCACAGGCCAGCCAGCCTTTTCAGGTCTATTCTGTAGTGGCCCAATCTGCTTCATCTCGTGTGGCATTTCTGTCAGTTCTGGTTTGTCAGCCTGGCCTGCAGATTAGAGGTGGGGAAGCCAGGATCATTGTGGGATAAATATCCCCTTCTTGTGTCACACCCATACTGAAACTTGAGGACATCTTACTAGATCATGGCAGTGCACTGTTGAGATACAATTGTTTAGTAATGCCTCTTAAGAAGTCTTTGGCTCAGCCAAACTGCCTGTTGTGGTGTTGCTCCAAGCTGGCTGCGTCACTGCTTTTCAACCTCAGTTACAGTTATTACTTCCTCTTCTCTCACAAATGGAAATTATTCAGCTTTTCAACTAAATTGCATTTATTTTGACTTAGAGTACTAAAAGAAATTGTTAGGTTTAGAATTTGAGGGTTGGTTTTTTTTTCTTTTTTTAATGATATGGTCTAAAAATAGCTGAAGTGTGTGCACTAGCTGAAATACTGTATAGCTTCCAGTACACCCTGTTAAAATCTATGCACTGTTGCTGTATGCAGGTAATTAATGTTGTGGTATTATTTCTTATGTTCAGTAAACTATTGCTGGAGTTTTAATCTGTTGAAATACAAAACTGTAGAGAATTTAATCCTGACCTTTGTATATGAAATTAAATATAATTATTAGATGTGTAGAAGTCTTTTTGAATTAGCTAACATGTACTAACTCATACTTTCACTTGCCATGGACTGCTAAATTGATGTTATTTCCAGTAAGCTTTCTGTAAGTGGGAAGAGAGGTTTTACCAGAGATTTCTGTCTTGCCGTTAACACATATTTTTATTTTATTTTAAAGTATTGTGTAAAATAAATCCACACAATATGTATGCACTCATGTGCGTAGATGCACAAAGAGTATTGGTTAAAAAAAAAATGTCAGTGCTAATTCATGGTGAGTAAAGAACCTGGTGGCAGGTCAGAGTATGCTTTTGGAGGTGGCTATAGGCACGGGATGATTGCAAGGCTGGGCCGTGGAGCAAGACAGCAAAAGCATTGTGTACAGTCAGCTGAAAATACTGGTCTTTCTCTTTCCTACAACATCTAGCAGCTTCAGAGATGGCAGATTACTTTTTGGTTTTCTTGTATAAAATCTGGCAAGTGAGTTTTCCCTCAGTTTTTATAAAGTTCTTACCTGTGTAACACATCAAATGAAGATATAGATTGTCTTTGCAGAAAGATTGTGTCTTCTCTAAGAGCAGCTTTTAGGCTTTGTCACTTCTTCTAACCTATAATTGAGGGGGTTTTAATAAAAATGTTTTATACAAATTTGCTATACTAGTTTGCCCTCAGCCTTTTTGTTTTTTCAACAGCGTCCAGCAAGTGACTCTAAACCAACAACTAGTGTATTTCTAAATGCTGTGTCTCTGAAAGCTAAAGCCTTCTTCCTCCTCCTAAGGAAAAATTGCAGAATCCCTTGGTTTGCACTTGATGTATGTTCTGATTTTGCACCTGAATTGTCTGTGTGGCTGCCATGGCTGCCGTGTTAAAGCAGCAGTGCTGAGCTCTTGGATTACAAGGAACAAGGAGGCATTTGCTCCATTCCAGGATGCCATGCTGAGCTGTGCCATGTTTCAGGGCAGTCCCTCTGTCTCACGGTGCTTCTTTGATCTAGACACTTATTTCTGGTACACTTTTGGAGAGCTTATTTTCGCCTTGCCACCTTGCACGTGTAGAGTTAGTTGCAAGTTGCTGTCTGCAGAGTACTTGGAGTGCATAAGGAGCTGCCTGCAGGAATGAGAAGCAGTTGTGTGTGTCCTGGACAGGTAAAGCAGGAACAGATGGGCACTGCCACTGCTTAGGCTGGGCTCTGCAGAGGCCTGAGCAGTTCCTCTGAGGTCCTCTGGAAATGGGTGCTGAGAGGGCTTTGCACGTGGCTGGAGATGCTCACTATTTTGAGCTGAAAACAGCAGCAGTGTTCAGACTCAGGAAGAGCAGATGACTTGGGTTCTCAGTTCTTCCCAGTTCACTGCATGAGCTGTTTGTTCCTATTACTTCCTGTCTACTCTGCTATTTTCTCTAGGGATTTGCTGTAGCAGCTATTGCTGAATGAAATGGGTCTATATTGGGGCCTCCTACAGAAAATGTGCTGCTTTCCCTGTACCCGTTTCAGACAAGACAGATTAAAGAGAAAACAAAAAGGCACATGCTAAGAGTCTTCTCAGAAGTCATAAATTTCTCAGTGTGCCTAGATCTCTTCTGCCACATGGCCTCCTCATGTATCATGTGGGCTGCAGATACTTCCAGGTTGTCAAATGTGCAAGGAGATGTTAATGGCAGAAGGGAGGTGGCAGTGGTAGGACCTAGCCCATCTTGTCCTTTTGTTCATTTGCTTCAGCAAGCAATTTTATAATTACTACCACTTCTTAATCAATGCCACTTGCTGTGGATTTAGGTACCAAGTGCTTAGTGCTGGTTGTTCAAATCTGGAAACAAAGATTTTACAATAGGACTGTCTTGAACGTTTGATGTGTGTGAAGGCAGTGCTTGCTTCTGATTTTTGACGTCTTTGCACATACAGCTGGGCTGCTTTGGTGTGAACATTTTGAACTTTAGACATAAACTCTACCATGACAGAGACACAGCTGTCCTGGTGCTCTCCAAGCTCAAGCCAGCAGGCAGTGTGTCTGTACACCACAGTATCCTGTTTTCACATCTGAGCAGTGCCTTTACTGCAGTTACCTGCTGGCCAGCACAGCACCCCCTTGGAAGAGGGAGCAGAGAATGGAATTTCATTGTGGTTCAGCTCTCAGGGGCTTTGGGAAGTTTGCCTGCCTTGTCAGTTACTTATGATCAGTAATCCTAAGAACATATTGGAATATCCAGTTTCCCACTTATGATTGGCTCTGTTTTTCCCAATATCCCTTTTCCTACCATATGTACATAAAGTCAAAGCTTTTTTCAGTTTCAAAAAACACATAAGAATAATTGATTTGATAATTTTCATCTAAAGAAAAATATAAAGCTTGCAACAACTTTACAAAAACCCATTTCTTAATATATTTCTGGGCATTTATATTTTTATATGTGCCTTAAAAATACTGTGGATCTTCTCTCTTTATTTGTTGAATTATAAGTTTTTTGAAATACCTTTTCATGTTCATGGGTTTGCATAGTGCATAACACAATGGACTTGCAGCCTTGGCTGGACCTGTTGTTTTTACTGTAACACATTTTTTTAATATTTTTCGTTTCCACTGGAAGCTCTAGTTAAGTCATACTGCCCTGAAATTCAGCATCCCCTTTGGACTGCATATTGTCCCCAGGGTACAGAATAAGGCTAGCGTAGAAAAAGCTTTTAGAAACATGTGCCTTCTCCATGTCCTCTGTGGTGAAAGTGCAGTCTCTCCAGCCTGGGTCGATACTGCATGTGAGCTGCATTCTCTCGGTATAAATACCCCGTGTTAAAAAAGGAAAAGCCCTGAGTGCAGCCTGCTTTCTGTGCTCTTCTCGGAACTGATGGGGCAATTCCTTTCTCCTGAGCTCACTGCTCCTGGGTGAGCCCGGGGGCAATGTGCCTCCTCCTGCCCTTCTCTGCCAGTTGGAGAAATCCAGCCTTAGCACAACAACCTGGGGAGAATCTGCTCTGCCAGGGAAGAGATTCTGGTGAGGCCTTGTCATGTTACTCACTGTGCATCTTTCCTGACTTGCCATCTACTTAGAGGGATTTGTAAGCTGGCTGTCTCCTTTCTACTCCAAGAAAACCCATTTGTGGAGATGACATTTGTATTCATATGCTTAGGCAAGATAGAGTGGTCTGGTTTGTTTTGCTTTTTGTTCTTCTTAAAAAAAAAACAACACATATATTCATGTTTTAGAGAAAGAAATAATTCTAAAACTTTGAGGGGAGAGGTTGGAAAGGAAAAGTGAAACTGGCACAATGTACAGATGCTCAACAAATGTTATCAACGAAACTTTCAACAAATGTGAAGAAATTAATGTCTATGTATGTATTTTTAATGTAGTTCAGCTGGCAAAACAGGATGAAGCACCATTTGCTTGTTTTATTTCTTACTGACAAAAATCACAAAACAAACTCAATTTGATCGACAATTACATTCTTCATGATTTGTCTATTTAATGACATAAAAAATTAAAACATTGATTCCAAAAACACAGACCCCAAACCTGGGGGTGTGCACGTAGCCAGTCTCTCAGTGAGCACAGCAGTCCAGCAGTAATCAGAAAACTGCAATCCCTTTCCATGTCTCAGAAGAGCTCCTTATTCTACAGGCTCCAGGTTACTCTGCAGAGCATCTCCCTCGATTCCTGCTCTTAGGGTTTGTGTTTGGGGCACTTTGGGAAATAAATCACTTGGCTTATAGCAAAGTTTCACTTATGTCCTTTCATTTTGGTGGGAAACATGTCAAACAAAGGAATTGAGTCTTATTCTGAATATTCCGGAGTGCATTTGAAGGTGGCATCCATTTCAACATTATAATTTCATAGTATCCAGTGCCCCTTTTCTCCTGCAGCTCTCTGATGTTTGTCATGCCAAGACACAGAACAAATCTTGCTTTTGTAGGTTTTACTTTGTTTTACTAGATACTGCTTTATAGTATCAGAGCACACAACAGTTATTTATGGGAAAGGTACAAAAATAGTTGGGTCAGGTCAAAAAGTGCCAGAAGAAGCTTTTATTTTTCATTCTTGTTAACAGAGATTTTGATTAATTTTTTTCTCTTGGTTGATTATTTTTCGCTCAGAGTTACTCTTGCCTGGGTTGGACTTCCCTGAAGTGTTTTCTGTAGAGAAAGGCAACAAGCTGCCTCTAAGTGTCAAAGCCCTGATTTTAGTCAGAAGCTGTCAGGGGTATCCACCTGCACCTGAAGACAGCTTAATCCTTTTCTGAAATTGCAGGCTTTGCCACTAGATTGAAAAAATAAAAATATGGAAGCAGTATGGATGTGAACTACTGCATTGGTTTTATGATGTGGGTCTAAGGTTGTGGTTGGGTGACCTGAGCAGACAACTGGATTATTTATAAAAGGTGACCAAGCAGGGTTTAACAGGCCACGAGCCTGTTAAACTTTCAGCAGAATTTGTGAAGAATCTGTGGCTTGAAAAGGACGAAAACACGTTTGACCCATACAAGGAGAAGTGAGAAATCATTAAGGGAATGGGATCTTTCTGGATTCCTTCTGAAGTCTGGATTGAAATGTATTTATGTTTTCCATCATGGGTTGTAGGAAGTTTCCATCTTGGGATTCTAGTAATTTCTTCTGTTTGTGTTTTGTCATTAGCATTTGGAGTGAATGCTACACCCCTGGGTAGTTTCTATTTATTGTGCTTTTAGTATTATTTTCATTTTTACTATTTTACCAGTAATTTAGTGTTATGTGATTTAGTTAATGATTGCAATGTGATTCTTCATCACTATCACAAATAGTTTGTGTCTCTAAAGGAATGGGAATGAAATGTCATAGCAACTGATGTGTAGTTCTGAAATGTAATGCATTTCTAAGAAGGAAAACTTAAAGTAAAGCAGAGAACCTGGTCCTGCTGAAATTGGGCTGTGCCTTCACACGAAGTCAGGAGGCCCAGTATAAATGGGTTGCCCAGGGCTTCGTGCCAGTGTTTTTAAGACAGTTAATTTATAACAAGGAGCTGTAAAGCACCAACCTGTGCTGGGTCTCAGGGCTACAATCCACAAACGGTGTTGCCAAAGATTGTTTATGTGCAGAGATCTCCTTGATAGCATTGTCTCTTGGCAGCCATTGGGAGCTGCTGTTATTAAAACCCTACATTTCTCATTAGAACAGGTCTATTGTACATATTGTTTAAATATAGATTACTAATGAAATGCCTTTTTATTGTTTCCCAGTGAATACTTGGAGCATAAAGTTAATCTGTAATGTTATGTAAATTCTGTTTAACTTCAACCAAGTTTTTAATTATGTTTTTACCACAGTAATTCTCATTTGATTTGTCATCTCCTGTTAGGTATTTAACATTGCACAGGGTGTTTTTTTCTTCTTTTCTTTTTTTTTTTTTTCCATCCTGTTTTAGTCTTTGATGTCACCTGGAACAGAGCCTCACTCTAAAGCTCTGTGAGTTTGATTTTCTTTCATGCAGGTATGATTTAATGAAGAATTACTATAGAAAACCAATATGGGAAATGCTTTGTTGTTTTGGTATTGATTAGCAAAAACAAGATTAGACAGAATGACCACTGAGAAGACATGCAGCTGTTTCATTTGCTCCCTTCACCTTCCTTTCCTTCACCTTCCCTTCGGTTGCTCCAGTTCAGTGAACCTTTGATGCTGACAGCCCTTGGATTCCATTTAAAATGTCAGTTGCTACTTAACACCTGATGACCACTCAGTCTGTGGCTGCCTTGCATAGATACCAATTGTTCTCACAAATGTTTGCTTGCCCACTGGGCAGATAAATGGACCCTCTTTTGGCAAATTGTCAGCACATTAATCACGTCTGAGATAGGGCTTGTCAGGCAGCATCTCAGGTCTAGATAGTTATTTTCAATTGTAGATACATTTTTTTTTTATATCTTTTACTGATTAAATTAAGTGGAAATAGTTGAAGTTAAGTCTGTCTTCAGAGGTCATGGCAGAAAAATTTCTTCAAAAAGATGTATATTTCCTGTATTTATGTAAAAATTTTCTCATATACATGTGAAAAGACAGGGATTAGTTTTGTACATCCCTGGGAGGTCTTTCAATTAAAATACGCAGATTAAAAAAAAAGATTAAAAAAATCTCCTTTTTTTCTGAAATCAGGGCTTCCTTGAACTCAGTAGTGATTTTTGCTCAAGAATTGTTCATGCTGAAGTAAAAACTGTGTAAAGGATTTATGACACATTCTGAATTCAGGTACACTTGAAGTAGCTCAGTTGGATACTCAAAATTAGAAGCAGAATATGAAATATTTGCTTTGGGAACATACTATTAAATATAAATTAATTACTATCTTAAATTACTTAAAGGACATTTGCATATTTGCAAGTTTATTTCTAGAAGATAAGGATTATAAAGACCTTAACAATGTGCTAGCTGTCCTGCTTGAAAAATGAGTACTTGTCATACCTAGCTAGAGCCTTGCAGTATTTGCAAAATACTCTTCATGGTGTGCTTGTACACTTTACATCTTCAGTGTGTGCTGGTATTCCAGCATTGACTGATAATACCATCAATTCACAGGTCTCCTACAGAAATGAAAGACGGAGAAATAATCGACTCTCCCTCTTGAAAAATCACATTTCATATGTAACTATTACAATGTATTTGATTGAGATGGGAATTGTGTTACTTTCTCATGGGAGTTGTTTGAATTTCCACTGTTTAAAAATCAATTCAGCTTGATGAGTGGTGGATTCAAGCAGTGGAACCCATTAGGATGATTTCATATCTCCAGTTGCACCCTGTTTAATCTTTCTGTTGGGAGATAATTAAGTTGAACTCATTAATTTGCACAGATGTTGAATGTTTCCACCAAACTTGTCTTTCTCCACCCTCACCTGTCCTTCCTGCCCAGGTGCAGGGCACTGCCAGCAGTGGGCAATGTCCCATGGCACAGGTGGCTGTGGTCTCCTCACATGGGATATAAATTTTTCCTGCAGCTGAGGCCAAGTAGGAATCTTGGGCTCTAACTTTTGTATTAGGCTTGCAGGCATAAGGATTGCTTTTCTTTTTTTCTCTACCTGCCTGAGGTAGAATGGCTTAATCTTTAATGGTATATCTATATATGTAGTTCCCTTTTAGGCCACATACGAAGTAGGTTGTTTTGTTTTGTTTTTAAAAAAGAACGTGGAAATCCTCAACCTGCTGCATTTCTATGGGCTCCAAATGCATTTGGTGGTTTGTCAATGCTGGCAAAGAAAGGGTTGCTTTTGGGAAGTGACTTTGTGTGTTGCTTTTGACTTCTAGGTTTAATTTCCTTTGAAGCAATGGTATTTTCTTAAGATAATTTAGGGCTGGTAAAAAGCCCTCATATGCAAGGGCTGACCATCTCTGTTTTCTTTCATGTCTGCAAAAGCTGACTGGAGTCATTCCTGTCTGCAGCCAAAATGGTACTGGTTGGGAGCAGATGCTTTCTGTTGGCCATGCAGACATTGCAGGAGAAGGCACAGCAGTGCCTGGTTTGCTCTTCAGTGGCAGATTGCCCTGAGTGTCTGATCCCTGGTGCCTGTGGTGGGAGCTGTTATTGTGCACAGCAGAGCCCACCTGGCAGGTGACAGACCCAGAAAAGCCCTGTATTTCACTGGAAACGTTTTATGTTAGCAAGGCAGATTAATTTCTGGTTTAGCACCCTTCTTGTTGGCTAGTAAAAAAGTGGTGTGTATTTTACTGTATTCAGCTGGTTTTGAATACTCTGGTCCACAATCCAATCACAAATAAGCTTCTATTTTTCCTTGTCTTGGTCTATCTGAAATTTCTCTCCAGTTTAGAATCAGAAATAGAAGTCTAGGTCCAAGTTCCTATGATGGCATCTAGAATTTACCAAACTTTTATGCTCCCGAAACCTCCTAAGATGATTTGATCTAGATTTTTCTGGCATGGAGTAATGTCTTTTGTAGGCACACATAATCTCTTAGGGAAGAAAGGTCTTTTGACATTTTTAGCTCTTGATACTTTATAGGTATGCATGAGTGCTGTGAAGAAGAAACTGAAGTTGCAGGAGTGCTGCATCCAACATTATGCTGGGATTACAATGCAATTAGAGTATAAATTTCAAAATAAAAAACTGTGGGTTTCTTCCCTTGAAATTAACACTAGGTTTTAAAATTAAGAGATGTGACAGCACCATGGGCATACATCTGTTGGACTGGTAAATTACTGGGGATATTTTTAACTCGTGTTCTTGTGCTTGACATTGTTTCAGCCATAAAAGTGCACAAAATGCATGGAGTACTTCGCCACAACGTAATTTATCCAATAAAATGTATTCTTAAGAAGATTAGAGGTAAACAAAATATTTTCTTTTGATATTTTCACAATATTACATTGATTGTTACCATATAGAAAATGTAAATGTTTTTATTTCCTACTACTTTTCCTTTGAAAAGGACCTCTGTAAAGATGAATAAAACCCCAAAATTTGCCACCATTTCTTTAATACACCTGAAAAAAGAGATACGTAAGTTTTTGCCATGTGATCCAAGCTTTATTTTCCACTCCTTTCCAAAGGAGTGATATTTTAACCAATTATATAGCTATTTTTCCTATTTGCTTAAAAAAGTAGTTCAGTCTAGATGGAGCTGGAAGGGCCTGCATTTTTAAGCTCCTGTGTAAAGTGGAGAGACGAGGCCAAGCAGAAGGGAATGCCATTAGCACGCAGTGACAGTGGCAGCAGAGCTACTTAGACAGCTGCACGTGTCATCTCATGTACTCGGGTCCCAGCCGTGCTGCTATTTCTGTCTCGTTAGCACAAATCACAGCAGCCACTTCTGCGAGTCCCCGCTGCACCTTGGCTCACCTCGGGGCGCTCCTAATTTGAGCGAGTTCAGGAGGGATGGTGAAGATGGGCAGTGTGGTAACGAGCTGTTCATCCCACTGCAGGGTGCAGGGCAGTGCCACCAAGCCCGTGCCTGGCCAGGAGCTGGACACCTGGCCCCTTGCAGGCATTTGGGAAGGGGGCTGCAGTGCCCGCCTAGGCTCACAGGGACAGCATCTCCTACCCACAGCACCAGGTGAGATGTGTGCACAGAGCAGCTCAGGCTCACTCACGGAAGGTGTCTAGAGGGAAATCCTCTGTCTGCTGCAGGTTGCTGCTTCAATGGCCACATTTTCTAGATACTGTTTTCTCAGATTACCAGCAAACTCCAGGAGATTTAAGTGTTGCTTACAATGAAGCTTTTGGTGAAGCCTTACATTTTGTATGCTAACTCCGAGCAACTATAAAACCAGTATTATGAACTAAGGTATTTTTAAAAAGATAAAAACAGACTCCTGCTGGTTTATATGGTATTTCTTTTTGTTATGCCTTGGTGTTGTTTTTTTTAAATATTTACCTATGCTAAGACACCTTGTTTCTTGTACTTTTTTTATTCTCACTGACCTGGATCAGTTTTTTTCATTGTTTTCTGAAAAGTTCCTGTTTTCAGTACAGTAGGCATGTGTTGTATTTCAGAAAAGAATTATGTAAAAGAATTAATACAATTTAGCTGTTGTTAACTTGCATTTTAAGAAGGCTTATGATCTGCTTAGCTGTCACAGTTCCATTCTTTGTATGACACATTCATTTCAAGAATTCCTAAATTCTGACCATTGTTGCTAAGGCTGTCCTGTGTGTTAGACAGGACACAGTCTAACACACAGCCATGTATGAGTGTCCATATGGAGAAATCAGTCTTTTTGAAGTAAAAGTTCATGTTAGATGCTCAGATATATGTCCACAGGATTTCTTTATGCTCTTTGCACATGTAGTATTATTTCTTGGTTTGTGAGTTTGCTACATGTTTACTGTTTGAAGAATAATGCACATATTTACTTGCTTTAATAGTAACACTTAATATCAACTTAAAGGTTTAACAAAGTGTGAGGCTCATAAATAGGCATAAGCCAAACACAGTAGATTGATTTAATACTTCTCTTCATATGAATTTTCTCAAAATCTTTCACTGTAGTCAAAATGAGGGAAATTAAGAGTCAAGTTTGTCTGTCCTTAACTGTCTGTCTTGCATTCTGCAGGGACTCTGGCTTTTTGTGGTGTAATTTTCTTAGCAATAAGGATGAGAAACGGGAAGATTTTTTTATTTTTGGATGAGACAAGATAGAGCATGCCTAGGAGGAGCTTTCCCAGGACAGCAGTTGATGTGCTCTTGCAGGTCTCTGAGCTGCAGCTGTCTGTAACACTCTGAGCAGTTGACCTAAAAGTGGCTCCTTTAAGTGCTGCTGTGCTTTCAGGCTTCCTAGTTAACTGGTGATGAAGACAACTATCTTGCTTTCTAGAAATATTTAGACATAATTTAATCTAGCAAATAAATATTCAGTAATAATATTTCTTGATGACATAGCACCTTGAGCCATTACTTCCTTAATTCAATACATGACATTTTTCTCACAGTAGCAGTAGGAACTGAACCAAAGATGTGTACAGCATGCATTGTATTTGCAAAGGGAGCTACAAGGGAAAGATGGTATTGAAGAAATTCAAAATTTTTGAAATGAGCTAGGCTGATATCTTTCGATATTCATTCCTTAACAGTGATGCCAGCAGCAGCCTGTAAATGCAGACTTCCCTCATACAGCCCTGTGCTGCTCAGAGGTGGATGAGAGGTGGTGGAGCAGCAGTGTGGGAAGAAGCCTCTCTGAAGGAGGCACAGAAGTGCAGTTGTAGTGCATCTTATACAGGGTCGTGTATGTACACACGTGTCCTGGCCAGTGAGTCACTGGCAGCTTCAGCAGAAAGGGCAGTGGCCAGGCTCATTGAACTCTGCTTATGCCACTGCATGTTTAATGGGACTGAGCAGGAATCCAGCTGCTGTCTCCTGCTCCTTCATCTACACATAACCAGCAATGGTATCCATGCTTCATCCACAGGAAGGGTAAGGGAGGCATGGAATAGACTAAGCCCACTTGGTTTAAATAATCTGCAGAAGAGCCCTTTCTATGGAAATGGTTGTTTCCACATTTGTGTCTTGGAAACTGCTGAAGCATCCCCCAGGGTTTGGGTTTCTGTCTTGGTTACTTGCTGTGCACGCAGGCAGTAAGAGCCAGGCTCAGCGCTAATCAGCTGTGATTCATCGTGCCTTTACCCCACAACATCTAATACTGAATAGATTTGAAACCTTTGATACATCTTCCTTTGTTGGTTTGTTTCCACAATTCACTTCCATTAATTTCCAGGGGCCTAGGGATCTTTGTTTTCGCGTTGCTGATGCTGGCCATGAACACAGAGGCAGACAGGCAGCTGGGTACGCCTCTGCCTGCCAGGCTTCAGGAGCAAATTCCTTCTGCACAAGCACACAGCTCACTCAGCCCTCGCTCCACTCCCGTCTGGATTATGGTTTCATTAAGGTCTCATACATATGTGATATTTTAACTCAAATGGGATATAATAAATTTCATCTGAACAAGCAGCGCCTTTTATGTGTCATAAATTTTGCCTTTTCCTGTCCCCACTAATACGCTTCCCCCCTTAACATTTCAGTTTTATACTGATAAACTCCTCGACATTTAAATAGTGCTGTGGCAGGCTGGAGGTGCAGAAGTGGGTCACGGAGAGCTATCAGGAGAACCGTGACTTTTATAACTGGCTGAATAGGAAGCTCCCAGCCACTCGGATTTCTGTGAGGTTGACTGCCATTCCTGAAAGGAGAGAAATAAAGTGTGCTTTCATTCTAAAAGCACTTTGCACACATGAGTCAATCTTTTCAGGGCTCTGGTGTGAGCTGGGTAAATGTTGTTGCTTCAGGTGGAGAAACTGAGGCAGGAGGTTTGTGTGTGCCATCCTCCCGGGCTTGGGTGCTGACTGGCAGGCTGTGCCTGGGCTCACATCACAGCCATGCCCTTACCTGGTGAGATACCAGTTTGACCCTTTTCTGCCATTCTGCTGGGTCTGACATTCTAATAGAATGAAACTTCCAGTGTTGTTACAAGGGAACTGGAGCTGGAAGATGTGTATCTGCCATCTCAAGGTACCCTGGGGTGGTTGGTTTGGCTTCTTTGCTTTTCTTCCTTTTCCCCCTCTTCCCTCTTCAGTTTTTCACCCAAAATAGTTCCTCATGCTGGAGAAAAACTGAAACAAAACCAAACAAACAATTGATGAATTTCATTTACAGTCCTAAAATGAGGAGTCAGAAGTCTTTTTGCTGGAAAAACCAAAACTTTCATGTTGTAAAAAAGAACAAAAATACTGTATTTTCTGAGTTAATATTAGTAGACTTCTAACTGCCTGTAGTATACATATGTTTGTATCTGTAACAAGCTTTTAAAATATGTTTCTGTGCTATATAATCCAGTAATGATCCAAGTGCACTGTGGCTCAGAGATCCCTGCAGTACTGTATGATTATTAGTGGGAGGGGAGAGATCAGTTTAGGATATTGCTGTTATGATTTCTAGAGGCCCTAAAATGTGTGGAAGTATTTTATATTTATGCACTTTGATACTAGATTTTTTTGGAGTGTGTCTTCCGATCTGTCTGTTGAGTGTCTTAGTGGTTTGTGCAAACTCAGCTTTATTTCTTTAAAAAGAAGACATTCCCTCTGAAATTATGTTACTTAAAAAGCACATATGATTATTACATGACTTTCTTGCTTAATTTTGCGTGCTAAAGGAAAGCTATAAAGGTCATTTGGTGAGCAATTTTATCTGGGATTTTCTCCTAGTAGTTAAAACCACATGACGTTAATAACTATTTACATAATCCCTAAAAACTGGTAGGCAAATTATGCATGTGGAAACATGAAAGGTAATGTAAACAGGTGAGTTGCTTTATCCTGAGATGTGTGTTTTGACTGTAAAGCTGTGTAACCAAAGATTGAAAAAAGGTCCAATTGTAATCCATTTCTTTTGTCTTAAGGAGTTGGTGAATTGTGAGTCGTATGCTAGGAAATGGATTTTTGTTTTTCTGAGCAAATCTATAAAAACCCCTTGAAATCACTGTCTTTTGGCAGTTAGCCAGGTAGTTCAGTAAACAAGCTGGATTGATTATCTGAAAGTTACTTTTTATGTTAATGTTGGGTTTCAGATACATGGTGTCACATAATTCACCTTCGTCTTCTGACTTCAGTTGTGTAAGGTATAGTCAATCCTGTATCCACTTCCAAAGCCAAATACATTTTTTTTAATATAGGCAAAGCAATCTTACTTTACAGTAATGAATCCTATTGGCATCCACAAACAGGAAATAAGCTCCAGTGCCTTCCATGAAACCTAAGTTTTCTTCAGCAAAGGTCCTGAAAATAAGCAAGCATCATGCACTTTTTTTGTTTGTTTGAAGTTTTTTTTTACAGATGCATGAGATGGGCAGGTATTGAACTGTTTGTTCGTTGCTGAAAAGAGAAATGTGCTGTTCTAGCCTGTGCCCAACCAGAGGAGAGCCTGGTTGGAACATCTGGCTGCTCAGCTCAGTTCTTGAGGGAAGTCCTCACCCTTCACCTCCCACCCAAATCTAAGATGTTTGGAGAGGATTCCTTTAAGGGTGATGAAAAATAACCTTTGTGCTTTTTGTTCAAGCAGAGAGTTTTAAAACAAGAACATTAGCAAAGGATGGAACAGTTCTCCACAGCATAAAGACAGTGGGGGCAAAGCTCATCTAGTTAGCTGCTGTGTTGATGTTTCTGTCTTCAGACCTGGCTAAAACTATCAATCTGTGTCTTCAAATGGCTTTGTGAATGGTTCCTGCTAATGAGAAGCAACTTCAGGGCAGGGTTGTAAGCTGTATAACTCCTCCTCTGATGGGTGATGTACACTGGAAAGGGACTGGGCAATAGCAGTGGATCTGAAAATAATGCAGCGTCAATTCCCCAACCTCCTGTTGGCCTTGTGTTGATAAAAAACCTTGTATTTAAAACCTTGCTTTTTGGAATCAGATGGTTGTTTAAACCAAACTCGTAGGATCATTTTCCATTCCCAAAATTCCCAGCAATGCTAAATCCTTAAGAGATGGACAATGTCAATCAGGTATTGCAGACGAGTTTAAGAAAAAAGTAATGTTATTTCATGATTGTCATGGAAGTTTGGAAGGTTGGCTGGATATTATTGATCATATTTGGCTTTAAACAGAGAAATAGCTATTTACATTTAATTTTAATTCTGTGACCTTAAAAATAATAAAAAATGGCTATTGAAGCTTTCTTCATCTACGAGGTCATTTGTGGCCTCCTATTAACAAAAAAAGATTTCACGCTTCTTTCTCATTTTATTATTTCCTGTACATATGTCATGATTTGTATATTGCTGCTCTGGTTTTTTTCCATACATTTCATTTATAAGTCACTTTCTCTCTTCTGACAATAGCTGCCATTTTATTTTCTGGATGCTGCAGAAAACAAGTAATAATTGTACTTATTTTCAGGATTGATAAAACTATGGGTAGTTCCTCTTCTACTTGGGAAACTGTAGCAAAACTTTTAGTTTATTTTTAATTAGAAAGCCTAATGGTTTGGTTTACTAACAAACAAACCCCAGAATGATGACAAAAAAACCTTTAGGCCCCCAAAGGGCAGGAAAAAAATCCCAAACCAACCTGCCAAAGGTGTTTACTTGGTGTGGCTTTTACAGTGGCCTGAGAACGAAGCACGCTTCAACGCTGTAAGTTTTCATCCTGTATCCCCCACTAACACACTATGGCTTTTGGCAAATGACTTGACCCCTGCTGGCCAAGCTGGCCACTGGTGAGCATGAGGCTGAATTCACTCAGGCTTGGTGGGAGTGCTTCAGGTTATTCCACTCATTAACTAACTCCTTTAGGTAATATATATTTCTCTCCATTTGCAAAACGGAGATGGTGATACTTTCTGTCTGCCTCTCAGTGGGATCTGGGAGGATTAGTTCTGTCTCTATAGCAGCGTATAAGTGGTAAGGATGATTACAAAGAACAAGATGTGCAATTACACTGGAGGGGCAGCAAGCTGCGAGTGTCTCGTTACACTCACATAGCAGAGCAGCTGGCTGATGAGCTGTCCTGACCTCTGCAGTCAAACCAGATTTCAGCACAGTTGGCTCATTTGTGGGCTACTCTGATTTCTCACGTCAGAACCTCTGTTTTCTAAAGGTGCCATCAGATAGGGAAATAGAGATGACAGTTACCCACTGGAGCTGTGCAGTTGTGCTTGGCTTGCCAGAGCAGTTCCAGGCACTGTGGATGTGAGCACCTGTGGGTGACCATCTTTGGCAGAAGGCTGTTCTTTCAGTAGTGTGAGTCCTGATGCTCTGGCCACCTGCTCCTCCCACTCCTTTGCTGGCATCACCTTCTGCACATGGGACATGCTTCCTTACAAGATTTTCCTTTCCCTGCTTGCTCGGCTCAAATTCCACCTAACAACTCAATACTTCTACAGTGTCAGCAAGTTTGTCAGTAGTAATAGTCGTATTTATTTTCTTTTATGCCCTTCCAGGTACACCCTGTTTATTTGATTTTGCTTAGAATGTGAGCTCTAGGGTGGGCACCCTCTCTTTTCTCCTGTGGGCTGCTGCTGTGTTCCCAGTGCTGTACAAGGTTAACCCCAGTTGGCAACTATGACAGCTCTACCTCGGGACACTTGGGAATTCATTTTTAGAGTTTCCCTAAACTCCTTCAGTGAATGAAATAAAAGGTGTATCTCAAAGGCAAGTTCTTTCATTTGTGCTCTGTGTGTGCTTTAAAGCCCTTTGAGCAGTTAAGTTACAGTGACTGCTGAAAGTAATGAGAATGAGTGATAAGGAAAAGGATTTACTTGTATTTTCATTAGGATCTATTAAGACTAATGTAATCAAATGGGATCAAAATGCCGTCACCTTCTGAGGGTCATTGTCAGTAATTGTAACAATAAAGTGATTATTCTAGTGTCTTGCCTAAGGGAAAATTGAAATGACTGAAATAAAAAAATTAGGAGATGTGATGCAATGCATTTAAGGTGTGGAACACTCATTTATTTGAAGTGGATGCTGAATAGTTTTAATCCATGTCTATAAAACTGCATTTGGTTTTCACTTTGATGCATTAACAGGAAACTATGGTGCAAATAAAAGGCTAATATTTTAGATAGCACTTAATAGAGCAGGAGAAAATAATAAAATGAAATTTTTCTACTGAATGTACAGAAAAATAGGAACCTTCAGCTTTGGATTTGGGTGCTGATTTTTGAGTTTGCCAATTTGCACCTCTTAAAAAGCTTGACTTTCAAACAAGGGGCTGCAGACTTTCTGAAAGACAGACACAAATGGCATTTGAGGTATGTAATCAGTACAGCTAACATACTCTTTTGGTGTCAATGGCCCTGTGGGATGTTTGTGGAATCAACACTGCACATGCAAGCAGAGTGAAACGGATGGGACTCTAAGCAGGTTAGTGTCATGGCACAGTCAAAAACAGTGGAATGAGGCATTCATTAGAATTACCTGCTTCAATAAAGGATCTCTTATTGTTCTGTTTTGCCAGTGTCTCTCATAAGCAAAACTATCAGTTAGTGTTAGCAGGATAAATCCCTAAGGATTTTCGAACAGCATGATTTTTATCTCAACTTGTTCTGCTTGATGGGAGCTACAGCTCCTGGCTAAAGTATTCTGCAACATTTGGACTTGATTGATATTCCTCAAATTTTGTGCTTGACATCATGGGCCTAAATATCTCTCAGACTGAACTGGGAATATACCCCATAGTTATGGAAAAACAGCATATTGGAACTTAAGGTGACAAACATTTATCTCCACTAATAAAGAGTAGACTTGTATTTCATCCCTTTCAAAGCTGTGAATTATGGTGTAGTCTATTAAGGGGGAGTTAAACTATGTGTACTTTAAATTACATTTTTCTTTTGTTTTAAGCATTCTCCCATATTTCAAGTAATGCTTTCAAGAGTGCAGATGTCCAAACATCTCATTTCCCTTTCAGACAGTAGGAGATGTTTTGGAATACTCATTCCTACAGAACTTAAGTACCTATGTATTTTAAATATTTAAATGACCCAATAAAATCAATGCTAGTTCTTAAATTAATGAGCTATTTGGGAATAAGTGATAAAAGCACATGATCTCTGTGGCTTTCTTGCTAGAAACATGCAATTATGAAAAAGGACTTGAGAATGATGGGCAGGGGAGGTCTTACTAGTCTGTAAAACTTTGAAAATACGGTAAGATAAATAGTTTGTGATCCAGTGCTTCTGTAGAGATGGCAAAGGTTGTGTGGGACTCCACAGGATATGATAAAATTGGCTGTCAGTCTGCAGAGTGCTTTCCTGGCCATTAGAGTGCCGTGCTGTTGTGTGTGCACAATATCCAGGCAGAGCAAAGGCAGCCCTCGCTATTTTGGGATCGGCTGAGTGCGGAGCTGCCACACCAACAGGCTGAAAGGCACGGGGGAGTTGTGTAGTGGTGTGACCAGGGTACGACCCAATGCTGGCTAAAGCCAATGGGAATCTGCTTTGCAACCTTAATGGCTGCTAAATCAGACTCTGTCTTAGCTCAGGCCTTTCCATTTCTTGATCTGCAGCCATTCAAGAATGTACTGTTATATATGTAATAAATCCTTAAATAATGCTTCAGTCTGAAGACTCTTGCTTGCCCATGAGTAATTTTGGAAGCTCTGTGCTGCCACATCATTTGTCTGCTAGAATTTTTCAACTGTTGCTTGTGAGGTTTGAGATTTACCTCATATATTGGATACGTACATTAGGTTTATTTATTGCTCTTTATGTATTGCATTGAAAAATTATATTTGGCCTCTGACAGTTGCAAATTAAGATCAAGATAAGGTCTCTAACACTTTTTGCTCCGATTACCATGTGGGTTTTTTTGAACTTTCTATGGTGGTGCTCCTGTGTTTGTCAAGCATGTTTCTCCATACATAAAATGGAAACTGTTTTTGATATTTTCCTAAAAGCGTTATGGTATGATAAAATACAGGTTATTAGGACAGGAGTAGCCTTTGTTTCTATAAAGAGCAGTGCCAGACATCCCTGGTGTGTCAGAGAAGGAGTGAGCAGTAGCTGCAGTTGTCATGAGGGTCCTTCCTTGTGTGCTGTGTTCACTGCTGCCTTCCAGCAGCACGAGTCTGGGCTGGCAGAGCTGCAGGATCCTTCAGGGCTCTCAGGACCCTGATCTAAAACATGCCAAGTTGGTGTCTGATCCTTCCCATTTGCAAGGGATGTTCCTGAGTTCTAATTTTTTTTTCCTTATTTAAACATACTTTGTTTCGTGGGAGAGAATCAGGGTAATTCCCAGCCCAGTTTTGAGACACAGGAAAGAGCACTTGCATCACTATTTGATGGTGATAGGCATGTGACCCCTGGAAAAATGGGCTGATTATGGAAAAGTCTTCTGTTTTCTCCTGATTTCACTTGGTCCTTGCTGTTCTTCTGCTCATAGCTCAGGATATTACTGTCTCAGCCTCTCTACATGGAGACTGCTACAGGTGTCACAGAAACTGGTTAGTTATTATAAAGCACTTTGTAAATAATAAGCTGTAGTAGAAAAATAATTATCATATTTTTGAAGCACAGTTAATTCTTCCAGTAAAACTACAAAGAATTAATTCACAAATTAAGAACTTGAAACTGGGGTATTCTATCTTTAAGAATCAAGACATTTTTGTGGTCTTCCTTCATTTCAGTTTATGAAATAACTTATTTTCACGATGCAAAATTACCTAGTATGCAAACTCTTGACTGAATACTTGAAAACAAACATGGCTTTGTAGTAACTTGTTATTTTCCCTGAAGAATATGTGTGCCCTTTCTCTCACTCAGCATTGTACTGCTTCATGTGGTTTTGTCTTTGGTATACAACCCACTGTGCTCTGGCTCCACACTTGATTAAATGGCATTATGAACTCTCTAATTACAATACCTTCACTTTATTACGCTCGAAAGGATTGGCTCTGGTGGATGGTGGTACAGACAATGTGCAGTGTGAATGCACTAGTTTGAGTTTCTTTATTTGTGTTGTTATTATATGCATTGTGAGCTTGCCTTGTTGTTGCCATCATGGAGGTAAATTTGGTAGATTGTGGCACTCTACATAACAAAGAAGTGATGCCTTTCACAAATGCTTTACTATCCAACTAATAGTTTATGCTGTTATTACAATAGCAAATATTGAATATCTCTCACATGAATGCAATCTCCAAAGCACAAGATGTTTTCTTGGGGTGCTGTTGAGTTTTTTGTTTTTTTTCTAAATGAATGTGAAGCAAGTGTTAAGACGTAACTTTTCAAGCAAGGTTTTTCTAGGAAAGAAAAATAGATAATGGGGTGTTGTTTATGGGTTTTGTAGCTAATATGGAGTCTGGAACTATAATGACAAGGAAGTTTGGTATGATGTTGGAAGCCTGGTTTTCTTTCCCTACAACTTAATTAACCTCATGAACAGTAGCAGTGTTGCTGCATGGTCATTTGTATTTGTGGATTTATCACTTATATACTCTTTCTTCAACAAGAAATTGCTGAGGTCCTCAATGAGGTTTCATTGATGATAAAGTCTGTAAAGCTGTTTACATGGTCTTGTCTTCAGACAGGAACCATGTCATTTTAATAGCAAGATAGGAATAAGGGGAGTTATTGTCCTTATTGATTGAAACTCAGTACCGAAAGTCCAGGGAATTTGATGGGAGAATGGACAGAACAGCAATCTGCAGGGAGTGGTCTGGGTGTTCAGTTTGCATCTTGACAGTGACAGAGGAAAATTACAGAAGGGCAATGCTGTTGTGAGAAACTTACTGGAAAGGAATTAGAGTAATGGATCTTGGGTGCAATAGGATGGAGGGGAAGAAGGAAGAAAGCGTAAGTTATTGGAGTTACTGGACTGAAAACAAGTAAGAACCAATCAGGGTGCAAGAGGAGCATGGCCCTGTCTCCCACTCGATGGTGGGGGCTCTCTTCCCCTTCACTTCAGGCACAGCCCTTGCCTCCCTCTGAACTCTGTCCGTGAGCAGCCCGATGCCAGGTTGTATAATCCCTCCTAATGCTGCTTTTAGCAAGTGGCTGTGGAGCTAAGCTCTGCTGAATGCACTTGCCCTCCCTCCTTCCCAGAGGTGGCAGTCAGCTGAAATGGGATGTGCATCCCAGGTGTGCTGAGGCTGAACCAGAGTTCTGGAACGGCCAGCCTGAGGTCACTACCTGCATCCACATACTATGGTGTGAATGAAACGCCTTGGATTATCTTATAATTGACACAGTGTCATTGAGGCACTGTAAAAGAAGCATCAGTAATTATTTCTGAGTGCTGCAATTTTTGTTTTACTTATGAATGTTGGAGGTTGGGGTTTTGCAATTAAAAACCTAGTCTTTTTTAAAAAAAAATACTAACTCTCCTCATAAACAGCACCACAAAACAAAATGACAAAACCCAAGCCATTGAATTTATTTTGTGTCTTTTTAGCGTGGTCATGGGGACGCTATCTCTAAGGATATTTTGTGTCCTGCGAATCAGAACCGTGAGCTGCTGCTTTGTGTGTTTGCATCAGTGATTTTGCAGAAGGCTGACAGAGTCTCTGGGCTGAGCCCAAGTGCTGTGGGCTGGCAGATGTGGCGGGCAGCGTCTGTGTGTGGCTGGAATAAAGAGCCCTTGTGCCTGCTGAAAACGCATGAGATTATAAACGCGAACTGCTGAAACTGTCCCTCGCGTTTGAGTTCAAAGAAATTCAATTTGTTTCAAAAATAGGTTCAGTACGTAGGTTTCCTGCTTTAACACAGCCTCATGTATTTAGGATCTTGTAGAAGATGCGGAGGGGGGAGTTTTGGAGCAAAGCAGATCATTGGCAGATTTAGCATCATGTACGTGTGCGCCAAGTTATTCTTAGCATGAGTGGGGCCCAGTCAAAAGACTTCTGGTTTGTGTGCTATTCTGTTGTATTTTAAACTAATGCTGTGTATAATTGGCATTCTTTAAGGGGAAAATGTAGTGCTGTTTGCTTACATCATGCAAAGTAAAATTAGCAACCAAATTAATAATAACTCATTTTTCAGGCATGGGCTAGGAGCTGGTTGCATGGCAGTACTGTATGGGGAAGAAGCAGCCAGCTCAGTTTTTATATTGTGCTCGTTAATACTTTTCTCCTCCTTCTATCCTTTATGTTGACATTAATGTTAATTACTTACTTGCAGCAACCAAAAAGTATTGATGAAAGCCCATGAACCCAATATGCTTTTGTAAAATTAGTTTCCTGCTTAAGCAGATATTTCTGTAGTAATTGACACAAACCAGCCTCAGACAGAGAGGCAGGGGCAAGCTGGTTGTATGATTGATTCACCATATTCTGTGGTTGTTTCATGTTTATAGTAAAGACAAGACTGTAAGTATAGGGCCAGATGCTCCACCTGGGTCCTTATCTGAAGATGTGGCCTGAATAATTTATTAAGGTGCTGTCCTTTACATTCTCTTCAGCTACAAGTCTTGCCATAAACAACTCCAGAATTTTAAAACCTTTCTCTTGTTTTGCTTTGTCTTTGTTAAAAAAGTGGATCACTATAGGCAATCCCAACAATCCCAATACTGGTGCAGAATTAGAAACTGTATGTGCAAATGCCACTGTGTGTATATTGCAGTATGGGAAAAATAACTGCCAGTTGTAACTGAATTCTCTCAAATGCCTAGTAATTGTAGGTGTTAAAATGGACTGGTATTATGTTTTAATGACACATTAAAGTGGTTGATTGCCTTGGGATTTTTTTCCTTAAAGATTAATAAATAGGCTCTTTTGTTATCCCACATTACCAGGAGATAAGAAAATTGTGTCATATAAGATGTGATCCCCAATAACATTTTCTCTTTGAAGAGATGAGTAGTTCTCTGTGCCAACCTTGTGGCTTTTAATGTGATCTCCTAAATAGCACAAAGCTTGTTACTTTAAATACTGACTTTCAAACAAGCAATATTCTCTTTTGTCTTGCAGGACAGCTAATTGTGCTGATTTCCCCTTGTTTTGTTCTCTGATTTTCCTTTTTCAGTAGAAAAGTGTAAATATTATAAAAGGTTAGGTGGTTTCTGTCCAAGTAATGGATTGCTTCAGGCTTTAAAAATGATGCCTGTTTATGGTCCTGCCATCTGCAGGGGCAGCAGCCTATCATAAAGTTACTGTATTGATCTGTCACTAGTACTGTCTTGTCTGCCAAATGAAAAATGGCTTAAACTCATAACCTGGGCCAGCAGTTTTTTTATTGTAAGCCAGACAAAAAACGCTATTGATCTTCTTTGCTGAAGTGTTCTTTTCACAGCTTGCCAGCATCAACATACTGTTGTCCTTAGTCAGGGCTAATTAGCTAATAATTTAATGCAACTGAGACAGCAATCTCAGTTTGGTTTAGCAGCAAGGGAATATGCTGTAACTTCAGAAGAATGGCGCCTTTTTAAAGCATGGTCATGATTTCAGTGCTTGTTTCAACTTTTACACTCTCACTTCAAGTTTGATTTGCTCCACACTAAAGAATAACAGTCCACTTAGGCTGAGGTGTGCTGTCACTTCAGGATTTATAGGAAGGAAAGCCCAGATGCAGTGTTGGTGTGTGTGTGCTCTTGGTTATGCACTTGCACTTCAGCTTTATGATCACTTCTTGAGTGAAACCAAATAGTTCATTGAATTAATCAGGGGATCCCTGTGGTTTGGGTGCTACAGACCAGATGGATTCGATCACCTCTGAGAAACATCCAAATACACCTTTTTTGGCTGGTTCATTTGGTTTTGTTGGGGTTTGTTTTTTTTTGTGAAACACCAAAAAATGAAAAATGCACTGCTAAATTGTGTTAAATCAAAGTTTCTAAGATAGATATTTCTTTCTACAAAACATATGTTCGTAAATCTCTTACTGCTATGGAGGTCAGCAGGTTGCAAGGAACTCAGATTGGAAGCATGGGGAAGATAATATCTGCTCACACATGCTGAAAACTCATAGGAATCTTCCACAAGTATTACTCTTTTTAATTCAAATATTCAATTATATGTATGAATGGAGAGTGCTTGTTTCCAGTCCTTAGCTGTGTATCAGAAGCAGTTGGTACAACTTCAGCTGAGGATGGCTCAGTGCCTATCAGTCCATGTGTAATTTTGTGGGTGGTTCTCCTGGCTTGTCACATACTCTTGTGGTGGTGAAAGGTACAGCCTGTACAACGTTACTTTTAGAGTAAACAGTAATAAAACTTTATGAAATATAATTACAAGCTTTTTGCAAAAAAAAGAAACAGGCATCATCTCCCAGTTTTTAGCTGTTAGACATTTTATAAAAGTTCTTGACCCAAAGCAGCTTCTTCTGTAGTCTTTGCCCAGACAGTGTAGGCCACGCCTTAGTTTATATTTCAGAATCATGCATGATTCAAGTTATATTTTTGTTTTCTGTTCCATATTGCTGAGCACAGTGTAAGGCAGTGCACAGGAGCGGAAGAAAACAGATGATCCCTGAGGGAAGTTATTCTTTACATTTCATGCATTAGTTTCTCTGGAGTGTGGGTACATATGTTAATTTTGTACATGAAAAAGGAGTTTAATCTATAAGGACACTTAAAATTTGCTTGAAGTAAGGCAACTTTTAATCTCTGAAAGCATCCCCAAAGTGCAATTAACTATTCTGATGTCCTGATGACTCAACAGATGCTTCTCTAAACTAGAACACATCTGTCAGATTATAGAACTGATATGCTGCTATATGTGATTTAAAATGACTGCCCATAAATGGTTGTATTGGTATAAATATCAAATAGATGGCAGGGGTGTCCAGCTTTGCAGTAGGCCTTTAAAAACATTTGACAATGCCCTGTTCATTGTCACCCTCTGAAGCTGGCTACAGTCACGTGTGATGCCTGACTCTTCCTTCGTATCTTTAAAACTTGTTTGGGTTTTTGTGTGTTTGGCCAGTTCCTTTCTAATGCATGCAGGCTATTGAGTGGTATTTTTAATAAAACAGTAGAACTAAAGATTTTTCTAAGCCTTTCTGAAGATTGCCAGTAGCCAATTCAACTGATTTTAGACTGTATTCCATCTGTCTACCAAAGAAAGAAAATACATTAGTAGTCTACACATGAGTAGCTTATTAGTTCATTTGGTGTGTGCTCTGCAGTGATTCAAGACTGATCTAAAATATTCATCCACAATTACTGGCGCAGTGCAGTTCAAAGTGCTTCAAATCTGTGGGTTTGACTGAAAAATTTAAGGAAAATAGCTGCAAATTGATTCTGTATGTAATTAATGAAACATTTCATTCTTATGTAAATATTAAATGCTTGGCTATTTTTTCCTCTTTTTTTTTCCCTTTCCTCTTACTGAGCTCCCTCTCCCTGACCTCCATTATTTATTTGTTTGTTTTATAGGATGGTGGGTGGGCTGGCATGGGGGCATATGCTCTTGAGAGGAAGAATTAATAGCTGAGTCCTGTGACTCATTCACTGAACAAACAGCTGTTCTCCCTCTAATTCACCCTTGCTCGGATGTCCATCCCACCCCCGGAGAGGAGCTGCCAGAAGGCACTGTTTAGCTCTGCCTCAGTAGTCGAAACTCAGTCCCCTTTCTTGTAAAAAATGCCCTTTCCTTGACCGAATTCCCCACGCCCGTGTGTGGTGCGAGCCTCAGCTCTGCCGGGGGGACACGGCAGGCTGGCCACATCCCCGAGGGCTGGGCAGCATTTTCCAGGGCTCCCCTCTTACAGAGCCGTGGCTTTGGCACAGCGGTGCCTGTTCGGAGCTGGGGCTGCGTGACAACGCCTTCAGTACGGGTTAAAAGCTTTTGGTGTGTTGCAGAGAAAGGGCTTTCAAGGACAGCAGAGAAACGAGTGGATATTTGTGCAGATAGAAGGAGTGAACTCAGTGAGGCAGGACTGGGGTTTTGTTTAGGGTCTCTCCCTCCCTCTTTCAATGTCACAGAAAATTAATTCTAGTTTTACTAATGCTATCACTGGAAGATTTTAAGAACAGCCTGCAGGAAAACTTGGAAGATCTTGAGGCAAACTGCATCTTGCTTTGAAATTACTGTCTTTCCAGCTCAGATGTCCATGCAGAGCATGAATTGTGTAACGCTGCCTCTCTGATGTTGCAGATGACCTCGGGTTTTAGCATGGGCAGCCTGGCAGGGCTTGGCATCGGGGAAGGCCCCTGCAGCCCTCCAGGGGACCAGAAAACCAGGATCCAGGGCTACCAGTTTGAGAGTACTTGTGTAATAGCTTGTGTGATAGACAGCAAGGAGCACTCACTATCTGTTGAAACCAAATGACCTGAAGAGAAGGTGGGGGAAAAACTGCTTCTAGCTATTAAATTCCAAGATACGACTCTTCCTCTGAGACATCTGTGCAATTATTCCTTTTGGAGCTTTTATTGCTATGACATTAATTTGCATTAAAGGCTTGGATGTCTAAAATTGTGTTTCCCTGCATCTTATTTGGGTCATAGTGTTGCAGCTTTCCTGCCCTTCACTTCCCTGCCGTGACAACATCACTCAGGCAGGCAAAGCAGGCAATAGCCCCCCTGCTTCACCCTGTGCAGACATGGGCTTGGATGTACATGGTGTTTAGTATTACAGAAGAGGGTGGCTAGGGAATTCAGTGAGCTGATGTGAAGGCACTCAAGAAAATGGACTTGGCAGAGGATAGATTTAAACTTCTGTGAAATGCCTACCTTTGCATTCAGAGAAATGGAATTTCACCCATACGTCTTGGCACACCTGCTAGGGACAGTGGCTAAACCCAACAAAATAGATGTTTGTAATTGAATTGACTGGCAGCAATATAGAATGTTAAATTACGGTTTTTTCCTTCCACATACATGAGCTTGTTTCCCTTAATATGGGTCTTCACATCACTTGAAGTGCTTTCTGTTCAAATTGCTGTTCACTGGTGAGTTCCATTCTGATTTAACTAAAAGCAGGGAAATAGCCTTCTGATTGCCACTCTGATGGGTGGAAGGTAAGCAGGAAAAGAAATTTCTATGTTGATCAAGTTTTAAGAGATTATTAGACAGAGATGGTAAAAAAAAAAAAACAACAAACTTGCTCCTGATTTTATATCACTGACCTTTTAACTTTCAGGCTGAAGAATGTGGGAGAATGAAATGATTTATATATGTTTTCTTTAGATACTTTAGTAAGATTTCTCACATATTGTTCTTTGTTGTTGAAAACACACTTAATTTTTAACTTCCTCTGTTTCCAGAAGGGTAAACTGGAGGGTTTTTCACTTTGATCTGCTAAGGTCAGAGCCCTCTTATCACTGTTGTTTGAGGTAAATGGGCAAAGGAAAATTTTGGGGATTTCAGCTAAGTTCTATAAAAGGGATTTTAGTAAATGCAGAAGCTGGGATATACCTTCTACAGGAAAACACATGTTAAAGGTGTACTTTTTAGCTGAGAAAAAGTTAATAATTTTTTCTTGTAAAACCTAGGCACAAAGCTCTAGAAGGGGTCTAAAGCTTTATAGGTTTCTCTTTGTTTGCCAAAAATTCTTTATTAATGGAAGATGTTCAGTGTAGTGAAACAAAGTGGAAAATATAAAACACTATATTTTTATTGATGGTGCTGTAGATTTTCTTCATTCCAGTGTTTTTTCACTTTATGCAGGTTTTGGGTTCTGCCCCCCAGCAAAAATAATGCACATTTGTTGTGTGTAGTTCTAAGTCCTTTGCTCTGCTACTGTTTTTAAGTAGCAATGCTGTAAAGATTTAGAAATTATTCTACTGCCAAATATAGACGTTTGTTACTCTCAGAGATGATGGCTTAATTTTTAGTATTCCTTGGTGGTTTATATCATGACATTTCTTATGACCTACAATTAAAATGACTTTAGCGAAGTCTCAGCTTATATCCAGATTTCTGAGTATGGTTGAGTGTCTCCAGGGAGAGAGCCTTGAACTGCTCACTAAATCAATTTGTTCTTTTCTCAAAACAGATTAAATATGTTATACCATTTTATATTAAAAAATAAATAACCCCAGATGGCATAACTGCTACATGTAAAATTAAAAAATGTGCTCTGCACATTTTGAAGGGTAGTAATTTTGATGCCAATGCTGTGCTGATAGTATTCCACCAGAGAGAGCAAAGAATGGTTAAAAACAAGCATGTCTAATCCTGTCTCGCTGTTCTGCTAGTCTCGTTTGAGAATTAAGTTGATGACACTCCACTTGGGTGGGTGCTGACTGCTAGATGTGGCAATAATCTTCTTTAGCAGAGCCTGAGACACTTTGCTTCCACTGCTTTGTCTCCCTGGAGTTAGATTTTTATTTTTTTATTTATCTTACTCATGCCTATTGCTTTCTTTTAAGGTCATCTTCTCCCTGTTCCTTTAGCAAGACAGGCTGCACAACTTGCTTGTGACTCACCTGTACCCTTAGCTAATGCTGCAAGTATAATTTGAGTAGACTCCTCATGTTTACTGTTTATTTTGTATCCAACACACAAGGAGCAAAGGGAAATCAGTAGCTGCTGGTGCTCTGCTGGTCAGCAGAGACTATACAGGCAGCTGTATGCAGGGAGAGTCAGATGCACTGGCTATGCCAGAAGCAGCTTTTGTTCCTTCAAGCCACTTCCATGGTTGTGCTTGAGTGGATTATTGTTTAAGGCTCTGTAAATACAATAGGACTTAGGGAAAAGAGAAGGGGAAAATTTTTCTAAAATAGAACAAAACACACTCAAAAAGTTTCTACGGAAATAGATGGCAAATGGTCTCTAATAATGGGATTTTACGAGATGTCCAATCTCCAGAACAATGGTTCAGTTTAAGCCAAGATTAATAGTGCTTGTTATCCTGTGCCTGTGAGTTGGCAGCTCAGTCCTCTGCTACCAGCAGATGCAGTCTGATGTGCTGCTGCCTGCTGTGCCTGGGGAGGAGCCGGGACTGCCATGGTCACTCCTGAAACGATAACAAATTGCAAACCTCGGCTGGTTTGGGTCCCTCAGTCCCGGGCTGGAGCAGGTGCTGGAGGAGGAGCTGCCTGGGCTGCCTTGCACAGGGCAGCCGCACCAAATCTTTATGATTTCAGCTTGGGCCAAAGCCACCTCCATCAGATCATAGTTTTGCAAAGATATGCTGAAATGTCAGTCCTCCTAGCCCTATTTCCCTGTTCCTGCTTAAACCCCCTATCCATTCTGTGATTCATGTGCAGCCCCTTAAATCTGGGGTGTGAGGCTGGGAGAGAGGTGAGGTGCAGCATTGCCCCAGGGACTTCAGGATTCCAGGGCTGAGACAAGAGAGCAGAAACATGGACTACAGCAATCTTGGCCGCTACTTGGGCCATGTTTTTAGGTGCACTGGACCCATCATGGATGCAGCCTGAAAAAGAGAACAGGATTGGAAAAGTGGTTCTTTCAGTAATTAGATTGTTGTGGAATAACTTGGGAGAAGAAAAGGATGTTGTTGCTGTTGTTCTGAACTGGAGACCGTGATACTGCAAACGGCTGCTGTTAAGCCTTAAATGAGCAGGGCATGACAACAACCTGGACCTTTCTTTCCATCTCAAAATAAGGAAATTGCAAAGTCATGGCTTTCTACAGCTGAGAAAATGTGTACTTCAGTAATGTTTTATTTTTGTGAAATACAAATTTGAGAAGGCTTTAATTTCAGTTAAATGCAGAGAAAAAACTAAAAGTAGTTGTTTGGTTTTTTAAATTGGGAAAACTAATTGAGAAAATGGTGACTAAATAAACAAATCTTGCTTCTACACTCTGGTGAGAGAGGACATGGGGAAAAAAACACAAGCAAAATTTGCATACTTATTACAGTGATTCTTTCTTACTTTGCTGTACCCTTGTAGCATTCTGCCTAACAGGATGAGCCTGAGAAATCTCCCAGGAGGACTGGTTGTGGTGATGATGGGATGCAGGAGCCACCGGTTTCACCGAGTGTCTGAGCGGCTGCGCTGCTCAATGCAGCAGCCCCTGTGAGAACCTGCCTCTTCTGTTTTGGGAGGAAATGGGGGAGCTCAGGAGTGCTGGCCCAGGCTTCTCCTGGGATTCTGCGGGCAGGAGGAGCCCCGCTGGGCTGCGGCAGGAGGCTGACTCCAGGGCAGGGAGGAGGATGTTTTGGGTGTTTCCAGGCGAGGCACATGGCAGGTTCCAGGGCAGCCTGGCCACTTCCCGTGGCTTTCTGCTGCTTGTGCTTGGAAGGAGTGTGCATCCCGTCTGTCCCATCAGAACGGTGTTCCTGCATTTTACAGCCATGTGGCTGCTGCATTTTGGTGTCATGTGCCTGTGTATTTTTTTTGTTTTTGTTTTAATAAGTATTACTGAAGGCCAAGTCTAGGTGTAGGCAAAGTTGAAAGTTGTCAGAAGCTGTAGTCCTGCTTCCCTTTGCACAGATCTTGCCAGCTTTACTTTCCTCTGTTGTTCTGTCTCTGCCCAGGAAGGAACACACCAACCTCTTGTTCTCTATCTCTCTCCCTCTCTCTCTCTCTTCTTTCCTCTCCAAAACCGCATTACTTAGTTTAACAACATTTTTTGCTTTTCTCTTATGAAACTAGCAGGCTGTTTCTTTGTCAGTGTGAATGGCACCTGATGCTCGTCAGACATACACTCACTATTGATTTTGAGTTGCTTTAGAATTTCAAGAAAGCCCAAGTCTCTAAAAAATCCTGATAGAGGGCTATGATACCTAATAAGGACTGCATATAATAGTTAAACTCTCTGTAAAAGTTTGTTAATGTTTTCACATAGCAGAAGTAAGCTTGCTGACCAGTAAGCTTATTTAGGAAGAGCAGCACTTCATGTTCTTCACTTATGACCCAGTTACAGCTGTGGATAAATGAGAAGTTGGGATTGCTGACATGCTGTGGTTTTACAGGAATTTTGAGTTCGAGCAGATTCTGCAGATCAAGGAGAATAATGCTGGAACTTCAAAATATTTTGTGAAAGTGGAAAAATACCCTAAAATGCACCTGCCTTATGCATTTCCATAGGAAGATTGTACAACATTATTTGACTGTCTATCCTAGCGGTATTTTTGTTTTTCAAGAATTTCTGTTTGGGTGTTTTCTATTTACTATTCTTCATTTTTGTTTGGGTATGTGGAGTCCAAGTGATTTATTTTTTTTTCATTTTTTTTTAAATGGAAACTGAAGGGCTTTTTCTTGGTTACTTTTAGAGATTGATTTATTTACAATTGTTTAAGTCGAGCACAGGCTAAGTGCTGAGGTATAGATAGTGAGATACCCTGGGGTCACTCTTGCTGTCTGCAGAGGGTAAGACTGAGGATGAGATGCAGGATTCCAGGACTATCTGTGATAGTCCAGAGAGATCTATTGAAAACTTGTTTCTAAAATCTGGCAAAATCAGGGACTAGGATATGATAAGAAAGCAGGGAAAGTTTTGTGCTTGACCGAAGTCCATTGCAGGGATACAGCTGAGATTAGGATGTTTCAAGATGAGCTCCTTGTTACTTACCTATTGTATTTCCTTCAGTTTCCCTTACAGTATTTTTTATATGCTTTAATTTTAAGATTTGTAATGCACAGTTTGCTCTGAGTGTTTCCCTTATATATATATATATAGATATATATAGACCATTCCCATTAGTTTTGGCAAAATCACTAAGAAGCAGAGCACCATGTTAAAGGAAAAAATGTTGAAGCTCTGTAGTATATTGGGCCAAAATTGGCGGGTTTAGGAGCAGGGCTGGGGGGCATTGCCCATTCAGGAGTGCCCCTGAGGGATGCAGTGAGGGTCACCTTTGAAGGCTGTGGCCACCCGAGGCCAAAGCCAGGGCATCCCTGGGGGAGACAGGGCTGGGCAGGAGGAGTCCGGCCTGGGACACGGGAAATGGGAAGGAGCGAGGAGAGTAGCCTAGGGACAAAAGAGGAGCGAGGAGGGGCAGGCAGAGGAGGCACTGGGGACACAGCCCGCGGCTGGCTGTGCTGCCTGTCACCTCATCGAGGGTCGGGCATGGCACAAAGCAGGAGAGAGCCTTCCCCTGTTTGTGGGAAGTTGACCCTTGGGAAGCTGCAGGAACAGAGTTCCCCTCAGTGACTGCTGAACTGCTTACTCTCCTTTTTCCTCCTCAATTTCTGAAACAACAATTAACAGTGTGTTAATTGTCAATAAATGAAAATTATATGGAATTCCCCGAGTTGAGATTCTTTTGCCCGTGATGTACAGACAAAAGACTTGGGGGATTCTTGTATTGCTTTTACTGTTTCCAAATCCTCGGGATTTATTTTTACAGCTTGGTTTTGAACTTTGGAAGCCTAGAGATAAATATGTCCCTTTAAAAAAAAAAAAAAAAGCAAAGAGCTGAAAGCTGAAATTTTTATGTGATGATGAGACTTTGGAAAGCTGGCTTTAGGAAAAATTCCTAGTGCTGCAGGGGACGCGATAAAATCGCTGGCGTTGGCAGCTCTGCTGCGTAGCCTCTCCTTCCTCCCCCGGCTCCTGCAGCCTGCCTGGCCTGGCCCGGCCCGGCCCGCTCCTTCCCAGAGCTCATTTTTACGGTGTGATCTGCTCGGAGCAGTTCTGCCCGTGGTGCCCTTGCAGTGCAGTATCACACCCCCATTACCGCAGGAGCAGCCCAGCGCAGTGTCCGGCACTGCGAGCGCCCCGCAGTTCGCGGCCAAAAAAGCGCTGCTGGCCACAAAGCCGTGTGCGTTTTTGTGCTCCCCCTGCCGGGTCTGGCGCAGCGGGAAGCTCTCCCGACTGGAGCGCTGCCGGTTCCCCTCCTTCCCCCCTGCCACCCCGCAGCTCCCGGGCCGGGCACCCGCCGGCCTTTGGGAAGGGGTTTGGCGCTTCCCGGAGTCCGGCGGTGCGGCTGCACCGCGGGCTGTGAGCCCGGTGTGGATGTGGCAAAGGCTGGGGATTGTGCGGCCTCCTTACTGTGCCGCACTAAGGCTTGGGACACACCTGGAAAGGGTGGCTGAGCCAAGCCACGTGTAAGGGCTTTCCAGCTGACTCTTCTTCTCTACCATCCATTCTCGTTATCAGGGTAGCCCACTATCCCCGAACTTTGCCAGTGAGACTGTTTGGGGGATCTTTCTAGAAACGGGATGAGAGAAGTGAGCAGGCTTTAAGAGGCTGATTTTATTTTTAGGAGCTGACTGTGGTTCCCTGTGAAGTGTGTTGGCAGAGCTGGGGCCGGTGTGGGGGCACGGAGCAGGATGGAGTGGTGTGGGGACAGGGCACAACCCCTGAGCAGGTTGTGCAGGGAAACCAGGGAGCAGATGCTGGTGGGGACAGTGCCAGTGTCCTTAGAATCAGCCTGGACCTGGTTTATGAAAGGTGTGGGTGGTCAGTAACGTGAATTCACAGAAATGTTAATGGATAGCCCTTTTGTTTTAAGAGATGCTTTATGAAGCAAAGCAGGGATTGTGGTGCCAGTTTTATAGATGGGCAGAATAAAGCACAGAGGAGAGGGGCACGGCTTTGGGTTTGTGTGCTGCAGCAGTGCTGCTCAAGCTGGTTTAAACAGCCTCTGTTCCTGTCTCTGCCTGATGGCAGATCCCTCCTGTCTTGGGCCTGCTCCCTGTGCTGTGTTGGCACAGCTGTTATTGAGACAACATGCTGAAGGAAATTAGTTCCCCCACTGCAGCTAACCATGCAGCTGCACAAATGCAGTGTTAGAAGTATGAGTCCAGGAGAGAGGAGTGAGGCAAAATTCAAGTGTCTAGGTAAGTGCTGTGTAGCCTGATCTGACAGAAGTCCAATCCAGTTACACCCGGAATGCTACCCAAATCTTGGGGCAGGCAGAACAAAGTTTTTCCTTTGGAGAAACAAACTAAAATGCAACTTTGTTAAAGACCAATCTGCATTAGCTGAGAAAGTCATGTTAACACATACTAAATTTGAATCAATTAACATGTTCTTCTTGCATTGCATAAGAGAAGAAAAGCACTGGGGAAAACTTCTGGATAAGAAAAAAACCATTCTGGGTGAAAACATCCACAGTTCAATGAGGCCTTAGAGCCAGTCATTTACCCAGGGTTCTTGTCAATATGTAACTTCTCTAGGATTGCCTTTTGTGAGACAAGAAAACCAGCAGCACCCCTGTAATGAAGCAGACAGTCCCTTGGTGACACTGGGTGTGTTGGGGTGGGATGACTGTTTCTACGAAGGTCTTCAGTCATGTTTTTATTCCTTGTGAATTACCAGTGAAAAGATAAATATGGCTGCAGAACAAACGCTGAATGCAACTAACGAGTTATTTGTAATAACTTGAGGCTTTTTTCTGTGATTTTTTAAGTCGCCTGTGACTTTTGCATCATTTGAGTTGTTATGAAAGTGTCTGATGGTCATTGGGGAGAAACCTGGACTGGTTGCAAATTGTGTGGGGTTTGCTGTGTTGTTTTTTGGTTGTGCTT
>VZTB01014847.1:165354-227505 GCA_013397245.1 Thryothorus ludovicianus | reverse complement strand
TTTTTTTTTTTTTTCTTGTAGTATGTGCTTTTTCATGTTTAATGGGAATTTTTTTTGTATGGAAATTATTTGGAAGTCAGTCAAAAGAGAGGCAAAATGTAGTCACTGTGTTACTTTTCTCAATATTTGCTGAGTTTTGGAGCCTGGTAGTATAATGCTGTAAGGACACCTTGTCTGCCTGCTGAAACAGCATGTAACAAAATACAGACTACCAGTAAACCTTCCCCCATCTCCCTTTGCAATTTTTCTCTATAATTAAAAAAACATTTCCTAGAAGTTGCTGTGCTCTGCCAGTGTAATCCATAAACTTGTTTTGTTTTGCTAAAGAGAGGATGGTGGTTCTGAGGTATTTTGGTGTATTTTCTTAAGCAGTGTTTGGGGATTGGTTTATCTTTTTTAATGGCACTTAGCTCACAACAGTCAGCGAGTACACTTTTATAAAGAGAATAAAAGAGACTTCAGCATGACCTTTAGCTGAAAAAAATTTTACATTTGGCTCATGAAATTTTGATATAAACGTCAACAGAATTCTCATTATCTTTTCCTCATTTCATTGTTACAGGCATGAAAACCTGTAATACTTAAACTGCTGAGTGAGTCTCAAAAGCTTGGGGGTGGCAAGAGCTGGGTTGGAACCCCAACCCAGCATCAGATCTGGTCCTCCTGGCTTGGTCATTGGACTCCTAAATGCTCTTAATTAGTTCCAGGTCTTTTCACTGAGCTGATTCAAATGCTGCTGTGTTCTGCAGGAGAATGGGTGCATTATGTGTCTGTATTTTTTGCAGGAAAATGGATCTTGTTATGTGAGGGCATTGAGGAAAGCGTCCCCAGCTACTGAGAGGAAGAAAGGCCAGTGGGAAATATTCAGGTAAGAAAGCTGTGTGTATCATCAAACAGTAAAAACACCTGTGGGCCTTCATTGTTTTTCCAGACACCGTGTCATGTTTGATGCTTGAATGGCTGATCTGGTCACTATCATAGTTTATTTGTTGTTTTAAGAAGCAGCCTTGTTTGGTCAATTGATTGCAACAACAAAACCCTGCAAGCAAAGCCCTCAGCATAAACATTCCTCAGGCTATCCCTGGTACAGTATTGATCCTGATACAGAATGCAAACAAATTACTCCTTGCATGAGCCATTCCAGCTATAAAACAGAGCAATAATATGTTCTACTTGCTGCCAATAAATGTGCATTTATAATAAACTAAGCAGAAATCCCTGAGCAGAAGTGAACAGTAGTTTCAATAATGTATTCAATATCTTACGTCTCGCTGTTGTACAGAATTTTTAAAAAAAGCCAGAGTGGGCACTCCAGGGTTTCTATTTCCTCCTTCACTTAAGAAAAATAATGTTTGCAGACTTGTTCTGTTGCTTTGCTTTTGAATTTGTTTTTAGATATTTTTAACTACTTTATAAAGCCATAGGTAAGCTCATCCCTGCCTTATTTTCACTGTAGTTCAGTGCTTCTCAAGAATTTGGCCTACATCATAATTTGTGGACTAGCTGCCTCTCCTTACACTGCTGTCATCTCCATTTTCGCTCCTTGTCATATCCGAGTGGCATTTTCATATACTGGGAAATAGCACTTAGGACACTTCCATGCATCTGTAGTTGTTTTGAATGCCCCTGAAATTAGGGGGAAGGTCAGTATCCTGTGACTGTCACCACTGGGGATGCATAACAGAACCCATTTCCAAAAAGAAAAGATGTTACTGATCATCATAACACAGGGATTTGTTTTATTTTTTAAAATTTTCTTTAAATCTGCTTTGCCATGCTTATTTAATTCACCTCATCCATATTTCCAGTGCTACACTTTGATGAGTTACAGACAGTTGACCTCAAGGCATTTCTTGATGAACATTTCTGTTTGCTCTCAGCCTTGAAAAACTCAACCTTTTCAAGAGCTGTATGGAAGAAAAATGTGTAAGACTAATATTTATAGGCTGAAAGAGAAGGGAGAAGAAAGACTAAAGTGTAAAACTTGCTTCCAGCAGAAATGCCATCCCTCTTTTACCTCTGATAATTAGAAGCATTTCTGACATGGTTACAAAGTGAGTTGGTGGTGAGTGCCTGCCGTTTGCTGTGCGTTTCTGCTCCGGGACTCCTCTCCTTCCCAATGCTTCCATGTTGTTTTCAGACAACAAAAATTTCTAATACTCACCTATTGCATTAAGATCCATCAATACGCCTACATTTCACTTGCTTCCAAGTATGTACACATGATTGTTTGTAAAAATGCAAGGTTGTGATTCAGGTTCAGATTTTGAGTATTTTTTTCCTAATGTTTAGCAAAGCTCATTTGTACAAATCCTTTCATTAATAGTGCTAGCTGAAATAATCCTGAGAGACAAGCAAGGGGAGAGGTTTTAAGTGCCATAATTTTTGCCAGAAAAAGATCATGGCTGTGTTAAGAAATACAGTAGTACTGATTTTAACTGTTAATGAAAGATTTAGAGAACATTACAAGTAGTTTTTAGAGGTGATTTAGATGATATATTATGTTTAATGGTCCCTGAATATAGGTCTAAGATGCTGATCTTAGGTAATAAAAATAGTATGTGCAGGCATAGAAATGCAGCAAATAAATAACAAAAGGAGACACAACACAAAATGAAGAAACACTCTGTTTTTAAAACTGTACTCTTGAAAAATTCCTGGAGATTTCCCTAGGCTTGGATCCTCATTTTCACAAATGAAATGAAAATCACTTTTCTGTACCATAAGGAAACTTGGGAGAGAAGTTCCTTGCTGTGCCTTTGGGTCATGTGGCCTCGCTGCTGTAGAGCTGGAATGTTTGCCATGGTATTTCCGGAGGCTTCATAAACACACAGAAGAAACAGTGGGGGTTAGGAGGATTTTAAAAAAATTGCTGTATTTTTCCCCCCAACCCTTTCTTTTTTTTTTTTTCCTGACAGTTTAAATTCATTGCACTTTAAATGTAGGGTTCTTTTAAGAATTCAGAAGAGTTTTTATTTGATTAGTCCAGTGAATTTTAAGCACTAAGTGAAAATATTTAAAAATTTTTTAATTGCTGAACTTGTCTAGAATTATTTCTTACTTGATGTAATACCTGGCAACTTACCTATTAAGCCTGGCTCTTATTTAGACGGTCTTAATGGTTTACTTTTGGCATGTGTCAATGTGAGTGGCACTCAGTAATCTGACTTGATAGCTGTCATCTTGCAAGGCAGAGTAATGCAAACAAAAGATGAGCACTCAGACAAGGTTACAGTGAAGAGCCATTTCCTAAGTCCTGCTGTGGTGGCACAGAATCCCCAAGTCAAATCAGAAAAGCACAGAATTAGTTCTGGCTCCTGGGATATGAGGGATAAGATTATGCAAACCTCTTCCATCTAGCTGTAGGAATAGTACGTGCTCCTTTTCAGACTTTGCAAACACCAGCTTAAACTGGGATTATGAGGACCTCTGTGTGCCTGTAATGCCATGGATCTGTCATATCTCAGTGGCAAGGTGGGCTGATGGGACCCTTAAGTCCCTCTTACAGCCTGGGCTGGCAGAGCTGCATCTTCTCTCCTCCCTTCCCCTTCCAGCCAAGCTGCCTGTTGAACGAGGGCAGAGAGCAGATCTGTTATAAAAATAACCTGGCAAAAATGGGGAGGGAGGGGGAGGATGAATGGGCTATTTTTAGCTTCACCATGTCCCTTCTCTGCGCAGCACCACGTCCTGACCCTGTCAGGAGGGGTGGGGTGAGGGCTGTGCAATGAAAGCTGGTAACAAGTGGCCAGAGATAGGAACTGCTTGTTGCAGATTTTGTGAAAAAGCCCCCAGCAATGAGCCCGTGTATCCCCTGAGGCTGCTCAGGACGTGGTCAGTGCGAGGTGTATAAACATATCAAGAAAAGCTTGTTGCTGAATCAGGCTGTTTATTGCATCAGAAGTTACAAAAAGGCAGCATAGCTTGTCTCTGAGCTTCCCTTTTAAGTATGAAGCAGTAGAAATGTTTTTTTTTTCAACTTCAGGCTCCAGACTGGCTCTCTGAGGAGGAGCATGGGTAGATGTGCAATTGAGCAAGGGCTTGGGTTCTGTACTTTGACAGGGCTTCTTCACTCCTTTCTCCTGTCCCCTACTGAACATTCTGAATTCTCTCTTCAAGTGTGGCTAATTATTGAATTGTGTTCTCCTGATGTTGAAATGCATGAAATCTAGAATAATTTACATTAATTAAAGTACGTCTTATGTTTTGTTTCAATAAATTTTGTGATTGATTGCCACAGATTGTCACATTGTCTCACTCTTACTCTGCTGGCCTCTAACTAGAGCAGTTGGTTGAGAAGGGAATGGGATAAAACTAAGAAGTTGTTCTGAAACTATAGCACTGTAATTTATAGCTTAAATAGCTTTATAGGGAAAAACATAGTTTGAAATATTGGCTTAAATATAAATGCTCTGGTGTATATAAGTCATCTTTTGTAAAAGTAAGCCATGACTTCAAAGGCAAACTGTGTTTTAATTTGAACTTACCTGCTTGTGTATGTGGAGTTTTTTTCCAGATGGACACAGAAATGTTTATAGCTGAGTAAAATGTTGGGAACTTCTTCCTTGAGTTGTCTTCAGTGTTGTACTTTTTAGTAAAATGCTGTAGCACCCCAAGTTTCAGATGAAAAATTCCACCTATTTGGGTAGTAGAAATAGTGTATAAGAGCTTCCTTTTGTTTTTTGGATATGTTCCAGAGTTCTGTCTCATGCCTTAGGATATTTCACTGGATTGTCACTTTGTGCCTGTATGAGACAGTGCAAAGAATTTTATAATTTTGTAATGATACTATGTATATCCCAATAATATTTTTCATGCCCTTTGGCTTTGCCCCTTCCCATCTAAGGATTCCCAAGCCTTCCTAAGGAAACTTTTGTTTAGGCAGGCAACGGGAGTCATGGTTGAAACTCGTTCCCAAAAGCTCTGTGTTCCTAATGGCCTTTGACAGTGGTTGGGAAAGATGTCACTTCAGCACAGTGGAAAGCAACCAAAGTAAATGATATTTTTAATGAAGGGTTTTCTATCTGGATGAATTGATACTGGCAGGACAATATTAGTTAAAAATAGAAGAACCTTCTGCAGACACATTGCAATCTATCCTGTTTGTTTTTTTTCTAAACAAAAAGCTATGTACATATAGTGAGTGTAGACAGGTCTTTTAGTCTGAGGTACTTGCTCTGGCAGATGGCTTCTGATTATATTCTCTTTTATTTTTTTTAAAAGTAAGTATTGCTTTGAAGTGAGACCAAAAAAAATAATATCAGTATTCAAGGATTCTGTTTATCATGTCCCTGCATGGGAGGTTGCTGTATCCTGGGCCATACCTACTTTCTGGTGGTATGCACAAGATTCTCATGGCCTTATAAAGGATGCTAACTTGCATTCCTCTCTGCAAAGAAGTATTTCCAAGAGAAATAATACGCAGATTGAGTATTTATTTTTGTTCAATACAAAAGTATTCAGAGCTAACTGGCAAATATTTTACTCCTCTACCCTCCCTTTCTCTCTTAATCGTGTTTATCTCCTCAATGTTTTCTTCTGACTGTTAGAAATATGTTCTTTTAGGGTATTTTAGTTCAGCTGATTTATAAGCCAAGATTTTTTATCTTTTCACTCAAGTGTGTGTGAGTGAAGGGTTATTTGACTTTCATACCCTGCACGTATGTATACTGTATATTTTAGATATATTAGATGTCTGTGTAAATTGAGATCCTGTTTCAGAACAGTTGTCGCTGTCTGAACAATGATTAATGATTATAGAAGTATTTTTAAATGACTGAAAAGTCTAAATAAGGTTAAATTAACCTACAATAATCATACTGTTGTGTATTTTTAAATGTTTCATACCAAACAGTATTTAACTATATTTCTCTATTCCACCTTCTTGAAGTTAGTAAGTTCAAGGTATAAGTGGTTTTTCACACATTTTGTTAGGCCTTGATAGTTCTGACAGCATAGCTTTATTTTTCAGGCCTTTAAGTGGGAAAAGAGAGAGAAAATTATTTCCTTTTCAATACAAAAGAACAGCACAAGTGTAATCTCATCTCCCAGTTTTTCTTTTGTCTGTGTCTCTTAACCTGTGTGATTAATTTGGTTTGATTTGGTCATATTTTTAGAAGTTGATGAAAGGATAGGGAGAAGGGAAGAAAAACACTGCTTTGAAGCAGGTATCAGTAATTCAAATGCTGCCTTGAATCATAAAGATATATGTGGCTGAGATCTGTGTTACTGAGTGGGAGAAGTTCTGTGTGAAATGCCAGCAGGTGTATGGCCCAAACTGATGATCAGGCAAGGGACGGGGACAAGGATATAAACATACTCTGCTGAGAATGTGTAGTCTTCACCACAGATCAAACTCAGCCTTTTCGAAGAAAATATTTGACGTTAGCAAATCATGGGAAACCTCCATATGCGCAGTGTAAGTCTCAGAAGTCAAAATAAACCTTGTTAATCTGCAGAATCTGAATGTGTGGGGGAGCGTGTCTGCCACACCTTATGGGTCCCTTCTCTCTCTTGCTTATACCTGTCCCATGCATCAGAAAGCTCAAACTGAAAGCTAAAAATACACCTTTACAGTAGAGTGGGAGGAAAAAAAAACAACAGGCATGATCACCACCTTGCAGAGATACTGTGTGTTTGCTACAGGACAGTCTGTTAACGCAGAATGCAACAAAATAATGATATGTTGAATAAGGTGTTTTCTTTGTTGCCTTTGATTGGGGCACTTCAATGGAATTTCCTCTTGCTCATGTGCTCTCTTTCTGGATGGGCAGAAGCTCAATAACATGTGTATATTTTGTTTTCTGCTAAATATAATTTAGCAATGACCATTTTATTAGTGTCCATCTAAATGTAAACATTGGTAGTCTCTTCAGGTGTTCTTCTTTAAATATGCCTTTTTTTTTTTCCCCTGATGATTTTCATTGCTAGCCTTTGATTTTAGTCTCATTTTGCTCTGAATTTGTAAGTTTCCCATGCTACTCTTGCCAACCACTAGATTGTCACTGCTCCTTTAATGAAAACTGTGGTACCAAGGGAGCACTGGTTTCTTAGGTCCCAGTTTGATAGCAGAAGCACATTCCTCATTTGGACTGGTGAAGTGTCCACCAAAAATAAATTTTTTTGTTGGTGGGAGCACCTGTGCAGAGCCCATTTAACATCTGCAGCGTGGTAGTGGATTTTGGTCATTATTGCTCTGGACCTGATAGAAGCCAGAAGTGGAGTGCTCTTTATGAGTTTATAGAGTCTTGCAGTGCTTTGCTCTGCCTTTCTCTCACCTTTCCCTTTGGCCTTTTTGCTGCCTGGTGCCTAAACACCTGTCTGGTGCCTTTTTTCTTGTAGTGCCTCAGGAGTTCTCAGCTGGAGACCCCTGTTCCCTCCATCTGCTCGCAGTGCTCAGAGTATTTTGGGAGTTCATGCAGAGGGAAGGTGTAGTGCTTTCAGCAGAGGGTGTACCCCAAGAGAAGAAGTGCTCACCCCATGTCTGGTGGGCAGATTTGGTGTGCTTGTCTTCAGCTGCCCACATTCTGTGTGGAGCCAAAGCAGAAGCCCCATATCCATGGCTTGCATTGTGCTGAGCTCGAGCTAATAAGCTTGGTCTCTTGGCAGGATGTGTTAGATCAGGCTTACTGCTGTGCTAATTGTGCTTACACAGCTTCCAGTTTGGAGCTGGCTCATTTACAGCTGGCTTGGATGGTGGCCAAGAAGGCTCGCCTCTGCCTGCAGTGTGCCATGTAGACATACACACATCCAGCACTTGAACATGTCTGTCAATAGCAGGAAATTATATTTGGAGGGAGGGGAAAATCTTTGGCCTGGCTGCAAGTGTAAACAAGGACAGTATTAATGAATGAGGAAGTAGGTAACAGTTTTAATAAGGAGAAAGTTTGATTATTCCTAATTTAGACTCACTGCCACAAGTTGTTTTCAGCCTGTGTGTTTGGCCCTATCTTGTTCCTAATTTGCCACTGTTTTTGTGGGCTTTTTGGTTTGAGGGTTTTTTTCAATATATCTTGGGAACGCTTCCCGGATTTAAGAAACCTCATTGTAGAAGTGAGCAGCCTGGTATTTTAACTGAGAAACAGAAACTAATCTAAACACAATGTTAAAACATGGGCAAGCATTCAGGGGATAGAAACTTGCTTTTATCATTAGCCCATTCACTGTTTTTCGTCTTCCCTTACTTCATATGTTAGCAAATTATTGTGTGCACTGGCTCTAATGCTGTGTCAAGAATTGGCTCCTCTTGGTGTTGAAGTGCTGTAGTTATCTAAAAGTACAGGATACTCACTGTAACTCACTAGTAAAACAGGAATTATTCAGGAGGAAGAAACCCAGAGCTGTAGAAGTTCAAGTTTGTTTATTTAGGTTTGAAAAGCTTGAGCTCAGAATGACTTGAAAGCCACATCCTCAACTGGCAAAGTTTCATCAGTTACCAGCAGTTGTGTCATTTGCTTCATCAAGAATTTGTCCCCTCAATTACTACGAAATCATCTGTCTGTGGAGGAGGGTGATGGTGGATGGGAACATGGGAGTGTGTATATATATAAATATAGAGAAAACTGGGCCAGTCTCTTAATTTATTGTTAAATAATAAAATGATTCATCAGCCACGTTGCTATGAGCTCTCTTAATATTTGTGCCCGTTTTCCTTAAAATTATTTTTTTATTCACAAACATCCATGCATCACTGCATTAACTTTCTTGACAGTTTAGAGGCCATTTCTCCTTTTGAGCAAGCCTTGAAGAGACAGTTACAACCTTCTGGTTCTAAAATCACTGTTATTAAAACAACCAGGGGAATGTATCTCTGCAAAAGCAGAGTTGAATATTGATTTAGCTCCCAGAATTAATTTGAAATTTCAGCAGCACTAAGTAATATTTTAGTGGCAGTATAATCCTGTGCATTACATATTAAGTCTGCAGACTGCACTGCCAGAGGAAGAACCCTGCAGTATTTAAGTGACACTGTAACACCACGGTATTATATTCATGTCATTAGGGGGCATTTTACAGGATTGAAGTTATCTGGTGGAAAGTCAAGGGTGAATCGTATATTCTCTGTTTCTTTGCCTCTCCAAATATGTAGATTAGGAGTTTAAAAAAGACAAATGACATGCTGGTCACCAGTGTTCCTGCCCTGTCTCAGTATCACCTGTGCACCACTTGCACGGTCAACAAACAGTGAGAGGAGAAAGGAAAGGGAGATACAGAAGGCTCAAATGACTGGTGAGAAAGCACTGTACTGAGAGTTGGAGGGGTTTCTCTGTGAATCACAGCAACTGATAGATAAGCATAAACTCAAGTATTTGGCTTTTGTGTCAGGTGTCAGGAGGTGTCCAGAATGATGGAAAGTTCTGAGCTCCAAGGTGGGTGTTTCCAGAGCAGATGGCTAACACTAAAAGAGGCCAGGACACTCTTGTGGTTGAATATACTAAGGGAGATGAATGCTTCTCTCCCCTTTGTACTTTAGAAATTCCTTCTAAATTCATGTGTGTGGCCCATCATAATGATTTTGATACCTCTTTTCAAATGTAGTCATCATTCAGACAGCTCTTGTTGAATTTAGAGAGTGTATTAGGCTGTGAAAAGCATGTGTTCTCAGCAGCTCATTGCTGCCTCTGGCAGAAGTTGCTGCCATTCAGATCTGCTAGGTAGATAGTTCACATGATTATTCTGTGCACCATTAGAGACAAACTGGGTTGGGTTAGTTTAAACATGTAAATAGTAGCTTTGGATCATTCTTTCTGCGAGGAACAGATAGTCATCACACAAGAGGCCAAGCTGTCTAGTAGCAAATTTCACTACATCAGTCTTGTCTTCCCTTCCCTTCATTTGAACTACAGCTTTTGGGGAACATTTGATAAAAATAAAAACAATGATAAAAAAGGATCAATGGCAACAAGTGAAGTTAAAATGATGTTTAACTACCAGTGGTGGGAATGGCAATGGTAACATGCTGGTTGGTCAGGGGTTCATAACCTTTTCAGATAACAGTGGCCATCATACGAATGGGGTGCATGGCTGTGATCTTTCTGTGCTCCAAGTGGTTGAGAGGGGAACCCCAACAACAGTTTGCTTATTTGAAGGGCTTGCTTTTCTCTCATCTAGAAGATGGGCCAGTTTGTTGTAGGGTAATACCTGTTTTCTTCTTGCCACTCTCCATGTGATGGAACAATCTTAGAAAAGTCTCATGGGCAAGAGGTGTGCCTGGCTGTTGTAGAACAGGACTCAAAAGGAGTGGTGAGGATACTGGACAACTGGACATTATTTTTCCAGGTCTTTCCTGTAAGAGATAAGTAAGATAGCATTAGAATCTTCCTAGGGAGTGGTGGCAGGGCTGGTGTTTGTAGAGGTGCTGGCTGTGCTGATGGGAGGTTGCCTTACCTGGCAGGCCTGCTGCCCAGGAGGCTGCGGAGGCAGAGGAGCAGGTTAAACACGGCTGGGGACCACAGCTCTGTGAGCAGACACGAAGGGAAGCTCCTGTTCCTGCTGCTGACTGGGTGCTGGGGAGGAAGGGCAGTAACCTACAGACAACAGCTGGGCTCCTGTACCCTGCCTACATAAATATCTTCTGCTCAGAATATCCAGTTAGAGGGATGACTCGATTAACCCACAACAGCATGTTTTCTCTTCCTACTGCTTTCATCTATGTAAAAATATTTCAAATATTATTCACTGTATTTAAAATTATTTCAATACCCTCTACTTCCTTTTTTTTTTAATGAGAAAATACTAAACTTTTATTCTCCTATATATAGGCTACTTTCAGAGAGGATTAAGTTTCAGTTTAGATTTTGAAGGACTGTTCTCCCTTGATCTTGATTTTGTTTTGGTTGTTACCAGCTTTTGTTTTAAAATGTGTATCAGGAAGCCAGTTCTGTCCAACCTTTTCTACTGGGTGTTTTTTCAAGTTAAAGGCAGTGGGCTTTCCTGAAAAATGTCCACAGACAAAGAACTCCCCAGAGTGTGTCTCTAGTGACCTGTGCAGTTAGCAGTTGCTCCTGTGAGCTGTCATTTTACAGTAAAAATAGAAAATGTAAAATATTGATTACATATGCAAGTACAAGAAATGTACATCTGTATACTAGCTCTCCAGAAGCTTGTAGGTAAAAATAGATTTCAGTCACATTTTTCCTTTCAATGTGCCACAACAAGTAAGTTTTAGTCTTGAGGAAATTTGTGTGAAGCCATAAGGCTATAAGCTTGTGAAGAGAACTTTACTGCAGCTATTAAGTTAAATGAATTAACATGGAAATTTTCTGGGACTTCTTTTCCTAAGTAAGGAATGTAATCGTTATCATGGTGATAAGCAGTGAGGAATATCATAAAGTTCAGAGTGGGAGAGATCTTTGTTGTTTATCAAATGCATACTGTATACCAGGTGTTGTAGTTTATGTACTAGAAATGCATAGTGGCCTGATGCTTACTGTTCCACTTGTACTGCATTTTCAGTGTATTTGCTGATGCTGCAACACTTCATGCACTAAGTTTTAGATAATTCAGTGTCTGCTTTTCTCAGTTGAAATAATTCTGCTGCTTGTCACTGGTGGTACACAGCTAAAGCCTGTTTTCCTTCCCTCTCATTGAAGGCAAACATCTGGAGGACAGGCTTCACTGTCCCTGGCCATTGAATCTGTTGTGACTTTTTTTGATTGCTATCAGTTTCACCCATTGCCAGGTACTGTTTTGAACCAGAATCTTGCCAAACCAAACTGTGCCTCTAGCTTCTTGTAAGCACTGGTCATGAAAATAGAAAGATTGTAGGACAAGCCACATTATCTTATGAGATGATGCATATATGATAAGTTCTGAATAATTACACAATGAAGTAATCAGCCAGTAACTTATTATGTTCCTCAGCAGGGAACCTCAATAATAGGTCTGGAAAAAATAAAACTTTCCTTTTAATAGCCATGATCAAAGTATTTTTTAGTATTGACAATGTTTATTTAAGTTGTACTGATATCAGATTCACTTACCAGTTTTTTGTAGAATGAAAATTCTTTCTTCAGAATGAATCTTAATGATGAATTTAAGATATTTTAGAAATAGAGTTTGTGGTGGAGTTTCATGGCAGTGTTTATTTCCTTCATCCACAATGTGTTGTAGATGTTAATCTCATATTTTGTCTTATTAAAGATTTTGGATAATAACCACCTGGTTCTTTGACATATTGGGTTTCTACATGAAACGAGGGAATCGACTACATTTGCTCATTTTGTTGCCAAAATGTATCTTGACTTCTGCAAACAGTTTAATAGAGTGCATTCAGTTTTAACAGTGGCATAAGAATATACCTGTGATAACATCCAACATTTTTGGGAAGGTTTTTCCTTTGCTTTCTGTAGCTGGTAAATTGATTATTTTGGATATGAATACGTTCAAACCAAATTTACTACTTGTAACATGAATATACTACGTAAGCAACCAGAATATTTGTAGCTGTAATGCTCTTTGTTTGAGGGGCTGTACTTTGTAGTATGTCTGTTTTCTTTCTTTTGTAAGCTTGCAAAAAGTTGATTCTTTTTTGGACAATATGCATTCACTCATACACACACAAAGTGCATTATCAGACTGAAGCTTTGTTGGAGTCTGGAATGCAGAGAATATTTCTATGCATGTTTTAAAGGATCCAAACCTTCTGAAAAATACTGCTTTTAACCTTTGTCCATGGAAAGGGCTTCTTAGGCTTTGGAATGAGACAGAATTTTTAGGGATGTAAATTAGGCAGTAGCATAATACGTAATTTATCACAGAGTGAGAAACGTAGATTTTTGGGAAGTTAGAATGGTAACTAAATCAAGACAAGATGGAAGGCCCTTGTTGTTTTAAGGCTTTTTCAGGTTCACGCTAGGCTGCTGTAAAACCTGGTGTGCAGAAATTGTAGATAAGAAAAGAATAAACAATCAGAGAAAGAGATCAACCATGAGTCCAGTTCATTTTTTTACTTAACAAGGACTTAAAAAGACTATCCTCCCCTATCAGGGGAGAGACCTGTAGGAGTTACAGAACTTTACGTGCTTCAGGCTAACTGTGTGATCCCAGGTGTCACTTTTCTAATGCCCTTTGCATGAAATGTGAAATAATTGCCCAAATGTAGAAGCTGTATACTAGTTTATGAAACATGAAGTATGGGCACAGTCTGCAATTTCAAGTGTCCTATGAAAAGTGTGTGTGGTAAGGCCACACTGTCTGCCAAACAAACTTATGTTCTTGAATTTCAGCCTTCTCAGTCTTGAAAAGTGAATGACAGAATACCTTAAATACCTCCATATGTGTTTATATTTAGTAGGTGTAAACCCACTTACACTAAGGTAGCTTACTGCAAAGGAGAAACATCTGATTAATTAATTTTTATTTAATGAAGTAGTTGGTTTTCTTAAGTTTTTATGTCGTGAGACCTCCCAGCCAAGACGGGAAGAAAGATACAGGTATGGTGATCTGTTAAAGAAATGAAACAAGCGGATTGTGGGTAAATGAATATGAGTGACAAAGAGATGATGCAAGGAGAGCAAAAAGCATTCTGACACAAAGAACAGTGGATAGTGTCTACCTCTCCATCATGATCCCAAACGCAAGAAAAATCAAAGACTTCTTTCTTACTGGAGAGAATGAAAGAAGGTCAAGTTCAAAAATAGCTTTGGGTCAAAAAGGAGGGAGGAGAAAGATTCAGTGTAGCCACTGAGATGAGTAACTTCAGATAACATTTGAGTGTCGGAGGTGTCATTGAGAGGAGCGCTGCTGGGGGAGAGGCTGCTGCAGCTCATCCTTCAGGATAGAGACACTGAGATCACTGCCAGAAACTGCTGCTTCAGGTGCACGTTCTCAGTGTACCCTTCTTATTGGTCTCTAGTGATCCTCCATTTCCATGTGGGTGTTGCTGGGACTTCTGAGGCCACATGCCTCGGTTGTCTTGTGGCAATATTCCAAGCCACTCTATAAATCCTTCCTCGTGAATTAGGGAGGAAAAAACTTGCCCTGTCCCTGAACTAGTTAAGACTTCTAGAAAGACAGTGAGGGCTTTTGTGTAATTTAACCCTTCTTGTCCTCAGCTGTTTACTCACACACCTATAAGTTGACATTAATGCTGGACGGATGTTCTGATCCTTATCATCACTGTAAGTGATGACTTTTGAAGTATTTGTAGCAGCAGAAATGGTGTAATGTTGCTGATACTTCTTTCCTATATCCATTAAAAATTCATACAATGGTGGATTTAATCTAAGACTTACGTACAAGTACTTTGACTAAATACTCTGGGTTTAGAAACAATCTAGGATCTAATATGCCAAGGAGTAAGGATTTATTTAACTTTATTCAAAAGCTTCTAAACAGATTGGGTCCCTGATAATCTTAGCAGCTGATACTTGTAGTTAGATTTTGAGGCAGTAAGTGTCTTCTACCGGCATCTCAATATTTTAACTATAGTTTTCAAAAAAAAAATTTAAAAAGTAAAGCATAATACTATTGAATGAGATAAGAGTCTGAAAACCCCTGCTCAATAAACTGATATGTTCTTCAGGAAATTGATGATATATCAAAAGCTGTTTCTTCAGATAGCAATCACTAGCTTAGCTTCCCAAAATGCTTGTGAAATACGAACATTGAGAGAAGGCTGTGTCTGCTTATAATGGTGCTGGTTTTGTATACAGCGTTCTCAGCTTATCTTGAGAGAGGTTCTGACACACAACAAAACTCATGCAAACTCTTCTAGCCACCAGTACTTTCTTCTGACCTTCAGTATTTCTTGGCTTATGTGTATGAATGAGATCAATTTGAAGAAGTTTCCATATTTTCTTTTCTCCTGTTTTTGGTTTGTTTGCTTTTTTTTCTCTTTGTTTTAATGGCCAAATATACTGGGTAAAAAGAGGTCCTCCAATTGAAGGATAAGCTATGTATTTAAAATGAGGCATATTCTCCTTACAGGAATTAAACTATGAATTTATGTCTTTTGAATCAATCTTTCTAAATAAGGCAGAGAAAGATACATCTGTTGTGGTGGCAGTGATGTTTGTTTTCTTTTTTCTTTTGGAATAGCTGAATGTTTTCTTCAAATAATCTCTCTTATGGTTAATCTGGAAGGCTTTGCCACTGCTGTGAAAATGAAGCAGTGTCCACTGGACCGGGTAGTGTCTTGCATTGAAGTCCCTTAGTAGCAGGAGCAGTGAGACACACGTGCCTGACCCGTGTGTGTGCATTGTGTGTCACAGATTATCTCTCTTGATGATGAGTGTTCACAGGTCTCTTCTGTTTAAACTGGAAGTCACTGCTGTAAAGGGTGCTCTTCATTCACAGGGAGTGAAGCATGTTGCTGTCCCACTCAGTGGGACTTCAGGGGTCAGCCTGAACCCAAGAGACCCACTGGGAAGCATGAAAGCTTTGGGGTGAACGTCAGGTTTTCAGATGTGGTTTGGTCAGTCAGTGCATTTGTTTTTCAAGCCTGTTGAGACAGCTTTATATTCAGTGTGCTGAGTAGAATAGATGAGCATTGCTTGCTTGCACTGAGCTGCTGCTTAGGTGACCAAATAGATAAGCAAGCTGATTTTTTGCACTGAGCAGTTGGGGTTTTTTTTTAAAATGAGCGTAATTCCCACTAGTTCCGCTTTCAAATCTATCTAAAAATGGGTGATTGCTAGTGTTTTCACACTGATAATATCTTGGAGTCATTAATTATTTATCTTCATGACTACATATGTGTGAGAAAGGGTTTGGTTGCCCCTGTTTTACAGGAGACAGACAGGGCATGAATTGACTTGTAGACTGTGCCTGTGCTGATGTAGAGTGCTCCATGGAATGACTCCATCACGAAGCTGCAAGGAAGGGTGTTGCTCATTGTACTGTGCTTTGTTTTTAGAGGCCTCGAGAGCAAACTGCTGCAAGCATTGGACTGGAAGGAATATTGCCTTTTCTCACTCTTTCTTAATTCTGTAAAAGTCCTTATCAAAAACTTCTAGTGTTTTCAAGTCTCATAATGGCTTAAGAGTCTTGTGTCTACTGAAGGGAGCCCAAACCAGCTCAATTGTTCCTTTTGAGGGCAAGGTGCAGGGTGTTGTTTGTGCCGCCAGCCTTGGCAATGCCTTCCCCCTCACAACTTCTTTGTCCCCCCCCCTCTTCCTTTCCCCCGCCTCCCCAATTATTTTTCCAGAGACCTTGGCTTGCTGCTTCTGGGGCAGCACAGCAGCTGCTAGTGCTGTCCTGTAATTCTTCCATCTCAGTCACAGGGGACTGCAAGGGAAAAGACGGTCTGTCTCAGCAGCAGTCCACCAGCTGCCACTACAATCTATAATGCAGAAATTTGCAAAATATAGCTTTTAATTTTTGCTTTGCAGTCAGAATGTAAAACTAGAGTGCACCACCACTGCCATCATTGATTGATTAATAGAAATAAATGCTCCCTGCTCCCCGGTTCAGGCTTGGACAAAAAGAACTTGGAAGTGGCTAAAAATAAAAGGTAAGAAACCTGACAGACTTTCCCACCAACAGAGTAATTAAGAACACATTGTTGTGTATGTATGCTTGAAAATGTGCTCTGGTTAAGTAAAAGCTGTTGAGTAATGCAAAAATATTTTACTAAATCAGAGTATAAAATCAGGCTTAGGGTCGTGGTACTTTCTGAAGTATGTGGATGAGCAGGGCTTCTTTGTTACAGTGTTAATGACTGAGGGAGCCCCACAGATTCTAGCAAAGGTTTTCTTGAAATTGTGCATTGAGACATATTTTTTGTTTTGAGGTTTTATCCTTAAAGGAGAGAGAAAGGGAATTAAAGAATAGGCGCTGTTCTTTCTCTGCCAGCAATGTAGTTGGAGTAGCAATAGTGTTTTTGTGTCCAGTTATACACCTCGAGTAAGGAAATGGTCCATAGAAAAGGTAAGCAGCCCCCAAATTTCCATTAGAAATGGATTTGTAATCTCTTCAGTGTGCATTTATGAATGATGAATCTTTTAGTTGGAGCATTCAAGAAGAACTAGCCATAACATGGCCAAAATTTGTGGAAGAACTTGTTTGAATGGAATAGTTTAACTCAGTGGGCTGTTAAAATAAAACACCATTCATGAAAAGAATTCATGTTCTTGTGGAACACATGATTGACCAAAGAAAAACTGTTGTGTGTATAGCTGAGAGAAGTAATTTTATCACAAGTCAGTTTTGCAGTTGATTTGTCAGAATTTGGGAGAGAGCAGATCTAAACCTCACCTTTGTGGACACCCTGACTCTGTCAATAAATTACAGTGTAACCTAGTAACTATCCCCAGAATTGCCAGTTCTGATTTCTGTACATCTTACATGATTCTAACCTCAGCAGTTTAAAGTAAAAGCATAAGCAGCCCCTAATCCCACAAGACATACTACTTTGAATAGATATGTTGTACAGACATGTTGGCAGAAATAAATTAAATGTAGATGTGTCTTTGAGACTCCAAAGATAACCAATTAAAATAGTTGAAGGAATTAAAAAAAGCATACTTGGTGTATGTGTGTGCACATATTATCTTAAATTGTGAAAAATACAGCCCTGAGTGTATACCATGCCTTCTATCTCCTGGGAAAACAGAGTAAGAAGAAATTATATAGTTGACCCATTATTCAGGCACTTGGGAATTAAGAGAAGGGAAGAGCAGTTTGTTCCTCTGAAGTCCTTCCTGGTTATATATATATTTAAAATAAACATGGTATGCTCAAATATTTATATAAAAACAGTGTTCAGTGGTTTCACTTAATTGGGCAAAGAAGTAAAATTTAGTGAGGTGTACACACTTTGTGTCAGTTGTGGTGTTTTGGGTGGCTACCTGCTCCCTTTCAGGGAGAGGATAGAAATTAAATGACAGGGACATTTCACAGGTAAAATACCAGCAGTACTCTTGGAAATACTGCTTTAGCCAGACTTTACAATGTTGCACGTTACTAGTCTTGTCAAAGACTAATATCGAAAATTGTTTGTGTTTTACCTTTAAAGAAAAACTGCTGGAGTATGTTTTAAAACTGAAGTGATAGCAAGCTGGATTGAAGCTTGCTAACTTCTGACTAGGTGGCAACAAAGGCCTCTAGAACTCACAGCAAAGTTTCAAAGAAAGCAAGTTCCCCTTTCCAGTACGTATTTTCATTTGTCCTTCTATTGTGGTTGAGGCATCTGTCTTCTGCCAGTGTTTTCTGAGCTATGCACTGAACTCTTTTGAAGATGATTGAGTTTGCTTTTTGTTGGCTTTTCCTTCCCTTTAAAATGAATACCTTTATTTTAACATTCAAGCTCCTGAGCGCATCTTGTTTCCTACAGAAATTGTTACCTTGGCACTACAAAAAAAGACCCTTACTAAATACTGATATGTACAGCACGGGCTGTTTTCCATCCATTCTGCAAGGCCTGATTCCTAATGCAAAGAACAGCATGAAGGTGTCAGTGAGAGCCAGCCTTTCCTCATTTCTGCCCCTGTGGGGGTTTTGAGTATTGTCTCTTCCTGCACAGACACCGTGTGCAGGGGATGCCCCTTTCGGGGCAAAGCTAACCTAGGAATAGTTGAAGAGTGGAGTTTTTTGGAAGTATTCTGAAATCTTTCAGTAGCTGCATTCTCACTGGCTGTCTCCTATCTGACTCTCTACAAGGAAGTGGGAAGGTGGCTGTTACTGTTGTATCTTGTCCGTGGAACTTTGGCTGTGGGTGGGAAGCCCATAGTCTAATCTGTAGATCCGTTCTGGCTCTCAGAATAAAGCATTTTGAGACAAGAATAGTCAGAAATAGATGTCAAAAGAAGATGTTTCAGAAAAGAGACCTAAAAGCACACTGCAGTCTCCCTGAAAGAATATGGTTTCTAGACAATGGGAAACTTAATTTCTAAATTCCTCAGCCACAAAATTCTTTGGTAGTCTTAAAAATCTGTGTTCCCCAAAACCTTTGCAAGGGAGTGAAAAAGATGGAGGGAGAACAAAATGTAAGTTCTAAGCTTGCCTAACATGTCCCTTGGGATAACATCACTTCTGTCTATCCTTAGTAAACACAATCCCAGATCAGGAGCCAGAGGATAATCTTTTGCTCTAAGTAGTTTTCCTATAATTTCTGAAGCTGCAGTGTAAAATCAGGAGTGGAGAAAGGCTGTCCTGAGTCTCTCTCTGCCTGCTGATACAAGCATGATTTCATTATACAAACATTTGCTCCATTAATTGTCATTATTCCTAATCCTCCATTTTGCTTAATAGCAAAACATTTCACTGCAGGGGAAAAAAAATTAGATTAAAGTAAAGACTTTCAGACAGTAAAGACTACTAATTGAAACCTGCAAGGGATACCCCCATCATGGAAATTCAAAATTACAGAAGTTATTACTGATGTAACTGGAAAAGTGATACTTGAAAATCCTCAGGCATACACTTTGCATCAAGTTTTTGTATGTTTTAAGTCAGGGTTGGATTTTTTTCTTCCTCTGTGAATGTAGGAACATAGCTTGAGTAAATGAGTACATGTAGTGCTACATGTGTGTTTGTACAACATGCATTTTGTCTTCTGATGGAAAGTAGAGGTTTTGATTGTGCATGTGTGTCTGTGTGGACATCTAAAATGAGATATATTGCAGATGGGGATGCTGGAATGTTTTGGTTCTGTTTCTCTCTGCTCCTTCCACATGGGCGTTTTTTTTTAGCACCTGTCTTCCCCTGCAGCATTGCATTGAGGTCATGGAATAAAATACTTTTGCCTGTGCAAAGATCACATGTGTGTTTCTGTTTTTTTCCTTTGCAGTCTGTGGTACACAGCAATGTAGAGGTCTTATTTCTATTCTCTAGGGGTTGTTAATACTTTACCCAAAAGAAGACTGAGGCATAGGAAGGTTTCCCTACTTCTCCTCCCTCCTGCAGCTCCTGCAGGGAGTGGAGAGCAGTGAGCTGCTCCTGGAGCTGCTTTCCCACATGACAAACCCCCAGCTTGCAGGCACACAGATGGGGTTGTGTTGAATGCATAAAAATATGAATGGTGATACTTATCTGAGAAACATCATGTGCCTTCCCTGAGCGTGCAGTGGTAGGACAGCACTTCATAAACGGATTTTGAGGTTGCATAGCATTTGTTAAGGAAATTAATAAAATGGGTATTTCTTTTTGAAAGGAAGAAAGTAATATTCTAAAAGACATCCCTCAAATATTTCTTAATTTTTTTTGTTGTTTTGAAGTTTAAACCTGCGTAGTTCTGGATTTTTGGGTTACTTTTTGGTTTCTTGATCTGGCGTGTTTTTGGATGCATAGTGCAGTAGGTTGGTTGTGTGTGTGTCATGAAGGAACTCCAGTAAAATGTAAATTAATGGATTTAAAATTACTTTTCCTGAGGTGATCTGTTCTCTGTGTGTTTTGTGCCCTGCGTCTCCCTCCCCCCAGCCTCAGGTCCATTAGGTCTAAGTCAGATTAGCTCAGTGACTCTTATCAGGCCTCTTTTTCCTGTTACCCTCAGATAAATTTATGTGACTTAAAGACTGAACTCCAGGCACAACCTTATTCCTGCTGGGGACAGGAGCTGCATTTGCTGAAGCCCTGTGTTGGTGAACAGTACCCCACTGTGCTCTCTATGGGAAAGTGTGTGGGTGGCAATTTACAGGGTAAACAAAGGCAGGCAGGGAAGGAGGATAGCTATGCTTGTGTTTTTAATGCTTCTCCTTAAAAAGTATCTGTTGGAAATGAGCAGCAACAAATATCACAAAAAGAAAATCGGTGTAGATTTGTCATTTTTAAGAATTAATCTTTAAATAAAAGGATTTTTACATACCTTTGTAGATAAATTTATTGATATGACTTGAACTGATTTTGTGATAAAGGCAAATAAAGATCGTACCTGCAACTATTCAATTTAAGGATAAATGGGAACCTTTTATTTTCGCAGCAAAATAGGCTCATATTCATCTGAAGGATCACACGCATCCCCTTCCTGCCACCCTAAATAGGTTGTTTGCTTGTTTGTCATAAAAGGTGTAGGAAGGCAATGTGAATTAGATGGCAAAGGGCTAGAGAGTGTCAGGAAGCATTGACATTCTTATTTGTGGCATGTATCTACTATGTGACCTTGGACGAGTCTCTTCACCTATGCCATATCCTGTTATTAGATTATAAATCTCTGCTGGGAGAATGCTTGTCACAGTTTGCTTTTGTATCTGGCGGAGGGTCTTTTAGATATTCCTGTAAAACAAATATTACAAATAAGGATAAAAGGTTTTTTTTCTGGAACACTAGCTTTCAGTGGAGATAGGGCTTTCTTTTTAAGCTTGCTCTGGTACCCACTCATCTACAAAAAAGTTCATTCACTGTGTCTTCTCACAAGCAGCAGAAACCTTCTAACACGAAATCTGCTGTTTTTCAACCGAATAGATGTTGTGAGTGACTATGCAGTCCTCAAAAAGCTTTGCAGTCACATTCTAAAACGCAGAAAACCTAGCACGTGAATATTTGCAGTACTTTCTTTCCGGTTCCAGTGGAGGGCTTTCTGTGGCTCCGTGGTGTAAAGTGTGTATTTTAATTGTGGCCACAGTTTCCTTGGGGAGGCCCTGTCACTCAGATCAGTGTGATCGCTGCCAGCCCGCGGACACGCGCGGCTCACGCTGCTGCAGGAAGGTGCTGCCTTCTTCCATGTCCCCAAACTCTGGTTCCAGGTCACCTCTCATTTTGCTGTGCTGCCCTTCGTGCTGGCGTGGAAGGAGGCTCACGTGGGGGCTGTCCCTTGCGGCTCGCTGACCCGTGTCCCGTTGGCCGCCGTGCGTGGCACAGAGCTCGCTGTGCCAGGCCGTGTGTCACGGGGGCTCTGCCAGGTGCTTGGCCCAGCACCTAGCTCTGCCCCCAGCCTGCATTTGATGAGCCCTGCTTGGCTTGTGGGAATCCAGCTCTGCCTTTCGCAGGGTTTGATAGTTGCAATTTCATGGATTTGCGTGTCGATGGGTGTGGGAAATGTCTCTGTCTCTGCTATATTGCAGAAATTCCCACAATGTACAGTCTTTTACCTCAGCGAGAGACAGGCAGAAACTCCTCAGGTCTCGTGTTCGAGGTTGTTTATTTTTCCTTATCTAAAACATTCTTTCTGTGCCCTGCCGAGCTCCTTCTAGCAAGACAGTCGAAGGCCTTCTCCCACCCTCAGAGGTGGTGCTTATCTTTTATACTATAAGCTACGTACACATTGTTTACTGATTATTTCCAATACCTATTTTCCACATCAGACAGACACATTTTACCCTAAACCAATCATTCATGTCCCCGTCACCAAGAAGATGGAGATGGAAGAAGAAGAAGGAAGAAACCTAAAAACCACGAGGTTCCTCCATCTTAGAATTCTCTCACCCCCCTGTACCAAACTCAAAAACTACTTTTACACCCTGTGACAAACTCACTAATGCTCTATTCAAACTCCTGTGACTTGGAATTCTTCTTTTAAGGTTGGCAATCGTTCCCACGGGCTAAAATCAAAACCACAGGTGTTCTGGGCTGTGTGCCAGGGTCTCTGAGACCCCTGCCCAGGTCTCTGAACCTCCAGGATAGCCAGAGGCGAATCCTGTGTTCCCACAGGTGTGAGGAAAGCCTTATGTGCTTCCGGTGGCAATATAGAGGAGCAAATATTTTTTTTTTCCTAAGTTTTTGGGTGTTTTTGCTTTTGGGTTGTTTTGTTTTGTTGTTTTTGAGGTTATTTCTTCTATGCCATTCAGGACACAGCAAGTCTATTTTTCAAGTATTTTGTTACCAACACACTACCAAATTTTTAAAAGGGAGAGAAATTAAGATTTACAGGTGATAGTCTTTTAATTCTAGGACTTGACTCTTTAATTACAAAATAACACTTCCATTCAAAGTAACATAAGAAAGATTGCTTTTTAATTGTTTTATAATGTCAGAAAGGATAAATATGTAAGTCTAATCTGTGCTCCTGCATACAGCCAAGAGTCTCCTTTCCAATAATATTTCTGTCAAGCTGTTTAATTTGTTGTAGCTTTTAAAAGATGTGATGTGATGTAGTAATTTAAAAAGTAAAAAATGAAGACGGTACAAAGAGAACATACCTGACATGAATACAATATAATGTGCATGTGGTTCAACTTACTCTTGGTACTACTCCTGTCCTGTTCCTGTTTGTTCCTTGGGCGTGACTTTGCTAATAGCAGAGAGGGTATTGACTAAGGTCTTTGCTGATAATTACATCCTAAATATAATTAAATATGAAGGTGGTGCTAGCAAGATGCTAATTGACTTAGTTTTGAGATTTTTCACTTTCCCTGTACTAGATTACTGCATGTGGTGCAGCAGTTCTTCGACAGAGAGGACTGCTGATGGAATTGCTGAAGCCAACAAAGTAGGATGTCCTGTGGTGTCACACTGGGGATAGGTTCTTTGAGCTTAAGGCACAGACAAAATACTTCTTGGACAGCTGTAGGATTTTAGGGAAGCCATTTAGTCCCACTGTCTAAAAGAGAGCAATGCTTTGCTTCTTGTCTTTCTAGAATTTAAGCTTGAGGGGGGGTGGTATATATTTATGAATAAAAGGTTTGTCATTAGCTTACAACATCACTCTAATGCAGGCAGGTTTAAAATGTGTTTGTCATCATGGAACGTGTAAACCTTCGTGAGTTTTCTGCATTAGCATGGATACACCATTCTGCAACTCCGCTGACTTTCAGCTAGCATCAGCTATTTGAACAGGCCCCAAATGTTGCTTAGACAACACACCTTATTCTCCCAAAAGCCAAGGCTTTTGTGGAAGCAGCAGGTGTAGTTTTCCAAAGCAGACTGGCATGGGAGCACCAGGGGATGTAGGAGACAAAGGGAGCGGGGCTTTAACGGGTCCTTTTGCAGCCATGCCCGGTGCTGCTGCGTGTCCCCCGTTTGCGCTGGGTCACCAGTGCCAGGATCCACGGGCACACGGGCTGCTCCCACCCCAAGTGCCTGCTCCCCTTCTCAGAAGCTTGCTCTGCTCCAGAGGGGCTGGCAGAGCTGCTCAGCCAGCAGCTGCTGACGGGCTGTGCGTGGTAGCTTGACGTGTGAAGGTAAACCAGAAGCAGGGCTGCTGGCAGCGTGGAGCTGAGGCCATGGTCAGACTGGGATACCTCTTATGCTAAGCCTCGAATGATGATGCAGTGATGGTTTTCAGTGGGAACCTATTTCAGCAAAGGCTGAAACCATTACAGTCTGACATGAAGTTTTTGTGGCCAGTTAAGGGAGGAAATAATATTGCGAGTCACTGGCAGGAAAAGCTTCTCTGTTGTTTTTGGTTGGTTAGGGGTTTCTTTTGTTTTTCTTTTTTGAGGCAGCTTATTTTTGTTGAAATTTTACCTCTGCAAAGTAGAATTTTTGCACTATTCCTGGTTTTTTAGGAGGTCAGCAAAAGTTCAAGTCATCCCCTAACTTCTCTAATACAAAGGGTCTGTCATTGAGGCCAAGCATGGGAACATGCCTCCACTGAAATTAGTCACCATGGTATTTTTTGGCCTTGGTAGGTATTGTATCAAAATGATTCTAAACCTATTTGTTGCCTCACTTAGACCTTTGAGTTTATTCTGTAACTGCTCTAAAGAGCTGATTTTTATCTAAGTTTCATTATATAAATCTTTTTTAGTCATGGAAAGATAATGTATCCTTGTGTAAAACCTGCTTCATGTTGGAATCGATGGAGAGCCAGGCTCAGTTCTTTGCAGGGCAGTGTCATTGTGAGGTTATCAGAAGGTTAAGGGTACAAACCAGCTGTTGGCTCCATAATTTCTATGAGGGAAATATGGAAAGAGATACATCTTTTTTGTAAATGAGATAGCGTGTGTGTGTAATTCTGACCTTTGTGTAAAAGGTACAAGTGCAACAAGATTTTGCGATTCCAGGAAGACAAGATTTAGATGTTCCCATTTGGGCTGTAAAAGGAGGTGAACTTTTGCAGAGAGCATTCATAATGCTTGTCATGGGTTATCATTGCTTATCCTGCTTCAGAAAGCAAACCTTTATTCAAAACTTTGATCCTTTTTAGATGGTTAAGAAAGGCACAAGAGGCATTTTACAGCATTGTCACATGCCTCTGAACTGATGTTTGGGTTTTTTTGGAAGAGGAAGGAAATTTCACAGCAAAGGCTATTCTTGAAATATTTGTGACCATGAATGAATGGATGTGACCACGGATGAATTCAAACTTTCTCAAGATTTCTGGACCAAAGAGGTGCTGGTAAGTGTGTCAACTTCTTCAAGCTCACCCAAAACTTCTGGAAGTTTGGAGGTTTGCACAGTGCTAGTGGCAATTGGTTATGCTTGGAAAAAGATACAGTATTCAGGTTTTGAAAAAGGGGGATTTGCTGTGATAGATAAAACATAATATATTTTAAAGCATTTTGAGAGGTGAAGAATGATTTTGGCTTCTTCTACCCTGACTTCCTCCCTCTCCCCTTTTATATTTTTCAATAAATCTTCAGCACTGGAGTTATGAAAGTCATTTAGGAAGAGAAGACTTGGGTGACAAGCTTACCTCGGCAATGGCAGACATATTAAGCATTCTAAACAGTATTCTACTCTCTTATTAGAAGAAGCATTTCTTTTAACATTTAACCCCATTAGAACTTCAACACTGTAAATGATGATAACGTTTAAAATACATTTTGGTTTTTCTCATATATGCTGTTATATGCTGTTATAGTGTGTTTACATTGGAACACACTGAGTTTAAGACTTCGGAAATTCTTCATTTTGGAATTGAGAAATGTATAAGAAATAGAATTTTTTGGGCAGTCTGAATTTCCATCTCAAATTAACTGGAAAATCCATGTTTTCCAGATGTTCTCTTATAAAAAAAAAAAAAAGCTTAACAAAAAAATTTCTTTGCTTTGAAATTGATATCTCTTACATGGCACAGGATGCTGTCATCTTCCAGTTTCTTTCATTAGCTTTGTGTACATCACCATGATCATTCTGTAAACAAAAATATTAATGTACCTGCTTTGTAGCTTGAGCTGTGAGGAGATGCAGTGGTAGGGCAGTCCTGACAAAGACCCTGGCTTATCTTAATCACTGACCCAAGAGCCAGTCCCAGTGCTAATAATTATTGGACCTGTGACATTCTCAGTGTCTAAGGGAGCCATAGTATTTAAAAACATTTCATGTTTAACCAGCATTCTCTGAAGAAATTTTTATTTCATCATGAAAGCCAGTGCAACTCATTAATCCTGGGTCTGGATCCAACAAGGATCTGCATGCAAGCAGGAACCTCTCTGTGTGGAATTTTCATGAAGGGTTGGTGCCTCTGATGAGTTTCTCAAATGTATCTTCACAAGGTTAGAGCTAAAGCCATTCAGTTTATGGTCCCAGAGGACACTTAACCATTCTGAAAACATCAGCATTGTTTGACATGACCTTGCTGTCAAAGGGCTATCCATAAAGGGGTGCTGCAGATCCCAGCAGGCAGGAGGAAAACAGGAACTCCCAAGAATGTCAGCCCTTACCACACTTTTCCTCTGAGGGGCTTCAAAGACTGGCAAGCTTGTTTGCTTTGGCAAAACCTGTAATTGATGAGCAATTTTTATAAAAGCATTGCTAGTAACTTACCAAAAGAAATGTTCTCACTGTTATGTCAGGTTTTACAGTCCCATTTTGTTTATCTTTGAACTCAAACCATTGAGAAGTTGTATGTTTCTGCAAATCAGCTTGTTCTTCTGTGCAGTTTGCATTTGAAAACAGGCAATCCCCCAAAACATTGCAACACAGGGAGAACAGGTGTGATCTTCCCTTTTGTTCTGTCAGCATTTGTTCTCATTTTAAGGGAGAGGATAAACTGCAAGTTTGGAAAATGCTGTTGTATAATACTCTATGATAAAATGTGTGCAAGTTCTGGTCCCTTGTGCATTACCTACAGTTATGAAAATGGAAACATGCTCATATTTTTATAATAACAGCAAAATCAGTATCCTCTGGTTTTTAAAACAAATAAATAAATTTTATGCATTTCAGTAATAATGCCTAAACCAGTAAGGATTAAAAGAGCTGGTAAAGATTTTGAGATTTTTGAGCTATAGAAATATTTACTTTTATGTCATTGTTAAGACCAGAGCTTAGCAAAGAACATGAGCACGTGTTTAACTTAAATATGATGTTATTTTGCGCAGTATTTAGCATGAATCTAATTATATATGGTGGCACAGTCCTGACTCAGAGCTGTAATGTCAGTCATGTAACCAAGAAAGAACTTGTAATTGCATGGAGATTAATCCATTTTCAGAACTCTGGGTTTTAGAGACTCGTAAGTCAGAGAATCTTGACGAACCTCTCTTTTATGACAGGAGTCAGAAGTAAGTATTTTGGTGATTGATTGGCCAGTTCTGACCAGGATGTGTTATGTTCAGTTTTGGCTCAGTCAAACTCTCCTGTGTGGTTTTGGGGAAATAAGTGGAACTTTCTGTGACTTACTGTTTGTCCTAGTAACAAGAGGTAAAACTGTTTTTGTTCTGCCAGTTGACAATCTTGAAAATAAATCTGAGGCCTCTAAAGACTTCAGCAGCAGATGGACTTGGATCTTTTGCATATAAATCGGAACATTATTCATGTGTGGTCTTCCAGAATTGTGTAATATAAGGAAGACTGTGTTATGCTTTTTTGTATTTCAAAAAATATTAGTTGCACTTGAAATATTCAGAAACAGAACTGGTTCCCCTGATTTCCACCTATCAGGTTGTTGGTTCTGGTGCTGTTTTGTCACAGCAGAAGAGCTGCTTGTGTTAGTGCTGGTCTCACAGGCTGGTGCTGCACACCTTTTCTAGCAGAAGATATTTCCTAACCATTGGTGTATTTTTCGTCAGAAGGTTTCTTGATGTTTCCTTAAAAATGAAAACAAAATCACTGGGATATCCGAGTTGGAAAAGCTACAGTTTGTGGCACTGTTTTGTGTGGTTCTTAATCACATTGGGCAGCATCCCAGGGGTGCCACTTTACTGTTGCAACCAGCCACTGACTTAATCTTAAGTAGGATTTTAATGAAGATCCTGGTGAGGATGTAGTAAAACATCCAATAAAGCTACTAAGTTTTACATCACTTTCAGTTCTTCTAAGGTAGGCAGTCCTTTTCCCAAAGGACAGTTTGGACAGCTAAGGATCACAGCTCCTAAGGTTTTTTCTTTCCATTTGTCCCTACTGTTGTTCCTTAGGCTTAAGCTGAGATTTGTTTTTGTTCCTCCACTAGTTCAAACCCCCTTCTCACTCTGAGAACAGTTGCAGATGCTATCCATGAAGGTCAACTTCATTCATTTAGCCTTGGAAATGAAAAACTCCTACCCTTCTTCCCTCCAACAGTGATTACCTTCTGTAAATGTGCTTCAAAACTTCCTTGTGGTGAAAAATGTTGTGTGGGGTGGAGGAGGGATAGGAGAAAATGCCCTGGGGAGTAAAGCAGGGAAAATGACTCTGATTCAGTATCTGGTTATAGATACATTTCTCTAGATATTCTGCAAAGCTTTAGGTTTAGCAAGATTCTTCCCAGCTGCCTTTGTTCTTTGTGTAGCTCGCTTGCAAACCTGGCATGTGGAATTGTTTTATTCAAACTTTACTGAATGACAGGATGTACCTTAGAATTAAAAGTATGATGGGCTGTCAGCCACTTGCCCAAATTCCATCAGATCTCTATAGTTCTTAATAAATGAGCTGACAGCTTATTAACCAGGCGGTACAACAGGAGCTTCATTCTGTTGTAAAATTTTAAGTCGTGTTGTTCTAACAGGCATACAGTTTATCACCACCTCTTTTTCTTTGGGAATGGGAAATAAATAAGAAGTCAATCTCCCCCTACCACCCTGGTTTCTGGCAATATTAATAAAGAGTTTGAGCTAACTGTGCAGAAGAGCGTGGATATCCTGCAGAAGTACTGAGAAATTAAGTTAATTTGGTGCCTCAGGGTTAAGTGAAAACTTGGACCATTATAGAACTTTAAAGCTTTTTTGTTTAGCTTTGTGATTCCTGGTAAACAAGTACTTTNAAAAAAAATTTTTTATAAAAAAAAAAAAAAAAAAAAAAAAAAAAAAGTCTTAGAATTTAGTTAGGTAAGCTACTGGATCTTAGTTTAAGTCTTAGCCAAATAGAGGTCTTCTACTTTTTCACTGTTACATGATTCAGTTGGTAAAATCAGTCTGGGGATAAGTCAGTAATGAGTGAATGCTGTTGCTGACTGCATGTTGTTGCACAGTTATGCAAGAACATGGCTTTGTTCCTCAAGTTGTGCAATACTGCTAACATTGTGGAAATACGACCAAGAATGATTCCTTTATTTAGCTTTTCACTAGGAAGGCCAGATACAAGTCAAGAGACTCAGAGACTGCAGTGCTTTATCAGGTCTGTAACCAGCTCCTGCACAGTAATTAAATAACACAGTGCAAGAAATGGTGCTTACAGCTGAAAACTCTCCATGTGATTTTCCAAGAATCAGATTGGAACAAACTGAGCTGGACTGAAAAGTGTATTAACTGCAACATTTCACTGAAGGTACTAATCTGTGTGACAGTCTGGGCACATCTAGGGGGAAATGAATCTCCTAATTACTGTTATTATTCTCTGTGAGAAGCCATGGAATACTTCATGAGTGAGATTTGAGCTCTGTTATGCCTGGTGGCCGCCAAACAAGGTTTCTGTTAGCAGGAGATAAGGACGTGCAGCCTGGTCAGGGCTGCAGTGCTGGGGGGGTGCTGGCCGCAGGGCCGGGGCTGGGAGCTCCCTCCCCTCGGCTCCAGCCGTGCCGGGGAGGTTCCTCGGCTCCCTGGCAGCGTTCTGTGCCCTGTGTGCTCCCTGTCCTGCCCTCTGCAGAGCTTCAGTGCTCAGCTTCATCCACTGCAGTCTGAGTGGCTGGCATCTCAGACTCCGCTGAATCTTGCGCTAAACTCTTCTTCGGGTGTTGCTAATATGCATTCCAAAATCTTCCCTGGCTGGTATGCATGTGGCAAGTTTTCTACCTTGCTACTTTTAAATTAGAACATCATTTTCCTCAGTACTGCCTTTATCACAGGCTGGCTGCTCCTGAGAGCTCAGGTAACTTGCTTTGCCCTGCTGCATGAGGAGCTGTCAGCTCCCTTCCAGCTGGCTCTAGCTGAGAAAGAAGCTCAAGTGCTGTAAGAGTATGTGTGAGAGTGGTAAAACCCAAAGGGTTTAGTCTGCCTTTGTTCTCTGGAGGTGAGTGCTGTAGTGTTAGTTTGTTCCCAAAAGCGAAAGATGGAAAATACTGTGTGTACTTCCATCAAGTAATTTTACAAATCAGGGTTAGTTTTCCTTACCCTCGGTGTTTTAGCCTCACAGTTACATTTGTATCAGAATGATGATGGTTTTAAGCACTTGTAGTTTTTGAATGCAAAAAACTCATGTACACATTTAGATGTTGTGTCCACGAGTTTCCTCTTAGGTGAGTGAGATAACTGTACTGGCGTTCATCATTCCACCATCCTGCCCTGGGGAAACCTGCTGAGCCCCTGGTTGTCCACAGTGGCCATGCTGCCAACCAACTGCCAAGTGCACTTTGATATATGGAGCTTGAGTTGGCTCAGCCACAACCAGAAAGCTGCAGAATTGGATGTGATGCCTTCCTTGTAATTTGCTTCTGTTTTTCCTTTGTAGGGTTCTTCAGTATGTGTCAGTTATAGATACCATGCTGAAAAATAATTGGAACTGATCTTGGACAAGTAATGGTGAACTAGATTAGTGATTTTTAAAATTTGGCTTTATTTTTTTTTTTTACTTCATTTTTTAAAGCAGCTGTCTCCTTCTACAGTTGTTGGTAAAGCTGAGTGTTAGGCAGATGACTTCTGGGTTGGGGGTCACAACTGGTGTGAATCTTTGGATGCTGAGATGGAGGGGTGTTTGCTGTGGAGGAGTACAGGTTAAGAATTTGAGAGAAAGGAAGAATTCTGGTTTACCAGAATCAACTGATCCAGAGTGTTTTAGATTTCCTCTCCACAAAAATGTTATTTTCAAGAGAAATGTTGAGACTGTTTTGCCTTTAGAAAGTTAATGGGGTTTTTAGCCTAAGCAAAGCTCTCTCCCCTTACTCCCATTAGCAATTTATCATCAAGATATGAATTATTTCAGCATGTGGAATAATAAATAGTTCTTGGGCCTGGGCTTGTGCCAGCTCTGTGTCTCACTAAACATGACAGTATGCTTTGCTGTTTCATCCTTAGGAAGTTTCCTGCTTAGGTGCTGGTCACTTCAAGTAATTAATTCAGTGCATATGAATTTCTTCAAGAATCTTTGTAATGTTCTATTGAAATGCAAAACCCTTATTAAACAAGCTCTCCTTCTAAAACTGTAATGTTATATTTTTAATAGAATAGTAGAAATAGCATTTTTAAAAGCAATTTCTCCGATCAGATCTTTGAAGTGCATCCAAGATCCTGGTCATTTCATACAGTTCATACATTTCTCAGAAAAAGCAGAAAAATGCAATGTTGGGTTTTTTCCCCCTCTGTGTTAAGTTAGTGATTCCATTTATTATAAATGGACACTCACAGATACTGAAATTTGTATTTATGATGTAGGCTCAGGGTGGAGGGTGGTTGGAGTAGGCAAATGGGGAGCACAAGAGCGAACACACAGTAGTCACTGTGTGTGGTGGGAAAAATTACTGGAAATTTAAATATTTCATAAGCATACCTTTGAAAATGGAAATTAAAAGCGAATGTAACTTTCCCTTTTTAACCAGAGGGCAGTTGTTTTCTGTGTATAATAAGAATATCTTAATTGTGTGAAATAAGAATTTGCTGTGCAGGAAAATTTTTTAGAAATTCTTCCTACAATAAAATTTTTTTTGTCCCTCTCCCCCTCATCGTCATGTTGAGAGAGATATATCCTGCACATGAAGTATAACTGTAGGCTGGTGGTTTTAATCAACACATACTTTCCTGATGGATTCTGCCAATGCTGAAAGATAAATGGTGCAACAGTTAGAGAAACATCCAGCCTTCCTTTGAATTAGTCTTTTGTAACATAAGTAAATTATCTGGAAGGTACTCAACCACAGCACTTTGATAATACAGGTGTTTAAATGGTAATAGCTATTGGAATTGGAATGGGAGTGAAACAATAAAGTCATTAGGGTGTTACAACATGAAATTAAGCTATCACTATTACCGAGCAATATTATTATCCTAAAGTCTGCAACTCACAGAGCAAATGAAAACAATGTAATACCCCTCTAACAGTAGTTTACATTAGGATTTAGCTTAGCCATGATGTTTGCTCATGTTATAATATCTTTATTAGACAGAAGTCGTGAGCTGGTGCACAGTATTGTAACCAAAAAGGAATAGCATAAAGCTGATGACCAAGTAAAGCCTGCTCCCTACAACTAAAATGATCCTGGCTCAAGGTTCTCATAGTGGTGACTCACATATTACAGATAGCAAGAATGTAGAATGTTAATAGCTTTATGTTTAATATTTAAATTACTTAATTACCTAATAAAGATGTAGATTCTGTTGACTTCTGTATGTGTCTGTATAATTTTAATGAAAATTTTCGTTTAGTTGAAAATCTCAGCTTTCAATTTGGTCAGTAATTGTTCCTGAGATGAGGAAGAATTGGTGAGTGAAAATTACATCTATGTTTGTGTATATGATGGGAAAAAAAAAGTACTTCTAATTAATTTTACTGGAACATGTTATATTCTGAGTGGATGTTCAGTAGGACAGTGTTCTATATTCAGCAGTTCACTGTAACACAACCAGTGTTGGGTGAGCCCTATCACTGAGGGGCTAAGCAGCTTGCTTACAGACAGCTGAAACTTTTTAAATTGAAACATTTCTCCTTGTCTGAATTTAAAAGTTTCCTGGAAATTTTTACAAATGACATAGTTTTGTATACACTGAATCATCAAATTGCTGCTGTGGCTTCTGTTTTTATTGTAGTTGCTATTTATTAGTGCATTAGTGAAAAGAACCAATTTATTTCTGCTGTTCAAACTGATTTTGCTGAAACAATTCTTTCAGTTGTTTATGAGTAGGAGGCACCTCCTCTATGACTTGACTGCAGTGTGCTAGGTAGTATGCAGACCTAGATGACAAAAAGAAGACAAATTCTTAAATTCTTAAAGGAAATTCAAGAACCTGCAATGTTTTAGTGCGGATTAAAAACCTACTACTATTACCTTTGGAAAGATCCTAAATTGATATACATAAATCATGTTGTCACAGTAGATGATATGAGGGCAATGAACATTAGCTAATACATTACCTCCATTTGTTTCAATAAATAAGATTTTTTCCATTTTAGTATCTTCTACACTAGGAATTCCTAGTGCATCTTTGAGGTGATCACTGCCACATTTCCTTCTAAGCAGCCTCCTATCTTCCTGTATTTTGCTCTGTGCTGGCCTCTGCTGTAAGGACCTTGGCTTTGTGCTTGTTCAGATTGTGTTTATCTCTTGGTCTCCCACCGCCGGGGCGTCCCCTCCCTGCTCACTCACTACACGCACCCATGCTGAGCCTTTTACAGAAGCAGGTTCACTGCAGAGAAAGACACAAGCTTATGAGTTAGAAGGGGTAAAAAGAATAAGGAATCAGAAATATCTCGTAGAGCAGCTACCCTGCTGTGCTCCATCTTCCAGTGATTCCCCTTCCTGCGCAGGTCATAAGCTAATGAGCCCAGAAGATGTTACTGGCATTTGTTTCTCCTTCCCTCGTCTGCTGACAGCGCGGCGCAGGGAGCTCTGGCTGGCGCAGAAGCCTGACCTGCTGCCTTTGGCTCAGCAGCTGTGCTGCGCACCACGGGGCCCTTGGCTGCCGGAGGGAGGGGTGCTCTGCACACGAGGGTGTGTGCATTCGTTTAGGCAGCTAGCGCCTAAACTGACTCCGGCAGGGAATAGGGTCCTGGCTGGAGGCTGGTGTCATCCCTGTGTCCAGGCTGGATGTGCGCGCTGCACTGCAGGCTGCAGAGCTGCTCTACCCTCTCCCCCACCTTGCGTGCAAAGACTGAGATGGCTGAACCGTGGAGAATAATCCCTTGATGCTTGTGGGATTATTCACATTTACAGTCAGGCCCCTGCAGCACCTCCTGTGCTGGTGTGCTGGTCTGTGCCAAGAGCCTTGAGACGCCCGCATGGTACAAACACTGACAAGTGATACTGAAGGACAGGGAGGATTCATTGCTGAATCTTGTTGAAATTGCCTTTGTTTCTGAGGGAGTAGTGCTTACTGCTGCTGTCTTGTCTGTTTGGGTTAACCAGGACATTTGGATCTGGGAAAAACAGCAAAATTTTCCCTTCTGAACCCTCGGTTGTTACACACTCTGCTCTTTTGGTTTGTGTTGGGCGCTTTTACAGCTCTACCTACTGTTGCTGCAGTACTTTTGTCTGTAGGAGAGATGAGGAAAGGAAACAAATTTATCTTTTAGTGAAAAGTTTGACCTGAATGTTGTTGTGGTGGTTAATGCCTTAGAAGCTTCAACATAACTTCATTTGCCAGTGCAGGTACTCTGCAAACTCTGCGATACAATTCTTCATGCAGACTTTGTGCCTGTTAAAAAGACGGTTGTGATTTTGTATCCTGTAGGTAGTACAGAGATTTCTGTAAGAACTGATGTTACCTCTTAAAATATTGTTAGGAAACTTGGTGTTACTGGATTTAAACAAAACTACCCTTTGGTTGGGCTGACACTCCAAAATGGGTTTTTTTTCATCTGGAGAATCATAACCTTGAATCTTGACTTAGCTGACAGGAAGCAAAGAGCTATGTCTCAAGGTCTGAAGTGACAATGAATCTGCATTCAAGTACCCTGGACTTGTCTTGATTTATATTGCTGTCTTCCTTGCATAAATGATGGCTTTTTTTTGGTATGCTGGCAATAAGTGAGATCAGTGCAATAGCTGGGGATTGGTTGTTTGAAATCAAAAGAGGAAAGTGTGAGTGTATGAACAACATGTTTGTAGTTATGCCTTAAAATCTGGTCTCTCCATGGAGCCCGGTCAGGTTTGGTGACTGTGTGCTTTTGATCGAGACAAAAAAAGTTGGAAATAATGATGGGGGTGTGGAAGGGGGGAGGTAAGGGATGGAAGGGAGGAATGAGAAAGGGCACGCCAGCTAGTGCAGCTGCAGGTTTTGAGCTTTGTAGGAACTGAAGCAAGGCTGTAAGCTGTCAGCACAAGTGAAGAGCCAGAAAAGATCTGACAGACATAAACATGACTGCTTTCTTCAGCTGTAGAAGTGCAAAGGAACAAACACAGATCTTGACATACATCATCCTCCTTAGATAGTGTTACAAAATGTATGAGTAGTCACCAAATTTTATAACCCATCAAAGCCCAGCATACTTGGATAACAAAGAAATATTAGTTGACTCCACCTTATGTAAGTGTAATATAACAGGAAACTTTATTTTTGAGAGAAAATTAGAAATCTCAGAAATCTTACTGTGGGTATCTATCTGGAGAATATTGTTTTTCTTTTCAGAGATTTTAAGCAAACTGGTGGCACAGATATTTGAAATTCTGGGGTGCTTTGCATGTTGCAGTGAGTGTTTGTGATTTCACAGACTCCTGTTACGTCAAGGCTGAAATCTCCAGGAACACCCAGGATTTCTTAGCTTTGATTCCACAACCCTCCCATGTGTGAAGAGAGTGTCTTGTGTATTAAAACAGGCCATTCCCTTACTCCTGGAAATCTTAACTTCAGCAATTAGGAAAAAACCCCAAAAGCTCCTACCTTGAAGATAGAGAAATGTAGGTCCTCTGTCTTTACCCCAGCTCGATATTAGGGTTTTTTCACTTCACCATTTAAAAAATAATGACATAACTGTGATTCCTAAAAGAAAAGAACTAAGTTCCAAGCTCACTCACCTCCTTAGAGTAAAATAAAGAGATAACCTGATTAGATGAACAACATGTCAGTTGAAAACGTAATGTTTCCTGTTGGAAGGATTTTAAAACATTGGACTTCATTTGTGTATGGAAAACTGGCTTTCCCTTCAGGAAGTGTTAGCTCCCTGCTGCTCTGCAAAAACAGTGGAAAAGAGAAATCTTTTCAAGTCAATGTTTCCACTGTAAATAGAAGAAGAACTAGTTTCCATTTTCTTCTTTGTTATTGCTGGGAATCTTAAGAATCCATATTTTCTTTTCCTGAGTGAAGCCCACAAGGTAAGCAGATAAAAAGTTAGAAAAGGCTTGTGGAGAGAGCAAGAGAAATGGACGGAGAAGGGGGAGAGAGAGAGAGAAAATGTCCAGACTTCATTAATCAAAGGAGTAAATAAGTTTCCGTGGTATGTTTTTTGGAAATGTTTGTAAGAATCTCTTTAAAACACCCTCCTCAGTCACGATGCCTGGGGCACAGTGAGCCCCAGAGGGTGAGGAGCAGCCTTTCCCCGTGATCAGGAGCCCTTTCTGCTTCCCCTCTCCTAATACACATTTAATTACACCTGTTTTTAACATAACTGAGGAAGACAGAAAAACGTGGGCCATAGTTGTGAAAAGTGAATGGTGTCTGTATTTAAAGAGCCGTTTCTTTGATAACTGTGTTCCTTGTTTCTGTTTTGCTGGAGCCTGCGTGGCCGGGACCTGGCAGATGAGAGGAGGCAGAGAAAGTTGCTGCATTAGTAATTCTGCCTGTCAGTGTTCATGAAAACTTGTTCTGAAAACAAGCACATACTCACACATCTTGTGCTTTCAAAGTGCCCCTTTGGTTAAGGAAGCAAGGGGGGAGAGAGAAGGTTTTCAGTGTCTTCTTAACAGGGTAATAGTGTCCAAATCGCCACTCTGCTAGGAAAAAATATGAGTAAAACATCTATTTCTGAGTTATTCTCAGTGGAGAAGGTCTTAAAGAGTAAAGAAGTGCAGTCACACTGTTGATTAATTTGCCCAGCACTGTAATTATTGTGAAATAGCAATGTAACTTTCTTTGTTTCTTTCTTTCTTTCCCTCTTTTAGTTGCACATGGTGGTTTTACTGGTACTACAGAGGCCCTGATTGTATTACTCTGGCATTCTCGGGGACTGTTAAGCAGGAGTCTTCTCTCTTTTGCTCTAAAACTCATCTAAATGGAAAACACATTGTCTTCATTATATGCCAGTGTTGAATGAACAGAGTTGCCATAGCAACAGCCATCTGAGGCCTTGCTGATTTCAGGCCAGTGAATGGGGTAGACAAACAAAGTACCTTCAAAACCAGAAGGGAACAATCGCTATTCATTCAAGCCAGGTTTAAGATCAGCAAATGTCTTTAGCAAAAGAAATGCAGATAAGAAAGTATCAGACATGGCCAGAGAAGAATAACAGAAAATTATCATAATCTTAAACTTTCCTGCCTGGTGGTATAGCATGAAAGATGATTCTTAAGGAAAAAAAAAAATAATTAGAGCTGAAGAGCCAAACCACAGTCTGTCCTCAACCTGGGGCAGCAGTGTCACTCTTAGGAGTTGATGTGAGCTGTGTTTGCACCTGCAGTTGTGGCAGTGCTGAAGGATGGGGCAGGGCAGGGCAGGGCTGGCTGGGGTGCCCACGGGGCAAGGTGGCCGTGCTCCCACTCAGGAGACAGCTCACACCAAGGGGGCACTCGGAGTCCTGCATGTCCAAGGTCGATGTCAGAGCTAAATGACTTCGGTCACGAGCCTCCTCAGATTGCTCAGCAGCTCCTGGAGGTAGGCAGGAGCCCCAATGTGTTTGTTTCACCATTTTGTTGCTCCTGAAAGGCTGTGATAGACAGCTTTATGTACGACATGGTTGGCATATTCAACATAAAGCCTGGTTAGACTTAATATATATTCACATAAAATGCCAAGAAACTGACTGTGAAATGTTTGCCTTGAATTAGAGATGAGGCGTGTGTATGTGTGTGTCTGGTATGTGTAATTGTATTTTCTTTCTCCTTCATCCTACACAAAAATGTAAGTAATAATTTTCTGACTAAAGTGCCATTTCTGATCTCAGTGTTGTCAAACGTGTAGAGACATAAAGAGGCAGAGGCAAGAAAAGGAACACACACAGGTTGCATGTCGTGTTGGCAGTGGGCTTAGAAAAGGTGTCTTTTGAGAGCAGTGGTGTGACAGAAAGCTCTCTCCTGGCCCCCACGCTGGATTTGACAATAGCCATCACAAGCAGAGGCCGTGTGGCAAACAGCCCATGAAGCAACCGGGGGAAAAGGGCAGGAGTGGGTTCAGGACTGGGATTGCTTGTGGGAGGCTGTATTGTCCTTCACTCCAGAGAGCACTCTGGGTTGGAGGCTCAAGTCATCAGCTGGGTTACTGAATCCCTCTCTGGAAGGCCCTGGAGACTGGAGAAACTCTGCGTGTTTGGTTTTGTGTGGTAGGTAGCTTAAAAAAAAAAAAAAAAAGTAAGAATTTAGTTACAGCATAAGACCCACAACATGCTACTGTCTCGGCACATTAGTGGTGTGATAATGTAAACTGTGTGCTGTACCAGCTGGGGACTTGGAGCCACTGTGCCCTTGTGAGAGAGAAAGCAAACCCCTCTCTAATAATAGGAAGATGAGTACTGTGGGAAGCTGGTTGTGAAGATGGAGTCTGTCAAACTTCACCTGTTTTCACTACTGTGTATTATATACCCTGTGTATGTGAAGGAAGGGTTAGAATAATTAGTGATCAGTTGCAAATGTCAAGGAAACTCTTCACTGGTGGTGTAATACTGGCAATATGTATCACTGATAATACAGTGTATTTTCAGGCTGTTCACTTAGGCATATTCCTGTATTAATCATCCTTACAAAACTGGAATGGTGGTACAAGGTGAATTTCTCACCAATAAAGTTCTGTGAGTACAATGAATTTAGGGGCTATTTTTTATTTTCAGAATGGGGAAAAGTACAAGGCTGTTTTGTGTAGAACTTAAATGAATTTGGACTGAGGAAATATTTGAAGTATAGTGCTGAAATACCCAAAGATGAAACACAGGTCACCTCACCTTGAATTAAAACTTATTTTCTGTCTGGTTATGAATAGACAGGATAAAAAAGATTTTAAATCCTGGCAGGAAAAGTATTACTCAGGAGGAGGAAGAAAATTAAAGATTGAAATATTGAGTTTAGAAGACAACAAGACAACTAAATTGGGGGGAGGGGGAGGAGTAGGGGGAATATGAAGTAGAGAATAGTATAGAGGTCAATCATACATCTTTCAGTCTCTCTTCATAGTATAAGAACAAAGATGGATTTGTTGGAACTGAAAGGCAGAAGGCAAGCACATCTAACACAAATGATGAACATAAAGAATGCTGTCTTTGCAAGGCCAAGATGGTAGGCAGACTCAGAAAATAGCAATTAATTTTATTTGTGTGTATTTTATATATACTCAACAATTTAGGCTTTCACATTAGTTCCATTAGATTTGCCTCCTTATTAGTAAAATATGTGACATAATGAAGTTGTGTCTAAAGTAGATAACAAAAACTTTTGTAGATGGCAAATAATATCTTTTATAATGGAAGCTACTGCCAGATTGTCAGCTGTAGACTTTGGTAGGTGTGGCTCTGATTGCTCTGAAGATAGAATGCTGTGAGACCTTCCTTTCTGAATTTGTTTATGAAAGTTTCCAAGAGGCACACATAAATGGTTTTGTTTTCTTGTTGGTGTTATTGTTATTATTCTGTGAAAGCACAACGTGTTCTAAGGCTTTGGATCCCCTTTTATCTAATGTCACAGAGAGCAATCCGTGGCTATCTGTGCAGCTTTACAAACAAAGCAGGATTTGCCCTTCTTTCTAATGTTATAAATTAGCATTCTGCTGAGCATTGAGCCTTGTGAGACTTCTGGAGGACTGTCAGTGGCTATTCAGACATGTACTTCCACTCACATTTTCTGAGAAGTTTAAATGGATTTGATGTGTTTTTCAAAAACCATGGCTGTAAAACAGACAGTTACACATTTACCTTAGACTGTGATTAATAACATGTTTCTCTTCTATTTTCATGGAGTTAAAAGTGATTTTAGAAGAGCTGAATTTGTGTGTTACTAGCAGATTCTAGAGGCAAGGTAGGGAATATAAGTTGGGGTAAATGGGATTGTGGTTCAGTCAGTTTTGGTTACTAGATCAGGGTTGTAGCTTTCAGATGTTTTGGCATAACTGTGGGGTTTGTCTTGGGCCTCTTGCCACACCTTTTATACAAAGTATTACTCTTATCACAAAGCCTTGCTAAGATCCAGCACACCTAATCCTTTTAATCCATTCTGGAACTAGTTATACATTTAGTCATGGAAGATAGGTGAGACCCATGGATGGCTGTCCTGTGGTCTGGACCACACCATGGCTTGTGATGAGAACTTGCAAACTGGAAGCATTTAAGGTATCTCAACAGTGGTGCATACAGAGCACAGTTAGAACCTGCTTTTTCCAAAGTTTTTCCCTCTCTTCTGGCAACTGGTTAACAGGCTTGAGGATGTGGTTCATGTGTCTTCAGCAGTTCATTCTTCCTACTTGTATTTTGTGGTGTTAGTACATCAGTGAGATTAAGCATCATCTAATACAAAGGCAGAGTGCAAAGAAATAATGTTGTAGGTTGAGCAACTGGATAAGATGATGGATGTGTGCCTTGGAAGCAGTTGTTAGACAGATATTTCATTTTCCTGTGAGGCATCTTAGATGTGCAGCTTGTAATTCAGTAGCTTCACTGAAAAATTACTTCACTAGATATATTAATTATGGGCAGCTTTTGAGTACTCTCCTTTTTTCAGTTTTTCGCAGGGTATTAGTTACCAGATTTCAGAATATTTAGAATATTTTAATGCTGTATGTAATGATCAGCAAGAATAGCAAAAAAAAAAAAAGTTAATTTGGAGCAGTTATAAATGGTAGAAGTTTCTCCTTTTGTTAAATATGACCTGGAGAATAAATTCAATGATTCTTTTTAGCAAAGCACACAGAGTATGTTTCAAGAGGCACAGCAGGGGAAATGATCCAAGCCATGGCAGTAAGATCCCCTCTATTTCCTTACTGCAGTAGCATCTTCTCCTTCAGTTGCTTTACTGCCTCAGTAGGTTTCAGCAGTTTCCAAGCTGCATTCCAGTGCAGTCAGCCCTGCAGGCACTCGGGAACAGAGTCCAGAGAGAAGCCCTTTCTGAAGGAGGGGGGCCCTGCTAAAGCATCGTCATCAAACTTCTTCAGCTGAAATGGAAGAAAGTTGCTCCTAACTCTTCAAAACAGGATGCTGTGTCCAGTTCTCAGGAACCTTGTAATAGGAAGGCACAATCAGGATTATTGAACCTAACCTTGAGCAGATGCAGGATTTATTTTCCAATATGACAATTAGTAGAGAACTTTAGGATCAATTTTCTGGGTAGAGCATACAAATCTGTGTTCAGATTGTGTTTGGTAGTCTTGAACTACTGGGTTGTACTTGTCCTAAAGGGGAAGTCTGAATAACCAATGTATAGGAGCAACAAAAAAGTATTTTCCCAGGATTTTACTGTAGTCGGGAGAAGAAGCTAAAAGTATAATATATCCATTCTGCCATGGTGAAGGAAAGTAACTGGGAAGCCATTATTTGTTAAGAGGCTACTAGTCATGTGGTTTGTATGAGAGAAGGTGAAGGTAGAAGGATGGGAATTCCTTTCTCATGGAAAGGAAGCCTTTCAGTAAGGAAAAACAATGTTGTGTGTGGTGGCCCAGGTGTATATGATCATATACTGTTATTCCATCGTTGAATTGGTGGTTATCCATTTTCTTGGAATGGGCCATTTCATCCTGGAGACTGTTTCACACTGTCACGATAGAGATGTTGCCCATTGCTGCTGTTTCAGAGTCTTTGGAATGTAAATGGTACTTGGAGATAAATACTTTATAAAAATATTTTATTTACTGAGACTTCTTCTAACTTACTGAGTCATACCTTCACCCCCCAATGCATTTATGCAGGTTAGTGCCTTGCCAAGCCCAGGTATAATCTATGAAGGATTATAGATCAATTGTGTTACTGCCTTCAAGTCGGATGAAAGAAATTAATTGGAGTAGTAACTGTTTTATTTCTATCTTAGAAACTATAGTTTACTGGGAGATGTGTCAGTGCAGAGTGAGAATTACACAAACTGCAATTTTATTGTGACTTTGTACTGAGACTAACAGCAAGTTCCTGTGTCCTTTTCTTACTGTTTTTTTCTTTTTCAAACAGCTCTGTGAATAAAAATTTTTGCTTTGTTTCCATCCTTTCAATATTCATGTTAAATAATATTCATATTTATGATTTATGGAAAGCATCCAAAAAGTATGCTCCAAGTAAGATGCCAGTGAGAAACATTGGGAGTTGCAGGGTAGAAAAGAGCACTCCTGTGTTTCCCAAAGTGATGTTGAAAGGTGTTGTTGTGTACAATGACAAGGAGAAATATCTGATTTGAGAAAATATCTGATTCACGACAATTGTAATATGGGAATTGTTGGGCAAGTCAGGCTTAGCTCCTCCTCCTTGGGCAAGCCTCATGCTCCTGTTCATGTTCCCAAAGATACATAAGCATATACATGCTTTAAATTGCATAGAGCCCAGATTATCTCTCCTGGCAGGGAGGAGAGCAGAGTTACTATCTGTACAGAATTTTTCAAAGCTGATGCTTCAAGCTATCTTCCCTGCACATCTGACATATTCCTGCTTCATTGTTGACTCTAGCACAACACTTACTGTGAGAATCAAAACAAAGTAATTATCATCAGATTTCAGTGGATCTAAGTAGAAGGGAAAAATACATGTATGTGTACAGGGAAGAAAAACATTCTGAACTAAGTCTATAAAGCATTTTGAGACACTGTTAGAACTACAATTGTACACAAAGGAGTTAAAAATAAGCAGCAGAGTGAAAACTAACAAGAGTTTCTTAGCAGTATCAATATAAAGAGTTTAGTTATGGTAGCTCTACTATCGCTTTTTATTTGCAAATACCAAATTCTAGAAGAGAAAAAAAATACAAATTCCTGTTTGTGTGTGATGTAATCAGTAAAACCCAGTGCATCCTTCTGGTGCTGTCACTACAAATCTTAAAAGCCCAGATGGGTTTTCAAGCCTGCTGCATGAAACCCACTCCCACTGTGTGAAATAGCCATGGTGTGGCTGTAGCTGTGTCTGCTGCCTGTCGAGCTGGAGGATGTGAAATGCTTGGAACATTCAGGATACTGATATTTAGCAGTGCTGTTGCATAAGCCTCAGATGTGCATATGCTTCTGTGTAGCTCCAGCTGATACTAAAGAAAGTGGAAACCAGTCTAATGGCTAAATTTAAATCAAATTATAAATCATTTTATTCAATTCAATTTCCATTTAAAAATAATTTGGTTCAGTGATAGGCATGTGACTGCAAGCCCTGAAGACTGAAATGCTCTTTATCTAGACACACAACTGCCTTGACCCTTATCTAGAGGGACTCTTTAATCTGCTAATTTAGTTTTTATGCCCATTCAGTTCTTGACCTCTCTGACTCAGCTTCCAGTTAGTAGCAGTCGTGGTGGTTGTTGCTGGAGACACCTGCCCCTTAACAATGGGACCGAGCTGAACAACCTTTCTCTTCTTGTCCAGGCCTCTAAACAGGCAGATGGTAACAACATTTGGTCACCACTGATTGGGCTTGCATTTGAACTCTTGACCTAAAGGTGAAGGCCACTGTATCCTATTAGGAATATGAGCCATCAAATTTAGTTTTAGTTTTGATACCTAGCCTGGGGTGCGTGTGAAGTCAAACATCTCACAGATACGTGAAGGAAAAGACATTTCTCCTCCATCTGTTCTTTCTTTTGTTGTTCTGTGTTATAGTTAACTCTGTCAACTCTTCATGTTTGCAGCCTCTTCTTTGAAAATTCTCATGTTAATAAAAATTAATTAACAAAACCACACTCCAAGATCCTATCTCAGGAGCACTTCCTTTTTTTTTCTGTTGTAAAATGCCGTCTTTTCCCTTCTCTGTTTCTATATTATGTGCCCTTCATACTTGTTGCTGTCCTTTTTTTCTTACAGAATTAGCAAACAGTTTTCCTGAGAGACCTTTTTCTGATTAAACAGTGATCCCTGCAATTCTCTTGTTATGTATTGTCTGACTTCCACACCTACTGTATATGACCTTTTCTTTGGTGATGTTGTACCTATTGATCTCTTCAAATTTAGTGTATGTGTGTGTAATTATCAATATTCAGTATTGTGCCATTGCTTTAATTAATCTGTGGCCTCTAATACATAATTTTCTCTGTCCCTTTTTATTTGTAAAAGTCTGTATTTTTTGAAGGCAAAAAAGTTTATGGTTTTACACTTCTTTCTTGGAAACATCAGTCAAACAGGTTGGGGGGGAAGTAGAAAGTAGTGTGCTTCTGATTCATGACTTCTAAAGCATGACTATATTTCTATTTAGATGCAGCAAAGATGGATATGCAAGTTATTTATCCCTAAAAAGAACTGCCATCATGAGCTGACAAAAAGAGGTCTGTAATAAGTTCGAAATTACCCTGAGGCTTACACTGCAAGCACTGCTGCCAGGCACACTGCAAAATTCACAGCTGCTTTGAGTTGCTGATGGATCAGCAGTTCTCGAGTATGAAACAACAGGATGCAGTTTCTCAGACTGTCTGTTTGATCATGTATACTTCATTTTATCTGCTCCGGTGCTGCCTGGATCTCTTCATTTAGGTATCATTTCCGGTTTAGTAATTTTAATATTCTAAAGGTGAACAACAGAACAAAGCAGGTTGTGAGATGAGAGGCAAGCATTTCAAAGGCTGTAATGAGAGGGCAGATACTGTTGGATGAGTTAGTGTTTGTTGTGTGTTCATTAAGCTCCTGCTCGTGTTAACTGAGGCGGTGTCTGAGGTGAGCGGGGCCGGGCTGGGGCCGCCAGAGCTTTCCCATCCAGCTCTGTCCCTTCAGTGCCCACAAACCCACAGACTGCTCCTGCTTGCCCTGTCACCCTTTCCCGGCCAGCTCTGTCCCTTCAGCGCCCACAAACCCACAGTCTGCTCCTGCTTTCCCTGTCAGCTTCTCTGGGCCAGCTCTGCCCCTTCAGTGCCCACAAACCCACAGACTGCTCCTGCTTGCCCTGTCACCCTTTCCCGGCCAGCTCTGTCCCTTCAGTGCCCACAAACCCACAGACTGCTCCTGCTTGCCCTGTCACCCTTTCCCGGCCAGCTCTGTCCCTTCAGTGCCCACAAACCCACAGACTGCTCCTGCTTGCCCTGTCACCCTTTCCCGGCCAGCTCTGTCCCTTCAGTGCCCACAAACCCACAGACTGCTCCTGCTTGCCCTGTCACCCTTTCCCGGCCAGCTCTGTCCCTTCAGTGCCCACAAACCCACAGACTGCTCCTGCTTGCCCTGTCACCCTTTCCCGGCCAGCTCTGTCCCTTCAGTGCCCACAAACCCACAGACTGCTCCTGCTTGCCCTGTCACCCTTTCCCGGCCAGCTCTGTCCCTTCAGTGCCCACAAACCCACAGTGGGTTCCCACTTTCCCAGGCTCCAGGTGGCATTACGGGAGGTGTGTTGCAGGAATTACGTTCCCAACTGATCGGACCACCTCTGAAGATGAAGTGCTTCCTGACAAATGTCTCACTAGGGGGCAGTCCTGGTTTTTGGCATTAAAAACTTGCTCTACCAACTTTGTTTTTCTTGCTGTTACTGGGACGAGCTGCTTGAGGGGCTTTGTAGGCTCCACCGTGAGTATGGAGACTGGTAAACTTTTGAAAGAAAATTGTTTCACAGACAAGGAGGTCTTGGGAGATGCTTTCATAGGGAGAAGAGAACTGACCCTTAAAAGATTGTAAGTATAGAGACATCTTGAGCTGGAGGACTCAGATATCTTATTTTGTGGTCCATTTAAAAAACCATTTGAGCTCTGAAATTACTAGCTGTATTTGTGATAGAGATGCCTGTAGTAGAAGTGGTAAGGAAATTTTTGGTGACTTTTCACATTGAACTTGCTGTCTTGAACTGTTACATTTGCACTGAGCAAGGACTCAGTATTCTTACTTCCTTGATAATTATGGCAGTTGAATGATAACAAGAGTAACCAAAACTTGATCTTAGTAGGCAGAAATTCCATTTCATGAGGAATTTATTGCAAGAATGAGACCAAGTTGCTTAATTCTGGAGGGGGAAGAGACTCGTTTGTAGCTCATCTTACAACATGACTAAGGAAAAACAGAAAGCTTAGAGTGCCATTACTGGATATATTACTTTTTTTCGGAAACAAATTTTGAGCTTTCGGACTTGCTAGGAACCACTGAAGAATGGAGTCTTTTTTTGATAAGAGCTTGCCCAGATGTCAGCACTGGGGTAAAATGGTCTCATTCTGATTGCCTGGTGGTGGGTGATCAGTGCAAAGCCAAGGGCTGCTTTGGGCTGCCTTTGTGGGAGCCATGGGAAGAGAAAGGGGCGCAGGGACAGCCAGCAGCAGATGAGAAATGCAAGCCTTGTGTTAGCAAAGGTGAGACAAGGTGGCAGCCTGTGCTGCTCCTGGGAATTCATTACATGCCTGCATGTCCCGAGAAGGGTGATAAGGAAGATATGTGCAAGAGATTTGCAGTCCTGTTTACTTTCAAAGTAGTAAATCAGTAGCAGTCTCTTCTTTTAAGGCTGTACCAGGACAACCAAGAATGTGCTAATGGTCTTGCCTAAAGGTCATGGTTTTGGACTCTATTTAAAAATTTGCTCTAGAATAAATTCACTGATGGCAAAGAGCCTAAGTAATCTCAGAGTTCTGTAATTTTTAGGGTTTTTTTTAATAATTAAAGGTGGTAATATATCATGCTGGACTTTAGGCTTGTTTTCTTTCAGGATATTTGTCTTAGGGAGCTTTTGTAATTTAGCTTCATTGCATGGCTGAGAGAGATGTATTTAATTTAAAGAAAACACTTGCATTGCAATATACTTCATCTGGCTACTTTAATGTTACCTGTGTGATTGGGCTAATTGAGTAGTTCATAATTTTTATGGCTCTATTCCCATAGCACCCTGGGAAAGTGTATTATTCCACTGCTGTTAAACAACTGCACAGACAAACCTGTGACTTCTGTGGGAGGAGTGACTGAGAGTTGAATGCACCTTCCCAGATCCTTTGTCTAGGACTCCAAATAATGGAAAACATTCTCCCTTTTTATTATGTATGAAACATATGTGCAGTTGCACATGTTAGTGTAGAGAATGAGACATAAATTACTGAATATTTTACATAAATTATCCATGTTCTACAGAACTTAAGCCTCTAGAAAGATCTCTTCATGTTTGTTTTTTAATGATTTTAGGAAGAGAGTGTACTTACATTTTACAAATGGGCTAGTAGAATATACAGTACCATGTTTACATACAATTTGCAATTAGAAATAGGTTTTATTAATTATGAAATAAACCCTTGCTATTTTTTTGTAATAAGAAACCAAGGATCGTGTAACAATTAAAGATTCTAATTTCAGATACTTTAAATTCTGTCCTAATTAAAATTAATGTGTTTTGTAACATTGGCACACAATTTCAGGAATGTCTAAGAAGTAAGTTTTGTTTTCAAAAATGAGGCTGGGATTAAAGAGTCATCATCATTCTCCAAGTCAGTGAAGACTCAGGCTTCTTAAAAAGTTATCTAGACTTGCTCTATAATCACTATAATCAGAAATAAGTAAATTCAGAGAGCAATTTGTGCCACCCATTTTTGACATCTGTCTTAGCAAAGGACGAAGTGCCCTGAGATAATTGCTCTCTGTTGACTATTGGTGGAACCTGGATGGTTAGCTAAGGCTAAAACCTCTCTTTGAGATGGATAATATTGAGAATCTAGATTGAAGTTATTGGTCCTTTTGCTAAAGTAGTAGAAAAATCACTAACCAAAAACTTTGGTTGATTTGCTTGTTTTCTTTCTGTGCAGAAATCTCCAAGAAACATAAAAGGATGAGTCAACCATATAACCGTATTCTATTTAAATTAAATAAAATTAATTTTCGTAATTATCTTGAAAGCTTTACATACTCTTAAAAGCTTTTTTTTACACCATCATATAAAACTAGAAGGCTGATACTTCCTACTATGACCTAACATGTTGAAGAGAATTTGAGCTATGTTTGGAGTTTGGTTTTTTTAATTGTTGTTGGATTTTGGATGTATCATCAGACATTCAAAAAAAAAAAAGCGTTCTGGATCCTATAAAACCCAGTGCAGAGATCTGTCCATCCCTACAGACCTAAATTAATTACACAGCTCAGCAAGTCCCAGCTTTACTGACCGAGTGAGATGTCTTGTGGCTGTATCTGAAGGGGGAGTAATGCCTTTGGGTTTTTTTTTTAGCTGTCGTGGTACTTGTGTGCAAGTTTGCAAGTAAAATTGCTTTTTTCACTGATTAGGAATCCTGAAAATTCCTCTTGTATTAGGCAGAATATTTATTGTTTTTTCTAGTAATGCTTGAGATCAATTTTTCAACTCCATTTCTTAGCAAATCCAGAACCGTATTGCTCAAAGAAAGAGAACTGTTTATTGTTATCTGAGGTAACAGAGCACATCAAGATTTTACATAGATTTCAGGTTTGTTTTTACAAAGACACTGGCACATGTGCATTTTTTCTCACTGGTGTTTAAAAAAAGTTTAAGTAACCAGCCCTACATAATTATATACGTAGTATACAAATTGCAGTAGCATGAAACAGTATTCTCTTTTGCTGTATTTAAATTTTTGGTAGTACCATATCATTAAATCCATTTTTTTTCACTGGAACTTCAGTTACTCTTTGTGCATTTTGTTTATATTTTGAGGTCCTTATGATGTTTTCTAAACAACAGTTTTAGAATTTTCAGGCGTGAAAAGCTCTTAGGAGTTTCACTGTCATAATTTGTCTGTAAAAATATGGATTCTTTATTTTCCCCAAATGACTTCAAAGGGAAGCTTGTTCAGCCCATGAGACAGAATTGTGGAGGTGCTGCAAACTCAGTCATGCATTTGGTAATCTCTTGATGTTTATTTGAATAGTTAGGGTTTTTTTTGTATTGATGCAATGTGCCTGATAGTAACGATTGTGTAGTCAAAACCCTGCACAGAAGTTGGCTGCTCATGGCATGTCTTGATTTTCTGCAGATGTACCAATAGCTGAAGTAGCCTTGCTTTTGTTTTGGTAAGTGAATATAGCTGCAATGTGGAGATGAAGTGTATGTGCTGAAAAACAGAAACCCTTTGCATTGTGATTTTTCTGTCTCTAATTTTAAGTGATAGAACTGCTTTTCATAATGGATTTTCAAGTGCTTATTTATCATGGGTTTTATGGTGTTAGTTTTAGGAGGAGAAACTCCTTCCTCTGTTGATTTTTAAATATCTGACAAAGAGCATCATTTTGAATCACAGTGGAAAGAAAAAAGACTACAGCTTCTCAAGAACTGGTGGTGAAAAACCAGTGTTGGTTGAGGAAGAACAGTAAATGCTGGAATGCTTTTGGAGGGGTGGAGGGGTGCCCATTCTTCATGACTTAGAGCATCTTTGTAAAAATTAGGTCTTGTATTTCTATTGATCAGAGTACACTGAATAGTTCCAAGGAAAATTAAACCTGGGGCAGAGACACAGCTTTATGGTAATGTGCCCAGTTCATTTCTCACCAAAAATCATTATATTAAAAATAAATATTTACATTTATGTTCAGTACTTCTGTTGGGAAACATAGATCTGTAGGAACAGAGTGATTTTGGGACGGGTGCAAACAGGAATTGCATTTCTCAGCAGATTTTGGGCAGAAACCAGTTGTAAATTACCTTGCTATAAGTACTTCATTCAAAGGGTCAGTAATGAAGAATCGTAAAAGCCTGTAGCCAATATCTTCAACTGTTATTTATACTACTGGATGCATTAGCATTTAGGTTTTCAAGCTGAAACATCTTAAAAACACTGATTTGAGAAAGCAGAGCGCACGTGTCTTTTGAGGATGAGTCGTTAAGTATCAGTTTTGGATGCTTGAAGTTGTCCAATATTTCTGATTTTTGCCCTGGTCTTAGCAACTGTGTACTTGGTTTTAGAGAAGATAATTTACCCTGCTTAAATTTCTGCAACTGTTTTAAGGAGGAAAAGTTCGAGCACAGTTGCTACTGGAATCATGATGAGATGTTTTATAGGCTTCTTTAAGTGCAGACAATGTTTTCTGGTTAATATTTTGAATATTTGATGCAAAAAATGTAAATTACTAAAATACTCTGCATCAGGTCTTCCATTTAGCATTATCCTTTCGCACTGCGGAGTAAACTAATGAATTACAGCATGATTACATAGCACATAATTAACTTTGTAATTAATATGCAACTGCCACTTAAACTAAAGTACTGCTTATAAAGATGTACGGCAACAGTAAATCACAGGTCAGAAGTAGCACTTTGGAATTTTCAAAAGAATGAGAGTAAATGCAGAATCACTTACAGCAGCAAAGTAAGTTAATTAAAAAGCAGATTAATTGTGAATGTCCTGTTTAATTTTAAATACCTTTGTTATTTCTTTTCCCTGAAGAAAGAATAAATTTAAAGCCTAACTCATTCACTGTTTTCTTAGATGACATATTTAAAAATGAACATTAACTGTCCTAGTTGAGATTAGAATTTGGTTAGTATTCCTTTCTCATCTTGCTGCATAAAAGGGTAGCATGAAACCAACAACTTTTTACTTGAATTAATTCCAGCTTTCTTCTGTGGGTTTTTTTTGGGTTGTTTTTCTACATCAAATCACTGAAACACAGTCAAACCAACTCCATCCTTTGTTTTGCTGATTTTTTTTTTATTTTTTTTTTAAGGAGGATGAGGGTTTGTACCATGCTGTTGTAACCAGTGAAGATGAGGAAAGGTCTAAGTTCATTTACTTCAGACAAACTATTTTTTTGTTGTGACTGTCCCCAGTTGCTGGTACCCCAGCTAATGCTGGAGGCCCTTGTGCAGACAGACCCCATGCTCGACAGACGTGCAAATGACCCAGCAGTGAAATTGCATGTCTTGCTGCAGGCACTCTTAGCTGTCCTTGTATCTATCCTTTCCCTTTCCATCCGTCTCCATGTGAAATGCTGTTGGTAAGGGCAGGGAGCTGAAATCCCTGCTGTAGGTGTGGCCGTACTGCCTTGGTTCAGACTGCTTGACCAAGGGCAAGCACTACTGAAAGTGGTACCAAACAGAGAATGCCGAGGGTTTTGGGGTTTTTTTCCAAGGAGAAGTGGCACATTTTGGAGAGCTCTGTGCCCAGAGGCCATGGGAAAGTGTTACAGCTCTTCAACACCTTTCTGACCTTCTGAAGGTGATGCAACACAGGAATGAGACCCTGCAAGTGTTTGGGATGCTGTTCCTGTTATTCAGTACTTCAGGATGGGCTCCTTGATCTATAGGCTGTACTCGATCTCCTGTTGGATATATCCTGCTTAGTGTCTGGCCAAAAGAAATTAACAGGATAGATGTCACAATCAGTAGAAAATGGTACCCTAAGCATATAATGCATCTTTTAAAAAAATTAGTGTTTTTTTGTTAATGTCTCTTTTGTGAGCCAAGCTAACTTTCCATGCTGAGCAATGCGTGACAAAGAGCTCCGACTTTCGAGCTTCACTGTTTCTGAAACCCTTTGATTTCTGTATTCAGTATTCATGATGCTCACTATATTGTTGGTTGCTTCATCCACGTGATGCTATTTTTTTCTTTTTAAATGGCTATCTGAAACTTCTGACCTGGAACAAAGAGTGATAGATGCTTCACAGTTGCTCTTCATTCTAGATAAATAATCATTCAGGCATAATTACGTGCATCTCTCAGTACTCATGAATATCTACTGCCTGCTTGAATAGCTGGGAGGGAATATACATTGCCCTTACAAATCCTTCAGAATAGGTTTCTGCTTGTATTGTATTTAGGAGAAAAAGCAGGAAACAAGCAACAGCACACACACAACAAAAAGAGAAAAAAAAACCTAAAAACCAACCAGAAAAACCACTCATGCAAAAAATCAGAAACCAGGAATCCTTCATTTTCTGTTTGCTGGCTTTATTTTTCTTCATTGATCGACATGCTCAACAGGCTGATTACTATGAAAATTGACATGTAAGAATAATCCTGAGATGTAAGGGTAATCCTGACTTACTCTTCAAAAGTAAAAAAAAAAAAATTACTGGAAGTAGGATGTGCACCATAAGTAGATCTAACCTAATGGAACTTGGAAGGAGGTTTGTCAGTGTCACTAAGTGGGTCATAATGTGAAAAACAGGTCAGTTTTACAATCATCAGATTTTTGCCTTAATGACTGAAAAGGGAAATGAAGCTTTAGGGAGGTGTCTTTTTTCTGAAAATAATGTGTGCTACATTCTTGGAGGTTCAGTTCCAGGCATTATGAACAGATGCTTCTGAACTAATCTCAAATGTCACATTTCATGCATAAACCCTGGGGGATTAACAATATCAGGATTCCCTGAGAGTATTCTTGGAGGTTTAACTTAATACTCTCTCCCAGGGAAGTGTCCCACCTACTAAGTTGATGAATGCTTCCAGGCCTTCCCGGAGGCCTTGTCTCTAACACTGATCCAAAAAAGGCCAGGGGAGAGGGGACACAAGCAAGATACTGCAAAGCTGTGGGGCTTGGAGGCAGCCAGTAAAAATCATGTGGTGTAGAAAAGTCACAGAGATCTCGTCAAAAGAGATACTATGACTTGATTTTGCATTAAAATGGAGAGTCACCAACATCTGGTAGAGGAAAAAATCACAGCTCCATAATTTTGATGGAGTTAGCCGTAATAGTTGGGAGAAATGCAGACAATTTAAAATATGAAAAAGTTAATCTCCTGTCTAGCAAATGCCCACTTTTCTATTTTAAATATTTTAGTGACTGTTCAGAAAAGCTTTTATTTTAAAGTAGTAATAAGTAAAAAACTCACTGTTGTCTGAAAATAGATGTGCTTGTGATGGATCCTTTGATAAACTCTCTAACTGTAGAGGAATTGACAGCTATGATTTGAGCATATTAGCCAGCTTTTTTTTCCTTGTAATGTATATGTGATATATTAGATTTAGATGAAAAAAACCAAACAACCCAAAACCTAGAAAAATACTTCCTTAAGCCTCTGTTAGAACGAGCTCCTGTCTAAACAGAAGATAAGAGAAGAGGGTGTTTAGCTGCAGTTCTCTTCCATCTACGTGGATGTTTTTGTGATGAGGCTATAATATATGTTAACATTATGCTGACACGGACAGCTCTAGCCAATAGGTTAAAATTGTTAGGTAGTTTGTCTTTTTGACAGATCTCGTCTCCATGTCTGGCAATTTATATGACCTTCCAACTGTGATATTTTCCTTGCCAGTGTGTGTCCTAACCAGCTCCCTCCTACCTATTGGCCCTGCCTCGTTCTCAGAGACTGACAGGGCAGCCCGTGCTTCACTGAAGCTGTGAGGAGGCTGCTGGGTCACCCTCAGGGTTAAATGCTGCTTTATTCCATTGAGTGCTAAATTGCTTGTTCAATTCTTGGACATGTTTTCTTAAATGAATGTTTTAAAGTAATTTAGAAATTCAATTTCTTGCAGGTAGAGCCATGGCAATATGATGTATCAAACAAAATGTATCACATTTCCCTGTGTTTTCCCCTTACAATTTAGTACATGAGATGATTCATAAAAACCTAGGCCAAAGCTAGGCATGTTCTGCATCATAGATGAATTAAGCTGCAGAACAAAATCCCAGTTTCTGGGATGGATTTGTTGAGTATCGCTTGTGTGAGCTTTCCTCCCGTGTTCCCTAACGCTTAGGATTTGTTGTTTGATCTTGCAAGAAAGTGTTTACCTGAGTTTGTAATGGAAATTCCTTCTTCCCCAGAATTTCATCCCATTCTGCATGCACATGTATGCTTACGTCCGTATTTGCATGTGTTAGCTTAATCAAAGCCTTCTAAGTAGCAGATCAGTTGGCTTTCAGAAGGAAGGAGGCTTATTAAAGAATGCTGGCGAGGTGCTTTTCACAGGCCAGTCAGAAAGCTCGTGAGAACTTTGCTGCTAACACTCATCAGAGGTTTTCTCCCATAGCTGCATAATAGCACTGCAGTTGCTCTGCAGTTCATTAGTAAGTCTTAACTCTGTGACAGGTGTGATGTATTAAAAGCACTTGTGTTACATAGTGGTGTTTAAAAAAAACTTGAATTGTAGGTAATATAAACCAGTCTTTTCCAGAGATTCGAACTGAAGTCCTGAAGCAAGATCTAAGGCAAGGGGGGGAGCGAAGATGGCAATTCTGATAGTCTGAAGAGGTGGCAGCAATAGACTAACTTGGGTCCTTAGCAGTACTTGAGAGACTTGAATAAATTAGAGTCATCCTGGGAAACAGATATCTAAATTGGTTTTAAAGTATTTCAGAGAATTAATCTGTATTTCTAATGTCAGAAGTGAAACAGGACAATCTATTAACATACCCAGCTTCTTGTGACAAACAGGGAGGAAGGACTTGTGTGTTGGACACTCTCTGGGGGGAGGCTTAAGTGAAAGGTTCAAAATTTCCTGTGTGGACACCTTGGACAAATCACCTCGAGAACATGCAACTGAGCCCCTGCAGTGTACCTCTACTGTAGAAGAGACCAGAGGAGCAAAACTCCAGTTGAGAGCAAGTTTGGCTCCCTAAAATAAGATGGACCTTTGGGCAAAATACCTTTCCACTTAGCATTTGTGAAAAGTGTCTGATTTTGTTTCTCAGAAGTAGAAGTAAGTCACAGGTTGCCATAAAATGTCCTACACATCCCTCTAAATTTTTTCAGGCTTGTTGAAGGAAGTAAAAAAAAATTTATGTAGAAACTGGGTCCCTTCTCATGGAAAGTATAATGGGAAGAAGCTTGAAAATAGGCAGCTTGTGTAATGGGTTTCTAACACTTGCAGGTGGTAGCATGTCATTCTGTGGAACCAAGATCCACTGGCTTTTGACTGTTATCATGGGATATTTTCAGGGACTGAATTGACCTGACAAGGAACAGATGCATAATATTTTTACAGAATGGATTTTTTTAAAAAAAATTATTTGTTTTCATTTCTTTTTTTCTTTTATGGTTAATGAGTGTATGATTGAATTCATGCAGATGCTTAATGAACACTGATTTTTTTATTGAAAATCTTAGAAAGATCAAAGTAATGCTTTAATGATTGCAAAGGAAAATGATTAATGTTGCTTAACTTACACTCTGCAGACTTTGTGACAGAGTTGTTTGGTTTTGGGGTTTTTTCATTGGTTGCTAATACAAATTACTTTCAATCCATGTATTTCTATGTTTTTCTGGGCAGACATAGGTCTCCAGTTCTTCTAACCCCAGGTTAGGGCTCTGTTTACACATAGTATAATTTTCTTCTTCTTTGGCTTACAACTTTCTTTCTGAACAAAATCTTGTGCAGTCAAGAAAGGATTCATGGTCTGATTTTGTGCTGCCATGCAGATGGTCATAATGCCTAGTATTAGAGTAATGACTCTGCATTTGAGCTGGTAAGAAAAAGTTGTCAAATAATTCTTATTTTTCTAAAGAGACGTAGTTGTTGGAAAGGACTGGGAAGTCATGCTTTGTCCTGTGGTGTTCCATAAAAATATTTTGTAATGTCTTCTAATATAGCAATCCCATTTGCCTGTACCTCTCCAGTATTTGTGCCAACCTGTATAAAGGCTGGTGAATTTTGTTCTGTTAGACTTTTCTTTTAAAATTATTATTTCCTGACTTAAGGACTTGCTTAATTGTTGCTGCTTTGCTGTTTGCCGATAGCCCAGAGCCTGCTGTTGGAGGGAGAGTGTTTATGCCAGTGTTTTCTTGCTTTATGCTTTGTACAGTCACAACAGTGAAATTACAACTGAGAAGTGTATAGACAAAAGATAAAGCTCTGCATTGTTTAGTCATTTACTGTCTGACATTTTGAATACCACCATCACCTTAGGAGGAAAGACTGCAAGTGCCTGGGTCTTAACCAGCTGATAGACAGCATGGAAAAGTAAGAGAGTACAAATGTCTTTATTCACGACTGGTGAGTGCCTAAATGTATTATTAGGGACAGTGGAGCCAGGCTCAGTATCTGACCTATGGAAAGGTAGGAAAGTATGGGTCAAAGAAGTCCTTAATCTGAAGTAGTTTAAGTTTGTGACATGGCTTTTTGATTGGGAAGGAAGAACTGCTGTTTAATAAATAACTCCTTCTTCGTTAATTGGGGTATGTTAAAAAGCAGAAAAAAAATAAAAACTCTCACATTTGGTACTTGTCTCAAATGGGACAGGGGCAAATGGGCTGCTCCTGGAACATGACTTGTTTCATGCCAACCTGTCCTTTTCATTTATATCCCTGCCCGGATCAGTCATGCAATAAGCAGGAACCTTTTTAATCCTGTAATATGGCATATTGGGCAGCTTGACTTTTTAAGCAATGAGCCCTCTTTCAAAATATATCCCTCCAAATTTTGGATCTAATGCACCTCAGTTACTCAGGAAAAAAGAAAAAAAAAAAAGCCAAAATGTTGAAATTGTTACAATAACATGTCTCGGTGAGTTCATCAGAACCTTTTCAAAGGGGATACTTGTTTCCTTTTCGGGGGAGCCGATGTTGTTTTGAAGGAGGGAGTCCTTCCAGCCCCTCCTGGCCGCTGAAGGCTCTGCAGCACGGCTGCAATGCCAGCTTTGTGTGCGTGTCACCAGCACATCACGTTTGATCACAATGAAAGTCACTCCAGAGTACGTCTAATCAGGCAGGGCTTCAGAAAAACTTGAAGGCTCTAAAGATGACCTCTGGAGTCTGTAGTGTTGCTGTTGGAAGCAAAGAAGAAAAGTGTAGCTTTTTGAGGTCTGTTCCACTGTGTTACATTAACCATTTAAACAAAAAAAAAAAAAGGAAAGGATATGAGTAGAAGAAAATACCATCTGGACTTGAATTGCTTTTGTCCAACTGTCACCTGGATGTACAGTCAAAGTTTATCTAATTTTGTATTTGGAAGTCTGGCTGAATGCTGGAAATTTTGTCTTGAAATTGCAGGAAGAGTAACATTAGATGTTTTATCCTTAACTTTTAGGAAAACATTCATTACAGATTTTACACTATCACTTCATTGATCATGTTGAACTAGCATGTGATAGCCCTGGCCTGAACTGTGACTTGTGTGAGGCACTGTGTGTGGTTTTGGTGGAGGTAGTGTCTACCCAGAGCAGCACTGGATGTAATTGGAGAGCCAGAGAAGCTGAAGTGGAGCCTTTGGTGGTGGAGGAGAGCTCAGGTTCACAGGGCTGGCTTTGTCCTGCAGTTATGGGAAAAAGCTTCTGGGCATATACTTTGTAGTAATGATGGTGGTATGAAAAATGCAAGACGGTCTAAGTGTCTTAATTTATGGACCACATTATAAATAATTCATTAGCAATAGTGTTCCTGTTTACATTGTCTGTAATAAAAATGAGAAGTCTGCCTGCTCCAGTTTGTGAGACAGTTGTCGCTCCTAAGTTGTCAGGCTCGCTCCTGGCCACTTCCAGTCAAAACAGCAGTGGAGGTGATGGGAACTGTGCTCTCCTCTTCTTAACAGGGGATACCACATTGATCCCTAGTCTTTGCTGTCAAGGTAAATTTGTTCTGGCCAAATTTAGCATTTGTGTAGTTGCTACTTTCAAATACTTGAGAGGAATTAAAAAAACCTGCTTGAGATCTATGTTGTGTTCTGCCAAATGCCAATTCGGCTTTAGTTGTGCTATCACCTGAGGGTGAGACCTAGTGGAGGTACACTAACAGAGATCTGTGCACTCAGAAGAAATTCTGCTGAAATCTGCTCCTGGTTATCCCAAGAGGTTTGTTCATGAACTGAGCATGTGACAGATCTTTAACCATGGAATTCATAAACCTTTAAAAACTAAATTGTCTGTTCAGACTCTTGGTAAAAAGAAACTTATTTCACGGTAATTTGCCTCTAAAGTAGGTTTTGGACACTGGTAATTCTCAGAGGCCAGTTTCTAGATAAAAAGTTTCTCTCAAATGATAAGGTGGTGAGAAAACCAAATGGGACAGAGGATCATGGATGCTTCACTTAAAAATCTTTCTTGAAGGCAGCAGGCTTTGTTGTGCAAAGCTCCTGCAGTATTTTGTCATCTAGGTGTCTAGAATTTCTACCTTACTGGAATTATGGGCACTTGGAAAGCATGAATAGCAGTGACTGCACTACAGATAGGCAAGTAGCAGGTATGTGTGCAAATCTGACTGTGTTGGGATTGAAGGCATTACAGTTGGAACTAATTTTAAAATACGTTGTTTTCAGAATCACCTCTAGGGTGTCCAAGGTATTTCTGGGCTTCTTGATAAAGTTTCAGTAGCAGTGGGTCTGTCCCTTTGGTTGTGTTTCAGGTCCTTCAGTACTGGCTGTTGAGACTAACATGAACAGCAGTCACATTTCAAGTATTCCAGTATATTGTGTTCACACAATGCTTCATTATGTACGTACAGAAGGGTTTTCCATGAGGGACACACAGTCATTTGATTTGCTTGTCCAGTCCTGGCTCATTTTACCCATGTTTTCAGTATGGTTTTGTAAAATGTTGGATTTGGTGGTGACTTGAAACACTGAACGTTTATCCAATTGCATTGACAATTCAGTAAAGCCAAATCCTTTGGTTTTCAATGTATGTTCTGCAGGTCCAGGAATATTTATATAGATGACTATCCAGTCAGCTGTCTTAAAATGAAGATGATAAAATAGATTATCTACATTAAAATAGATTGTCTACATTACCAAAACTGTAGTTTTATTTTGTCTAGATGCCCAATATCTCTAGTTTAAGTTACTTAAACGAAAGTAAATCTCTAGCACTAAATTGTCATAACTCAAAGCAAGTGGAGAGTTTGTGAGAAGCCCCATTTGGCTAGCACCTGAAAGCAGTGCAAGGCAATGTAATTTTGCTGCCAGCAAATTTTGTAACTGTTTCTCCAGTTACAAAAGTTCACAGCCATCCAACATCTACTTTACTTGTTCAGGTATATTTAGTTTTTACAGGTTTTGCTGGTCCTCCTTAAATTTATATTGCTTCTATTCTGGGGAGCTTGGTAAACATTTACATTTTATCAGAACAGGCCAGAATAATGGCTGATGTCAAAATTGTTGGAGATTGTGTCTCACAGCACCTGTTCAGTTGCTCTCTTCTCCAGAGTCTTTGCTGATTGAGCTAATGTTTTTCCTCCATTCCTTCCCTCTCCCTGAGTAGTCTTCCCCACAGTAGTGATGCTTTCCTTGGTGGCTCCTCAGAAATCATTGGTCTTAGGAGGACTTTCTTATCTCATAAAATGAAAGAAAAGATGAATAGATCTTACATTTATAGACAATAAAAAGAAATTGCCATCTACTTTGACTATATGCCTTCTTTATGATGCTAAACTTAGTGGGGGGGAAAAAAGGAGTCCAAATCTATCATCATTCCTCTGCTTGGTGCAATATAGTTTGGGGATGGGGGCTTGTTATATTCTTTGTGTTGCCACTCAGTAATGAGGAATAGAAATTGTAATGGTACAGTATCATGAGAAGAAATCAGCAATTTCCTTCAAATGCTACAGTTCAACTTCCAAAACATGCCTGGTTTCATCAGATAAGTAAGAGGGCCTTCAGTGTCAGAATGCAAATCTTTCTCGTTTCTAATTCACAGAGGGCTTGAGATAGTTCTTGTTAGGAGTATTTCTTTGGGTTGACCCAAGAGATTTTGACCTCTTGTTATAAGCAGTCTATCTGCTGCAAGAGAGATGTTAGCAGAGCATAGCAAACACAGAGTAGCAGCATCTTCAGTTTTTGATAGACAATTGTTAAAAATATTTGATGTCAGTGCCATCACTCCTCTGTGCTTTTCTCCTCCTTCTGGGACATTCTTTGACAGTTTGGTTAGGTCATTACTGTTTCCTCTAGACCTTTAGAAAATGTTCATATTAGGTTGTCTTCTGTAGCTCATCTTTCAGGTTGTGAGCAAATAACTTAGGTGCTTGTGTCCAAACCAGGTGGTTTTCTTTAGTAGCTGATAAATGTCAAGTAAAAGCTGGAAGAAGTGTCCAGTTCATAGATGTTCTTTGTTGCAGTTCTCTAGAGTCAGCCCCCAGAAGGTGTGGAAGCCAGGTGATGTTAGCAATATACATGCCTGTTTGCAGGATTTGGTAGGCAGACACAAAGAATCCTCAGCAAATACTTTGCATCTTACCACAGAAGCTCTGAAAGAACCAAGCTTTCATTAGGGAAATAAGCAAGCGTTGCATGCCAGAATGCAAACCTTTTCCTGTTCTTATGCTCACCTGACTTCTGCAATCCTCCCACCGAGCCCAGAAGGTGGGAAGAGATGCTTGATTCTGCTTCAGTTTAAGAGACTGCCAATTTATCAGAGAGAGATTTTTTACAGCATTGTTGTGTGAGTGATCAGGGACACTGGTTATGAAATTATTTGAGCACAACCCAGCAAGCTTTTAGGGATGGCTCATTTGCTTGTAGCTGTCCCAACAGGATTGGTATTTCTTACCTGCAAGCTACGGTACATATAGCAAACCACTGGATCAGTGGGTTCTGCCGTGGAACTGTCAATGTTTATTCTAGCAGATCTGTCTATATTGGAGTGTGCAAAGCCTCTGAGAGCACTATAGCAGGGCTCTCAGCCCTGGCTCCCCAGTAGCACACTTCTACACACTTTTGCCTTTAATTTTGTATTATTATCTCTTGCTGTTTTGAACTGCAGTGTCCTTTTACCTCCTTGCTCTCCCTAAAGATAACAAGCTGACAGAGCTGATGATACGAGGAGCTGGGTGGAATGCAGGGAAAGCAACCTTCTATTACAAGCATGCAGCAGGGCAATTACCTGTGATCTGCAGATGCTGCTCTCGGTCTGAGGAAACCACTCATTTCAGCCAGCGGGCTGGAGGTGAGGGCTGCCGGTGCAAAAGGCAGTTCATGGGCTTAATGGCTAGTGCTGGCTGGTGACCAACTTGTCCAGGCTCAAGGGAGCTCTCTCCTCAGCTCTCTCTTATACAATGTGTGAGTTTTTTTATATTTCTATGTCTATACTTTAAGTATAGGTCATATCCCAGTGCTGTGTGTGTGCTCCCAGCTAGCCCGACCACCTTTGCCTTTGTAATCAGGGTGCAGATGTGCTTCATGATTGAACAACAACTGCTCGCCGCCGCTCCTCCTCCCAGAGGAGTCCAGCAGGCTTGCTTATGCAAGCTGTCATGCTGTCTTTTTTTTTTCAAAAGCATGTGTGGATTTGCTTTTGTGTGTATCCGGCTGGCTGTTGGTGCCTGCATATAATAGGCTCCGTATATAAAAACGTTCCCGAGCACACGGCTGCGGATACAGCTTCCTTAAACCCGACAAAATTGCCAGCCCTTGCAGCTCAAGCCACCATAAATTACAAAAACCCGCTCCCACCTCCCCGAAGCTGTGCCTGCCGGGCGCTGTGTGCGCACACACACTCGCTTTCCCTCTCGCGCAGTCAAAGATGATAGAAAGTCTTCTGGGGATTACTGCACATTTGTAGAGCAACAATGGAAAGCAGCACAGCACAAATATCTATTCTTCCTCACCCAGCGTAACAAACACTGCTTTGTCTCACATCTGGCCCCTTTTAATAGCTCAAAGCCAACAGCAGTAGCTCTTTAACAGCTTATGGTAAATAAAGCTTTATTAAAACAACTTCCTTTTTCAGCTGTTTAATGATGAAAACAGCCTTTCACCTGACATTTTATACTTTTTATACCCTATCTAGTAGAAGAAATAAATTAGTTGTCATGGATAGATATTAAACTTTTCCCAGCAGATGATCTTTGAAAGCATCTTTGAGAATTCTCGTGCTGAAAAGCGGGCTTAGAGCCCTTTAAATGCCGTGAGCCATGTGCCCGAGTGCCGACGTGCCGAGCAGCATCGTGCCCGCGCTGTGCGGGCTGTGCCGCGGGCGGGCTGCGGCGGACACTCCGTGCAATTAGCGCAATTAGCAGCGTTAACCTGTGCGTACACACGGAGGTGCGTTCTGATACTTCAACAAACAACTTCTTACAATTATTTAATGGCAAGGGAATGTCAAGCGGAATTAGATGGTTTGTGTCTCCGTATCGCCAAATTTTACCACCAGGACAGGGCGCTGAGGGAAATGATGTTTCTTAAATCCGTCACTGGAGGTGTCAGGCTCCCGGGAGCTGCTGGGCTGGTTCGGGCCTGGCTCCTCGGGGGTCCGTGCTTCAGGCGACGGAACGCGGCTGTTCTGCCTCGTGGCCTCTGCAGGACCACCTCCCCGGGATGTCCCGGGCTGTCTCGTTCCCCCCGGTCCCCCCGGGATGTCGAGATGTCCCGGTCTCCCCAGGC
>VZTB01014847.1:94840-164679 GCA_013397245.1 Thryothorus ludovicianus | reverse complement strand
CGCCGCCCTCGCTCCCTCCTGCCTTGTTGCCTCATCAAAGTCCCTTCGTGGATACAGATTGTCTGCCCTCTCGTAGGACCCTCAGCATGCTGGAGACTTGAAGGAAATTATTAGTTTTTAGCTGATTGAATAAACAGCATTAACCAACTTGTGTGCTGTGGCGGCAGGGGGCAGGGATGTTTAGAGCTGCTGTGCTGAATCCCTGCTTAAGGAACTGATCTTCATTTTCCCTTCTCACCTACTGTTAAAATTTCTTAACCCATAAATGTATTTGCTGTGTCTTTTTATTTATGGCCTTCTTGCCCCGAGTGGTCGGAAGTGTCTCGAAACTGGATCTTGCCTGGTGCAGCCGGTCCCCTGTGGAAGTGGGAGACCCGGCGAAACGCTGTGCTGCAGCCTCCCGTGCCCCCCGGAAGGGCTGCCTTTCCTCCTCTGCCCTCAGAGCGGATTCCCGGTGGAAAGATTGTTTTCTAGAAACTTGTTCCGTGGAGGAATGGCGCCCTGTCGCTGCGGCAGGGGTGGGTGGCGGTGTTGGCGCTGGGCACAGCTGATGCTTGCGGGGAGCTCCGCTCCAGCTCCGCCTCTGCCCCGCCGCAGGGAGGGAAGCCTGAGGGAGCAAGAGGAGAGGCACCATGCGGAGTCTCTCTAAGCTCAGGGACAAGGATGGGCCTGTGTCAGTGGCGATCCAAGTGTCCCTTGGCCGCAGGGGAGCAGATTTCCCTGGGTCCCGTGGGGGCAGAGCTCTCGCTGTGGCAGGCAGTTCTGGCCATGAGAAGAGCTCACCCCAGAGCAGCACTGATCCGCACTAACTTTCAAAGCGGCGAGTGGTTTTAGACATGTTTGAAGCAGGGGTGAAATGTTTGACTTAATTTGTTTTCTCCCTCTCTAGGAGGCTGTTCAGGCTGCCTGAGGAACTGGTGGGGACCGCGTTTTACTGAATTGTTTTCCTAATTGTGTTACTTTGCAGTTCAGTTTCTGATATAATAATTGCAGTCTCCTAACCTGAACTGTCACCCCACATAAAGTGTAGTAGAATCTCGTGAAACTCTCTTTCAGATAGCCAGTGAAAAATTGCATTCGTTTTTCAATATGGAAGAGGGTTTTGTAGTAATGGTTTAAAAGATTCAGTATGTTTAGAGTTAAAAAAAAAAGGCTAACAGGTCGATACATCTGTTCCTTTAAAAAAAAAGCATTCTCCATTTTTGAGACATCATAAATATGTAAATGAGGCCTCTTTAATTACTGCCTAGGGCTATAAACTCTCAATGCTAGAGGGGAGGGAAGAACGAAGAATAATTCACTTTTTTTTTTTTTTTTTGAGAGAGCGAGAGAGGGAGACTGGGTCTGCCTCAGAAAAGAAAGAAGAATGGGGCTTTTTATTGTTAAATTACCAGAAGGTGCTGGGAACAGTTCTTTTTGTTTATCCTTTTGGATGGAGTTAACATGTAAAGCAGTAGTGTACAACCTTTCTGGCTAATACGTGCACCAAACAGAGGGGATTTGTTACAAAGCACCGGGAAAAATTCCCTTCTCTATCCTCCTCTGCCAGTAGCCTTAATCCTGATCAGCAACATCCCCTGCTGTCTCTTGAGCTGCTCGCAGGCCTGAATCTCAGCGTGCTGTCTAATGCAGGGACACCGCAGGCCAGCCAGGGACCCTGCAAAGTCGTTTTCACTTGTGACCTGATAAGTGCGCAGCACTTAACCGAAGAGAAGTCTGTCCTTATTCAGCTCCCATGGCCTTTCTGTATCTTAAGTACTGTTATTTTTGACTAAGGTGATCTTGCTGCTACTTTTAAAATAGGATGAGATCGACAGAAAGGGCCTTTTTTTTAAATTTCAGAACGTGGTTGTGCATGTGGGGCATGAGGCCAAAGTACAGCAATACCCATGTAGTAGGTATAGTTACTGGAAATTTCGTTCTGCTGTTATTTTTCTTCCAGCCAAAATGGTCTGGTGTCAAAATGCTTATTCTGCCATGGTGAAATTTCTGATCTCTATGATAATTTTCACTTTCCATGTTTAATCTTTTAATTCTTACAGAGGCCCATGAAAGAATAATTTCCAGATAATAATGGTTTCCCACTAATAAGCTCTGCGTTTTTTATAGCAGAAATTACTTAGAGCCAGTATGCTCACTGAAAAAAAATTACTCTATTTGATGCTCTTATGATGTGTCTGAGAGAAAGATAAAGATGAGTCTTGCGGCAGTGAGGCAAAGCATTTCAAATACAAAGTGTTCTGTCATTGTATGTGTTGAGGCTTCGTGTGTACAATTTTGGCTGCTCGATTCATGCAACAAATGTTTCCTGTCCAAGGGAGTTAGTGGGCTGAGGGCCTTCTCTTGACCAGGAGAGAATAAATGAGATTGGGCTGTGAGGGTGGCAGACTGTCAGCAGGAAGGCTGCTGGGTGATCGTCCATCCATGATGTGAGGGGGAAGAGGCAGAGGAGCCTGGCAGGGCAGGGACTCAGCCATGGAGCTAATGAGGTGAGAACAAGTGGAATTGAGCATGGAAGTGAAAATCCTTCTAGCCACTAGGGGAGAGGTGAGAGTTAGAGAGTGCTTTCCTATGTGGGCCATTGGGGTTTAAAAACAGAACTGTTTTGGAGACTGAATTTGATCAGTTTATTACAGAATTTGTGTGCCCTGTCTGTATAGGAGGGTAGGGGATTGCACTCCCAGTCCTGCCTCCAAGAACCTTGTCAGGTTCCTGCTCAGTTATGTGAGTTACTTCTGTATATTCTGCCTCTGCTCTTCCAGATGGGCTTTGAGAAGCTGTGCCATGTGGGAGAAATGGCAATTTGGGCAAGTACTATAGTGAGCTGTGGCTCAGGGTACTTTGATTTTGTTTACGGTTAACTGTAAGGCAGCAAACTGGGGTGATATTACATGTGTACACATGAAATTGTATCATTCAAAAATGTTACGACTTCTCTTTAAAAAAAACAAAACATGCCTCAGTTTGCATGCCTTCAAAATTTTTCAGCAGACATCTATGTGCTTGTATATGTATTTGTTTTCAGTATGCCTTTCTCCATCTGTGTTGATGTTCAATTAAAATGCAGATAATGTGTCCTAGCTTGTAAGATGGATCACTCCTGAAGTAGTGTCATGTCTAGGCTGGCTTATCTCTTGATAAATACCTCTGCTGTCCACTGAGAGATTAAACTTCATGACTGCTGAGGTCTGTTTGGGGGTCCTACAGGCAGATAAGACTGTGTAACTGGCTTTTAATAAAATATATCAATTTACATTTGCTAGAGGACCTTTGGATGGCATTTGCTATTGAGAAGGTGGCCATGGCATAATCAAAAGATAATACCTGCATGTGAAACTGGCTCCTCCGTTTCATAGGCATTATAATTTATTGACAGGAATGCTTTACTGAACCCTCTTGTGTCTAGAGCGTGGAGGTGAGGAGCTTGAGCTGCTCTTCTAAGTCCTCATTTAGTTGTCTAGCAGAAAATATTTCTTGCCCTGAGTCTAATCCAGCAGAAGCCATGAGAGAACATTATCAGCTAGGTACAGAAATCTCCGTGGGTTTGGGTGTGTGGGATGTGCACGGATCTGCAGTCTGGGGTCTGTCTCATTGTGAGAGCTGTGTAATCAACGTTCCCACCACAGGGAACACTCCACCCCTTGAGGGGATTGAGAATGGACAGTGCTGGAATTGTTTAACTGAAGTGATGTTGAGTCGTGTACCAGAAGTGATGAACAGCCAGCTCCTCTAACCAGACAAGTATCTGAAAAATTTGCCCTCTCTTATGTGTGTGGAGGGAGTGGAAAAACAGTTTTGTCATGAGCAGTGCTCCAAATAACAAACCACTTGGAGCCACTGAAAAGGTTCATGAGGGCAAGGTTTCTGTGCAAGACTGGGATCTTGCTTGTGCTACTATAAAGTTGGGTGTAAATCAGGCATTTGGGTGTATATTTCTGTGCCCACTCATTGTTCATGAACTACAAATGCTACTCTGAGCCTTAATTTTTATTTTCTAGATTTTTTTTTTTTAAGTTATAGGAAGGTTTAATTTGCCTTAAATTACACTGTTTGCTAAGAGGTAGACCTAAAGACCGCAGACAGTGTTTTTCCAAAAGTAACAAGTAGTTTGTTCAGCTATAGAAACCTGAATAAACACAATTTTTCTAGAAGGCAGGATCTGTGCAGCCCTTTGCTCTGAAGATTAGGCCTAATCCATATATGCTAGGTTGAGCATCTGGATATTTGTCATTCTTAAAGTCTGGGCTGAGTTGTGGATCCCAGTCCTTCCTGCCCTGTCATCTTGGCCATTTCAAGTGCTCATAAAATAGATCTGCTAGTTGGAGGAGAGTCCAAAATGTATCTCTTGCTTTTATTTTCAATCCAGAAATCCAGATTCTTCAGGACAGACATTTTGTGCTATTTTTGGCCAAGTAATACTCTGCTGTATCTGATTCATTTAATATTTATGGGAGGTATTTTCTCTTAGAGGAAGATTAGGAAGGATCCCCATGCCCTTGTCCTTGCAAAATCTGGGCTGTCATTGTTATTGGGATTATTGTTATTTTATCTCACAGTGTGCTCTGGGGTTTCTTGCAAGCAGCTCTGTTCAGTTGTTCAGGTGGTGGAAGTTCAGTGATCATGTTCATGTTTAGTGATCTTTTTTGTCCTTTTTGTCTTGCAGATCGAGGGATTTTAATGGCTTTCAGGTAGAAGGAAGTGGAGACAATCAAAATGAATTCTATGGACAGGCACATACAGCAGACCAATGACCGGCTGCAGTGCATAAAACAGGTAAGCTGGAGGTGGAGGTCATTGCTGCTCGCTGAGGCTGGCTGTTGTGTGGCAGGTGTTGCACAGTACGCTTACCTGTGGCTTAATGAGTGTCCTTGCCCTTCAGAGGGAAGGAATGAGACACTATCTGCTGTGAGAGCTGCTGTATTAACCTCAAAAGCCAAACTTTCCCTTGCACCTTTCTAAGAAATCTTCAGCCTGGAGACTCAACAAATCTGTCTCAGCTGGAAGCAGAGTGCTGCTCGTCCTGCCAGCTCAGCCCCAGAGGGTCACAGCGGGTGGCTGTCATTCTAGTGCTCTGGGCACAGTAATCCACAATTCCAATGGGCCAGTTCTGATTTTAATCCACTAGCTGACCTGAGACCTGCACTGCCTGGAGACATCAGAACTTGGATGGTTGGCATGCCTCCAAGTGCTCGGAGTGCTGCTTAATCAGTTTGCATGGAGATTGTAAAAAATTCTGATTGCAAGGTAAAATTTTCAGAAGCATCTGTTTGTGAAGATGAAGAGCTCTTCACATGCCACTGCCTTTCAGTGCATTATGTCTCATTTACAGATTTCTCCACTGTAACTGTGCTTGCAAATGCTTTTATAACTGAGTGGAACTACAATGGCAAGGATGCAGAGACCGTCTTTCCCTGCTTTACCCTTCTCAGTGAACTTTGCTCTCTTGGGTTGCAGGCAGTGTGTATTCTCCCCTCATTTATGTTCTTATCCACATGCAACAATCCTAACAGAATTTTCATAGCAATGGTCCTTTTAGAGGAGATGAGCAAGAGAATGGGTTTTCATGTTGATAATTCCTGTGTTTATCTCTCAATCAATGCATGCATGCAGCAAACAGGTGCATAAATGCAAGTTGCACAAAGATGTTATGAAGATCCCATCTGGATCCAGGAGATGAGCTCCAAAGTTAATGTCTTCAGAATGGTTGAAATTTCCTGAATTACAATGGAAAAACAGAGACTTGTTATTCCATGAAATAATGTTCCCAAATAGTTTTTTCACTGCTGTCTGAGCAGTTTTCTTTGTCAGATCAGGTCACAGCAGAGTCTTGCTGCTTTAGTTTTTTATTTATATTAGCTAAGTTAAAAACCTGCCTGCCTATTTGTGCCCTGGGGCATATGCATATTGCTTCTTGAGGCAGCCCAGCATTTCTCTGTTCATAGATTTGTGTTGTAGACACAAGCACCTTAAATCAAAAGAGCTGACAAAAGATAAGCATGGGGGTGGTACTGGATGAGTAGCTGTGGATTTTTAAATTTATTTCTTTAACTACAACTTCCTCAAGAGAAGCAGGCAAAGGGAAGTGCTGGTCTCTCTCTGGTGAGCAGCTGTAGGACACAGGAAAATGCAATGATGCTGTGTCAGGAGAGATTCAGACTGGGCATTAGGAAAAGGCTCTTCACTGAGAGGATGGTCAGTCACTGCAACAGGCTGACTGTGGAAGTGTTCACAACACCAACCCTGCCAGAGTTCAAGGGGTGTCCAGGTGATGCTCTTAGTCATATGATTTAATTTTAAGTAGTCCTGTGAGGAGCAGGAAGTTGGACTTATTAATACTTGAAGATCCCTTCCAATTTGGTATATTCTTTGATTCTATAAGAATATGTTTCTCTTCTCTTCTCTTAGTTTCATCAATCTTATTAGAGCTTTGCCGAGATATTAGTGGAAGTTTATATTTTCTTGAATGTGTTGTAATGCAGGAATATGCGGGGTTTTGCAAGTCAGGCCATGCTTTGGGTGAGAGAAAAAGATTACAGCTTGCACCTAAATCAGATGATTTTTCTCTCCATATTTCTTTTCTAAGAGAGGGTTTCAGACTGAATCAAACAAAGCTAGTTCATAGGTCAAGGAGCAGAAATAGGAATCTTTTCCTGCAGCATTGCTGGTTGTAATCCAGCCTCGCTCTGTGGTGTCTCTCTCTTTCATCATTCTGCAGGGGAAGTTAATGCATCTAATGGCCCTTCAGAGGCCTGAGGAAAATATGAATTGGAGGATTTCATCCCAGTTTCTTATGAACAACTATCTGGTTCAGAAAAAACATGCCCTTGACTGGTACAAATGGTTGTCCTTTTTGGCCATCCTGGCCCATAGGATGAAGAATTAAGGTTAAATTGCAGAACAATTTAACCTTCTGGCTGTAAGAACAGACCTTTACATCAAGTGGAGACAAATGGAGGATGCTGCTCAGCTCCTTTTTCTAGAGCTGTCAGTTTCTGTACATAATTTATATTATTTTAATTAGATAAGAGAATATCAAATTACACTTCTTAAAGTTTTAAAGAGATAATTTTGCCTATGTAATGGGTACTCTGTCAGTTAAACCACTAACTTCATTTATATGTAGTGCTGTTTTGCATATGCAGCTTGGATATTTCTTCAGTGATGAAGGCCAGGGGGAAGGGAGGAAGGACAGGCTGCACAGAATTCGTGTGGCACTCTCTGTTTTCTTTGATCTTGGAAAAAAGCTTGGGGTTTTCTGGTAGACCAGGAGCATGCTTGTGTCAGAGCTCAAAGGATGCCTGAAAAGGAGCTATCCTGCTTGGGAATGCTTGTGAATTCATGGCTCCCCAGTTCTGTTTAGGCACAAAAAAAAAAAAAGGGAAGAAAAAAATTCTTGTTTTCAACTCATAACAAACTGTAGTTGATGAAGACAGTGGCTGAACACCAAAAATACGTCTCAGAAAGCTATTTTTTTGTGCGAGTGGTACTACTTGTAGTTTTGTATAGAATAAAGACTGATTTTCTTTTTATTAATAATTTGTTTGTTGAGGAAGGTAGCATCAAAACTACTGTTTGCTTTTTCATAGTTCCATAATCTTGTGCTGTTATCTTTTCCATAGTGGAGAAAGAGACAGAATCGAACTGCCTTTTTGGAAGGCACTCAACTGTCTGTCACAGGGTTATAAATTTCCAGCTTGAGGACATTTACCATGTTCTTTGAGGCAAGTCATTAGCTGGCTAATACTAGAAAGAGTAATTTCCAGTCCACCCATTGAGAGCTGGACTGCACACTGCTCTGTGCAGTGTGAGAGATTGGGAGCAAAGCACTGCCTTGCATGGCCACATAAATGTATCTTCACCTATTCTGGGGATTAACTGCAGGGTCAGACAAAAACGTGTCTGCCTTTTCTTCCTGGTCTCGTCTGTTACTCTCCTTTCCCAGGCTGTGAACAAGCAGTGCTGCTGTTCTCCTGTGCACACGTGTGCTTTTGGGGTGGTTAGCACAGCCCTGGTGTGGAAGGTGCACTGCAACAGGGGGAGGAAAACCATCCTTCCTTGGCGCCCAGCTCTGCGAGTTTTATAGCCCTGCTGGCAGGCAGTGGCTCCTGCAGGCAGACTGAGAGCTGTCTGCCGCCCTCCTTGCCCCTCACTCCAGCCCCTGAGAAATGCTATAAATGGTAATCCATGTGCCTCTTTAACTAGATCGGGTTTCAGCACGGGGTCAGGACAGGCTTCTTTCTTCCCAGCTCTGTGACTTGTGAGACACCCACAATATCCTTACTGACTTCTGTTCCAGGATCAAGGTTGTGTTTTACCTTCATCTTTTTTAGTGCTTTAAAGCTACAAACCCAAAACTTGTATATGATCAGCTAGTTAGGAAATGAAGTGTGTGTTAAGAAGTGTTTCAGAATAGATGAAAGGGCAAACTGAAGAGGTGGCTGTGTATTTATGCTTTAAAAAAAAAACCCCAGACTTCTGTGGAAGGCTGGAACAGCTTGTGTGGTCTCTTTGTAGCTGATTCCCTCGGTATTTGTAAGTGTGTGTGCTTTAAAATCAAACATAGCTTTTTTGATGTATGGTGGAAAAAGCCAAAGTAACAGGCTTTCCTTAACACGTGCAATTAGTTTGTCATGACACAGGAGACTCTTCAGGGTACATTGAAGGAAGCTGGATGTTCAGGGCACAGGCGTTTCTCTTTAAGTCTTTGTCCATACAAACAAAACCACAAAATTACTTTTGTGCAGAGCAAAGTTCTGATAGCCCCTGAGAATTCCCTGCTGTATTTCAGGCTGCAGTAATAATGTGTTTATCTGCTGAGGGCTCTTGGCTCAGGTGGCTCTGGGACAATGCCCATGAAGCTGTGGGGCAGCAGGAGCTGGCTCAGGTGGGCACAGAGCTGAATTTGAGAGCTTCCTTGCTGCCTGCTGCCCAGGCACAGCCTTCTAAAGAAGCCAGCTTGGCTCCTGCTGCATCAAAAATCCCACTAAAGGATTGACTGGGCTTCTTAAAGCATTCTTCATAGCAGTCAAGAGGTGTGGCTTTAACCAGAAGTTGCCCATTAGGAGATAAAAGCAAATGCCAGGGAAAATCAGTGGGTTGAGTAACATGTCTCTACTCTTACTCTAATGGGTTTACTTGAAAAACTTTAAGATATTATTAATCTAGGGACTTCTTCTCTTTTTCGTGTCTCTGTTTGCTGTCAGCCAGTTTTGTAAGGTTTCTGTATGTTTCTTCTAAAATCCTTGCAAAGAAGTAGATGGGAAGAAACCTTTCTATACTTAAATTATGAGGAAGCTGCCCCTTTCAGAAAGGGTGTGGGCTCTCTTCCCGCTGTGCTGAGGAGAGTTGTTAGACTCTGTACTGAAGCTGTGCTGAAATCTTAGTAACAGGTTAAGGAGAAGTGTGAAAAGGCTCTGTGGTGTCAAAAGTATGAGATGATGGTGGGAACAGAGGAGGTTGTTTCTGCTGCTTGTGTCATGTGCATCAGGGCACACTGAGCAGTATCACCAAATGATGCTGGATCACCTCGTAATTGGAGACACACGTCACACAGCTGATTTCCAGAGAGCTATTAGCATTTCTCCCCTCTTTCCTTCCCGAAGGCTTGCTGAATTGCTGCCTAGCAATGCTTTTTAGTGCCTACCCAGCCATTCAGAGATGCTAAAAGTTGTAATTGCTGTGTGTTTGTGTTGATGTTTTCTTGCTCAAATTGGAAACAAGCAAGCCCATTTCTCTCATCATTCAGCAGCTAGGTTTTTGGTAGTTTGCAATTCAGGGTAAAATAGAATTCTTTGTATATTTATATAACTGTTTCTAAGTGCTGAAGTGTTTGAACTAATTCTTCTGCTCTTCAGTGTTATTGTTGCAGACTCATGTAAATGCTAAGCAGTCCTAAACATGTCATTTTTAGTATATTTTGGACTGGTTACCAAGGACTGGTATGGAATTACAGCTGAAAAGATTTTAATAAAAGAAAAAATGCTTCCCATACATTTTTTTCATTTGCATGTGCTTACAAAACTGCCCACAGAAGTTTCATAAAAATTTCATTCTTGAAGAACTTTGAAAATTAGAAGTATTATGGAGAGTGTATTTATTTAGAGTATGCTTTTTTGGTGTTCTATTTAAGTTTTACAGTGGTTTTAGCAGCTAAATATGAAATAAAAAGGCTAAAGGGGGAAAAAGACCTTTTCCTTAAAAAGACATATGATGGGCCTCAAGTGTTACAGTTTATTGGTTGAATGGTCCATCAGTGTTGTGTTAGTAGCTACATTTTTCATATCTTTTTTTCTGAGGCCTGCAGTCACAAGTTCTTTGTCTGCTTTTGTGCTCAGTCTGTTGGAGTATTCCTCTGCTAGACTTAAGTATGTTTAGGAAAAACTGACAGTGCACCAGCTTTCCTGGCTCCTCTAGTCCATTTAGAGGCTTGTCAGTCAGCATTCCTGCTCTGTTAGATCCTGCATCCTGGTAGGGAAGCTGCGAGGGGGACAGCAAAGAGGCAATTTGCTAGAAGCACTTCTGCTGGGGAGGGGAAGAGAGCAGCCTCTTGTTGTTTGCAGTACTTGGCTGGTTTGTTTATCTGACAGGATTCCAGTGGGCAGAGTACAACCCATCGTGTTGTGGGGCAGATTGGTGAAGTTGTGGCAGCTTCACTTTGCCCATTCACAGTTCTGCTGCTTTACTGCAGCACCTCTCCTCGAGGGCTGGGGTGTTATTACTCTTAATATCATGTTAGTATCCTTAGTATTTCCATTCAAAATGGAAAATGCACATTTTAAGCTCACACAGAAATCTTCCAGTACCCATAGGATGTAGCATAATTTCATTATATTCTGTGCAACAAATTAATCTGGCCCATTGTTTAACATTTTCTTTTGGTAAACAAGGATGAATATTTGAAAATTCTAGAAATCTGTAAGTTGATGTCACCTTGGTGTCGGATGAGCACAGGAAGTCCTTTTTGTCAGCAGCTGGGTCAAGCTCCGCAGTGAAAATGTGACACAGCTGGTGACATCTCTGCCTTCTGTCCTGCCATTTCTGGATCTTCCTTCTTACACATGCACTTGCTACACGAGTTGCTGCTATTGTGTGCAACAGCAAAATCCGTGGAGGTGTGACTTAGAGTTTGCACACAAGGGCCATGTAGCATTTTTACCCTTTGTGAAAGCAGGTGTTTTCAAAAAAGTAGTGGCAAAAGCACTGTTAATTCCAAGAGCTTTCAGCTGTGCAGATCTCTGCCATCATTTCCTGAAGGAAAAATCTCTTCACTGGTGGTGTTCACTCCTTGCTCCTGTGCAGTAGCAACACTGTACATGGGCAGGTCACACAGCAGGTGCTGTGGGCAGTTTTGCAATTGGAAAACTGTCTGGGGAAGCATTTTTCCTTTTGATTTGCAAATATCTCAGTAATGCCATGCTGGCTGGTAGGACCTGGGAGAATAGGTCATGTGAATTTTACATCTTCCACAGTGCTATCAGTTTGTGTAGTCATCATTTTAAGTAGTCACCTTGAGATTTTATCTCTGCATAGATTAAGAGATTAAAATAATAAAGATTAAATCAGTTGATTAAAAGTGCTATAAAAAGCTCAATAAATGAATAAATTACTCAAATGAGTAAAAAAATTTAATTGCAGTACAAAACATGTCCAATAAATATACTGCTGTTCAACAGGATATACTGAAGACTTTTGGTTATTTTTCAAAATACATGAATTTATTCTCCTGAAATTTAGGAAATTATTAAATATATCTATTTTAATTAAATTTTTAAAGCTGATTCAGTACATAGAGCAGTTGGTGCTTTTTGTTTCACCCCAACCATCAGTTCACTTTATACTCAAGTGGTGTTACTTCTTTCTAAAGAATGCACTATTAAGAAAAATCTTCCAGTAAAGGTATTATCTAGTACTTCTTTAATGTCTTTAAAGCACCTTAATAAGGAACGAAGTGCATGAAAGAAAACCACTGACCCAAACTTTTCATAATGCTGTGATATGTACCTCAAATTATGAAATGGTTCACAACACCGAAATATTTATGTAGACACCCACTTTACCTGACTCCTTCACTTAACCCTCTACTGAAACACATTATGAAAGTAGATTTATTTTTTTTTGTCAAGAGAGCAGGTAAGCAAGTCTAGAAAAAATAAGCCTGTGTTTATAAAACAAATCCATTACTGATTTATGTAAATATTATTGTAATAATGAAACATTATTCTAATAGTGCAGTGGTATTCTAACAGAAAGAGTATGGCCACTGCTTTGAGAAAATTAACTCCTTGATACGTTGAGGTATTTAGGAGTGAAACTGCTGACTGAAAATCACGAGGGCATTCGAGCAGAGAGCTCCTGTGTCATTGCAGTGCCTATTGGAAGGGTAAGGCTGAAGAAGCCTCAGCATCGCTGCTGTAGTCACACAGAGAGACATCTCATGCTGGCATGGTGTAATAGGGAGATACTAATGGAAAATGGGCTCTGTCACTTGCCAAGAAGAGCAAGTGAACTGGTTAGGCAAACTGATTTCATAATTCTGTTGAGCTGTAATTGCAAATTTAAAGAGAGTCTGGAGCCTTGCATGGCTGAGCATGGCCTTGGAGAAAGAGCAAACAGTTGTTTGCTTTGTCTTTTGGCTATTATCTCATAAAATCAGTTTGTGAGTGCTTAAGGAAAAATAATTTGAACCCCTCTGATTATGTGAAGTTTTTGTAAACCATACTGTTCCCACTGCTCTCAGCAGTGCATGTGCTGGGGGTAAGGAAGGTACAAAGACTGCATCAACAATCAAGAGATGGACATAAAGACAAACTGCCATTAGTCTGCCCCATTTCCATCTCCAGTCAGATCTGATCACAGCCTTTAGACCCCCAAGTCACAGTTTCCTCCTGGGCAGGGGCAGGTGGGGTCAAACAGCACGTTATGGCTAAACAAGTTTAATTTGCTGCATGTTCCCTTACTTAACATAGAGTTTATCGAAGTGTATCAGAAATATACTGCAGTTATGTGGGTCAAAAGGAATGGAGCAAGAAGACAATGCTGTAGTTCTGATCAGCAGAGTTGAGGAATGATTCTTCTTTTAGCTCTTCTGGCTTCTATGTATAGTTCTTGAGGAGCAGATGTTAAATCCATTTCTTACACTTTTGTAGAACTAATGGACCAGCCAAGGTTGCAGTGCCTTTCCTTTGCTCTAGCACATGTATATGGATATGTATATGTGCAATCATCCTCACAAAACTCACGGTATGGGAGATCCAGGCAGCAGAACAAGGCTGTTCAGTTACCAGGCACTCACCTTTACTGAAATCAGAACTGAATTATACACACACTTTATACTAAAAGTGCATGAGAGAAGCATCTATGAAAATATGCATTAATATAGATTTTGTTCCCTTACTGTTCATAACTGAATAGCTTGGGGGTTTTTCAGTTCAGGGTGCTCATATTTTTTATTTGTTCTTTTTCTCATGTGGTCAGCATGCGATCTTGCCCAGTATTTTCTTGATATTGAAACATCCGATAAAGATGTGCTGTCTGTTTTCTTTTGAAATTGAAGCTGCAATGGACAAAGAGGGCAAAGGTGGCTTCATTTGCTCTGGTATTTATGAGTAGGAATGGCTAACATGGTCTTAATCTCTCTCTTAGTATATCTAGTGCCTCTCAAAATGTGAGCCTAATAAAATATTTATAAAGCCTCCAATGGAAAGAGCCATGTAAGTGCAAGATAATTCTATTAATTAGGGATCTCTCAATCTCACAAACACTAAATTGGGAGGGGGGATTATCTGAATACAAAGTGCACAGCTTGAGCCTTTTAATTTTTTGCTAAATAAAACAATCTTTGATATTGGAAGTGACTGTAGAGAATTGAACTATCTATACCCATATGCAGATAAACAAAAATCGCACTCCCAATAGACAGAGAAGAGCTCAATACTCCCCTCTATCCTCATGAAAAATACTGTTTGTTTTGAATATTGATTGCAGTTGAGATTTTAATATACTGAGTATGGCTGCTTGTGGATAGGGCAAGGTGTGCATAATCACAGTTGACTGTAAAAAATAAATAACGATGGAGAAACCACCTGTTTCAGGTTCTGTCATTTTCTATATTTAAAGTGTATTCTTGGGTAGTGTTGTCCTTTATTTCTGTTAGCCAGTGGTGGATGGGATCTGAAGGAGAGGCCTTTGCACAGGAGGGGAGACAGGCTCATGCTTGGGCTCCCTCACAGAGCTTGCTGAGGGTCCAGAGTGATAAAGGCTCTCTCAATTATTGAAGCAAATGGCTCTTGCTGGGTTGCAGGCCTTAGAGCCCTGAGTGAGCTATCAAATTTCAGTCTAGCAGCAGTGTACCTGTGCACTGGGTAACACACAGAGACCAGCTTGTCTCCCCTTGGTTATGCTCTGCCAAGGGTGTCTGACCAGGAATCCTGTTTACATTCTTAAGAGGAGGTGATCAGTTTTCATTTGGGAGCCGAGTGCCCCACATGCAGGAGCGCAGTAATTCTGCTGCCAGGCTCTTCAGGTGAGGGACATGTAATCTCTGTCAATACTTGCTGCCCTTTCTCTGTCCAGCTCCCACTCTTCCCCTTCTTTGTCCCTCTTCAGCACAATAGTGCATTTTCATTACACATGACTGCAGACATGTCTGCATGAGCATTAAGATGGACAAGAAATAGTCTGAACTGCAAAATCTGCCAAAGCACCTGGCCACCAAACCCCTTCTCAAGGGTCAGAGTGAGATACACACCAGAGTTAGGAAAGTTCTGGAGGCATGGAGAAGTGGATCAGCTCCTTCATTATCAATCGGTTCAGCTCCGAAGGAGTTATGGTTTCTGCATTTATAGTGTTGAGTATACTTACTTTTATATATAAATTTTGATAGCTGCTTTTCAATTTTTGTAATTGAATTCATAGATTTTATAACCATATAAGAATTTTCATTTCCACTGTTGTCAAGAAAGGCTTGAAAACCTGCAGCTGAAAATAGCAAGCAGGCCATGTGAACGTCAGGGTTGTACCCAGGCATTTCAAATACCACCCCCTGAACACAAAATTACATCATGCAGAGTGTCTGGCTCATCATTGGGAAGAGATGGGCTTTGTACTGGCTTTTATGTATCTTGAAATTCTGGACCAGTTGGGAAGTTTTGCCTATGAACTTGTTGTCCAAGCTTGACTGAAGGCTCAGGATTACCTCAAGAGTAAATACATACAGTATCAGAACACTAAAAATCTGTGTTTCCTTTTAGCACCTTTCTTTGTATGCATTATGTTTTATGTAGAATAATGAGGAATATTTTAAAAATATATTTATCTGTCTTGAAATAATTGAAAGCACAGTTTATTTGTTTTTTTTAAAAAGGAGGATGTTGTGAGGCAGGAGGAGTATTTATGCTGCAAAGTTAACTTTGTCATCCTCTTAAATTGATGATACAGCTCCACCTTTGGGAGAAGTTCCACGATGCATTTAATCCAAAGCTGCTGCTGAGAGCAGAGTCCTAGTAGCTTCCCAGCTTTACCTTTTGTTTGCCGCCACTTTCTTTGAGTCAGGTCTGATGGTTGTGTGGTCACATAGGGGATCTCACTGAGAGCAATGCCTCAAAGTCAGCATTTGGGAGGTTAGATCACAGTCAGAACAGCAAGTGTGGTCTGAGGCACTGACAGTGCTTTTGGGCAAAGCAGCTCACAGAGACAACCTGCTGTAAGGCTAAGCATTACCAACAAAACATATCCTAAGGTTTAGGTCAGCTTCAGACGAATGTTGGTATGCAAAAATTATGTGCTGTAACATGAGCCCATTCCCGTGGGCTCCTGAAGGGCCACACTTCCACTGTGGAGTGGCTCACACTGCTGCTCTGTCCCCTGCCTGGTTCAAGGACCTGCCCTGCCATCCTGGAGGAGCTCAGATTGTTAATGTAGAATGGGGCTGATTTACCATGCAGGCAGGCATGTGTCCTCGTGTGCTGTGCAGGGGAGCAGGCAGGAGAAGGCAGAGGGAGCCTGGAGCCTTCTAGGGCTGGCAGCCCCCAGTGCTCGTGGAACAGCAGCCCAGATTTCTGTCCTGCAGAAGAGCAGCTGCCTCCTGCATTCACTTACCCCAACTGGAGGACCAGAACATTTGCCAAGCATGCAGCCTTGCCACATGGTGTGTAGGAAGGGGTTAATTTCATAGTGAAGAAAAGGCTACCTACCTCTCCGTGTTTTCTATTTCTGTGCACTGAAAAGCTCCCTGTGTTGCCAGTGTTTTGTGTCGCTGATGTGAAATTCCCAGACTCGTTGATTAGTGAAGCTAGACAGTAGACAGGGTCCAAGTGGCTAACCATGTGAGAAATTCAGTGACTGTAGGCTACTGTTAATTAACCTAGAATCTACAACATGGCATAATGTCTGCGTGATAAGTTACATTATCTTCAGCAGTTCAATTAAATCAAGGAGTGAGACACAGAGCAGACGTAACTCGGCAAAACAAACAGACAACTTGAGTCAGCCTTCATAATTTGCTGCGACATCACGTAAATAAATGCAATAACTTGTTTAGCGTAGTTAAGCAGTTTGCTGCTCAAAAACTTATTTGCATGACATCTCATTTTGCATAGGTTAAGTTGTGGCAAATTAGGTATCTGCCTTCAGTCTGATTATTCCACAGAAAAGAGGAAAAAATCCCTCCACCAGAGATGTCATTTGTAAATTGAAATTCAACATTTGTTTTCTATAGCAGCAAAGTGGAACATATGGATTTCATGTTTAAATTACTCACTTTCTGTACCACTACTGTCACGTTAGCATTTCTTGATGTGGGATAATATTAAACCTCTGTAATTGTTCTTAATTTTGACTGATATTCTTGCATTGCTTACTAGACTGTTCTGTCTAAGGCACAGAAGTGTACAAACAGGCTGCAGACTTCTATATTTAGAGAAGATAAGGCCATCATATTTGCCATGTTTCAATGTGGGTAATTGGTTTCAGTCTCAAATCATCAAATCTTGGGTTGCAGGAAGTGGTTTTCACTCGCTTTGGTGTTGGTGAGATGACTGAGAGTACTCAAATGTGCTTTAGTATCCTTCTAAATAATAAGATCTTTATTACACCTTTTTGACTCATAAGGACCTGAATTCATATGTGGAATGAAGCTTATATTTTTGTGCCCATTGCAGAGTTTTTATTATACATCAAGACTTTCTGATCACTGTTTGATTGGAAGGCAGTAACAATTTCAAGTGGTGGCTGTATATCCATGCAAATTTACAGAGATGGTCTGTTCTTGAGGTAGAGCCTTTAAGCCAGAGGTGGTCATGAGCAGCAGTAGATGTTCCCATCTTCCTGGGAATCCAGCCCAAATGTCAGCAGTCTTCAGAGAGGGCTTTGCTGGTACAATTCACTTGTCTTGGAGATCATCAAATGGAGAGCAAAGTCTTTTGCTGTTCTCTCTATTCCTCTACACCAGACTATTAATTGAGTAGCTGCAAGGAACAAGAGATTCCTTCCAAGATCAAATATAAATGACTCTGAGACTCAGACTCTCTAGAGCATCACCTGGTGATCCCTGCAATAATGATATGCTCACACATGAGGTATTTCTATGGTTTCTGTTCTATTTAGGCTAAGGGAAATACTAGATTTGGGGTTAGAAATGATTAGACTGAAAACTTTTTCAATTATTGAAATTGTCATGTTTTGCTAATTGTCTTCTGAAAAGGAAATGATTCTGAAAGCAATCTGGTAAATAACTGTTTCATTCAGTTTGTTGGCTTTGTGCACCTTTGCTTCAGATTTATTCACACAGATCCTCTCTACCTGCTGAAAACATGATTGCTTGCAAGCATGGTGCTGTTGGGTGGCCCTTTACTGGCAGCATTGAAGACACACCAAGATATGTCGTAACCACATCTGGTTCATTGTCACTTTCTTTTAAGCCAGCTACTAATGAGGTGGATTTTTTTCCCCCCTGTTTACAGGAAGCACAGTTTCAGACAAGACTCTTCAGACACATGCCTTGCTTCTTCAAAATGCTGCCAGTAATTTCAGTTATAGAGGATAGAGCCATGCATGGAAAATGCTTCAAAACAAAGCTGATGGATGTGTCTGGCATAAGCTTTGTTTTGTGCTTCTGTTCTTGGATTGAGAACTGAGAAGATCTCTTTAATTTCCTGTTCGATGAGTATAGTAGATGTAATATTCTTCTCAGGCAGGCTTTTTGTTGTGAGGATGTGAATGACATTGAGGCTTTTTGCTCCACGTAGTGTTTAAGTTGTCAATAAATAAAAGGCATTTGGAATGTTTTCTTATGTAACTGAGGGAAGGAGTTACACCTGCCTTCGTGCTTTGGTTCATGCTGGATCTTCTGTTTGCTTTCCATAAAAGTAGCCTGAGCCTTTGTAATGTGAAAAAGAAAAACTGGAGGAGAACCTGAATTTAAAATTCTTTAGAAAGTCAGAAAGCTGTGAGAAATATGTCCCAGACCGAATTATGTGTGACATGGCAAGAAGAGTCCTCTCAGGATCAGGTTTTTTCTCATCCCATAAGCTACTCAAAAACACTCCACGGAAGCAGGACACACTGGTATTCTGACTTTTTCCTGTGTTATGTTTGGGCTTTTTTAGTCTATGATGGAACTAATAGAATTGTTTATCTTGCCCAGAGAGTTTCTAAACAAGTTTCAGTTAGGCAGTTGCATTTAAGAAGTCAGGACTTGTGTATCCCCTCTGTATTTAAGTGGGTTCTCCTAGTGTCCCTCAGGGGTCAGTCCTGATGCAGTGGAATAACTTGCTGGAGGGTTACAGAACAGACAGTTAAAACCAAGTCATTGAGGTCACCTCTGCTTTGGCACAAGCAAGTAGAAGGAGCCTTTTCTTCCATAGGAAAGTGCAAGTTTAATGCATGTTGAAACTTTAGGGAAAAAAATCTGCTTTTCAGTGGTGTTATGGTAAGTAGAAATTACCCTTATGTGATGCTAAACTGAAAATAAAGCATATGGATAAGTGTGTGCCCTAAATCTGTTAACCTAAATCTGTAAAAATTGTTCTCACTCAGGTAACGTCTGTTTCTCAATGGGGAAATGTCACTGTGAGCTTTAGTAGGTGTCACCTTTAGTAGAAGTTGTGTGTAGGTGGCAAGCAGCCACACTGGTGAGAATATTTACTATGTAGCTCCTACTTAGGGCTTTTGATTTGTGGATCTTAATTCATTTCCCTTCCCAAAAAGAGGGAAGAGTTACTAAAAACTATTTCACATACAGAATTGCATAGCTGTCAGTGAATTTTTCCTCATGTTCTTTCTGTGTAGAAGGGGTTTTTGGTTTGGGCTATTTTTTCCCATCTGAGACATCTGTGACCTGAGTCCTACCAGCACAGTAGGTCTTCAGTGTAGTGCAATTTTTTACCAGTTCATGTGCCTCTCTTGCCTTCTGGAAATAGTGTATTTGATATTAGCAGAGCTTACACATGATATTGTTGAGGAGTTTGAAGCAACTTCTGTTTCCCCTGCACATCAAAGTGGCCTGTGGAAGGAGCAGTAACACTGAGAGATTTGGTGTCAGGCAGTCACTTCTCTGGAGGTTTAAGTGAAGAATTCAAAAAGGCATCCTTTTCCCTTTTACTTGGAAGATTCAGAACCCAAACTGCTGGCTCTATTCATGGGATTTTTTTTTTTACATGAAGCCTTAAAGTATGGCTTCTTAAATGTACTTACTTGGATTCTTGCCTTTAATCTATATACACATTCATTCGACTCCTCCACCAAAAATCTTACAATCAGCCTGAGGTGTAATTCTGAAATGCAGGTAAAGCTCTCACTGGTTGGTAGCGTGAGCTGTACCCATGTTGGTAGAGCAGAGGTAGAAACTCACTTTGCACAATGCCTGTCTGCTTTTTCAAATTCTGCTGTTGTTTTAAAAATCCGTGCCCTGTATGTCAGTCATCTCTTGTTAAAACAAGGCCCCTGACCAAGAGCATTCACTGAATAAGAATTATTTAATGTAATGTGAACCAAAAGCTCACAGACTGGAAGCTCCTGAAAACCTGGCATGGGAGGAAGATTTTTTTTTTTTCTCTTCTTTTGTCATGAAGTTAATATATGCAGCTACTCAGGCATGAGGTGATGAAGGGAGCAAAAATAGGTTGTGAACATTATAGTTCATCGAGATGCTTAGAAATGAGCAGTCACGTTTTCCCAAATTATGCAACTGATTTAAAAGTAATGATATATTTTAAAAATTACACCCCTGAGATTTGTGCCTCCGGATAAAACACTCATATAATTTTCATATTTTTCTCAGCAATTCCAAGAATCATAAAACCAATACTTTAAAAAAACCCAACAATTCCCAAATACTCTCTTTTCTTGTTGTTTCTGGAGTTACCACTGAAACATCTACCATCACCAGAACTGGAAAATTTAGTAGCAATATTACTGATGTAAATTGAATTCCTTCTTTCCTGTGCCATCCCTCTGCTCTGGCTGAAATATTGGAATACTTTGGCAACAGAGACAGTGAGGGATGACCATGTGAACAATAGCATTAGGTAAGTTTACAAACTGCCTCTAAATTCAGGACTGTAAAAGGCAGAAATTATTCTGATAGTCAAAAAAAAAACTCCATTGCCCATGCAAATTCCAAAATAAAGCCAGATTTTTTTTTTCCCCTCTCAAAATCCTGCCACCCTCTTCAGGAGAGTTAGGGTTCCACACTGAAATGTGTGTGTGGCTTCTGTGTGTCTGAAAGCATTTTCAGTTAAGAAATAACTCTCCATTTTTCATGATCCTGAAGCTGATCACTCTAATTGCTCCTGATGATGTCACAAACAACAGGAGCCAAGGCTCCTAGAAGGGATCAGTAGAGTGAGTGTGCTTCTCCCTGTCACTGGCATTTTCTGAGCCTGTCACGTTTGCCTCGTTGGCCAGCAGCAAAACTTGAACTCTTGATTATTGGAAGGTGCTGTGTCAGCATGTCCCAGCAGTGGGGCATGAGCACACTTCAAAGACATTGAACCTGAGACTAAAATTTCCCTTCATTTGGGCTCAGATGATTTTGATTTCCAAGTAGAATCCATTATGATTTGCAGGTGGGAGAGGTGGTGCTGTGGAGGAAGGAATTTGGGGAGCTCTGGTATTTCAGCTACAGCTTGTCTCTAACTAATGAAGTCGTGTCAGAAAAGGGTGTAAGTATTAATAAGAATAAAGTAGTATTTTCTGCATTCACTATGCAATTTAAAGTCCTGCTTTTGAATTACGTGCTGTTCCTAGTTGCCAGACTTTGCAATAATGTAGAAAGGAATATGTTCAGCCCTTGTGTATGTTATTTACCATGGTTCTTTGCCTTCCCTCTCCAGCACTTACAGAACCCAGCAAACTTCCATAATGCAGCAACAGAGCTCCTGGACTGGTGTGGAGACCCCAGAGCCTTCCAGAGACCATTTGAGCAGAGCCTGATGGGTTGTTTGACGGTATGTCCATCCTACTGGGACAGTTCTGTTTTATGTGCTCCCTCTCTTGTAGCCAAGGGAACTTGATTTTCAGAATCCGCATTTTAAGGGGTATTTTGGTCATTTTACCTTAAATACATAAAGCTAGATCCTAAGACCTGTTTATTTGACACTGTTTAACAGGAAGCAAAATGCAACAAGAAGTTGAAGCATAAGAGGGCTCAACATTTTTGCTTAAATCTCTTACAAATGCACAGGCCAGATTATTTGTTATAAACATACAGTGTTATTTCATTATTTGAAATTGCTAAGCGAGCCATGTTCTAACAGAGTAATGAACTTCCTGGGTATTTGTTCTCTTTTGGCATTTTTGGTAGGGCTGGAGAACTGCTTACCTTTTATTCTATGCTGTGCTTCCAGCTTAGCAGTGTTTCTGACATACCTGTTCAGATTACTTTGTTACATGTATTGACTGTAGGTCTAATCCTGACATGCTAATTCCAACAGTTCCATTGATTTCAGTGCTTTTCTTTCCATTCACTTTTCATTAAGAACACTGTAGTTCCTAAAGCAACATCATTATACTGCATTAAAATACGTATTTGTCTGTGCATTTTTTGTTTTGAAAATTTTATTTTCCAGCAACAGCTGTCCAGAACTGTTATGTGGAGTCAAGACTTTAGATTAATTAAATTCTGACTGAGCAGGAGGGTTAAAAGCCTCACTGCAATTTGCCAAGCAAGTTGATCTAAATAAATAATCACAAAAGAAATAGAAATTCTGAAATTATTAATGAAGACGCTGTCATTTTATTTGTTGTGGGGCAGAAGTGCATGGATTGTTTTCATGCACTGTGTAGCTGGTATGTATAAAACAGACATTAAGACTGAGATGTAGTTGCCAGAAATCCAAATGTTACAGAATGGCTCCATCTTAGTGTGCTGCAGTGTATAGCATCCCTCAGATTTGTGTGTCAAAAAGTTAGAATAAATCCAATTATAATAGGAGATGGATATAATCTTCCAGTCAGAGAAAAAATAAAATAAAGGAAGTTAAAAATGGTAAAGTCCAAAGACAGAATATTTAACAATTCTGTTTGAAGCTATCAGTAGCATCAATTATGAGAAAATGCACATAATGTCCAATGTGACCATAACTATATTTTATCTATACTTTTTTAAAACTTTGCTAGCATTTTTCAGGGTAGCTTTTGAGAGAGGAGACATTCACCTCAAGCACAATTGGGCAGCCTGTGCTCAGTATTTCTCTGCAGCCCCTGCGAGAACATTGTGAGTCTGACCTGCAACTTTCTTGCTGCTTAAGTCTTTTCTTTTCCACATGAGCAGATTCAGCCCTGCCCAAGTGGAGGGTCAAAATAAGGTCTGACTGCCAGTGATTCATTCTCCTCACAGAGTGTACAGAAAGTGAGCAGGAAATGTTCCATGAAAACTGGTGAGGTAGAACACAATACATGGTTTTCAGCGTGTGGAAATGAAAATACTGTTTCTCTTCTGACAAGAATGAAAGAAAAAACCCAGTCTCACTAAGTACTCTTAATATTTGAGCCACATGTATTATTTTGCCTCATGCTTTTCCCTGAAATCTGAGCGGGGTGTCTTGTCCCCCTTTCCCAAGCTTGTGGGAGAGAGCTATCTGCAGTGTAGGCTGACTGGCAGCAGCATCTTTATCACCTGTTGTAATTTCATTACATTCCTGACAAGGAAATAACACAGGAACTTAACCAGGTGGCTTGTTCTGTGTTTGATAAATAACACAGGATTTGCAGAATGCCTATAAACTGCAATGAATATGTTTCTTGTTCTTAATTTTAAAATCCCTGTAAGAAAGTTATTCTTTAATTTCTCATTGTGTACATCCCTCTTCCCCTTCCTGCTTCCCATTAAACAGACTTAACAGCATGGTTGTATCCCAAGAGATCTGTACTTCCTGTATCTTCTTAATGCATCAGCAGTACAGTGGGAAAGGTCTCTTTTTAAATTTATTTTTTAAAAATATTTTCTCCTTATCTATATATATTTATTTCAACTTACTCATACACAATTTTTTTCTAATGAATATGTTCATAATTTAGCAAACGTGGATTTTGAGGCTTGTCATTTCCTTACAGGAAACAAGGTTTATCTACTTTTATTTAACAAATGTGATAGAACTTCAGTCTGTTGTCAGAGAAATGATTCAGAAAGTTGCAAATAAGTGAAAGGTAGCTGAAATACTGTAATATAATGAGTAAATTTGACACCAGTTTGCATAGCTGCATGTTCTGTACTATCAGGAGACTATTTTTCTTAATGCTGACAAGGTTTACCTGTATTGTCCTTTGTGAGGATTATGCTGAAAGAAAAATGAAAAATCAGTATGAAAGTCTATTTAACCACTGAAACAGGATTATTGTTTTATTTTGCCAGCCTTTAAAATGACTTTCAAAATCAAATTCCCTTAAAATTTCTATGTTTTTGGATATACTTTTAAAAGCAAGTAATCTGTGCCATCATTACAACATTTGAGCTGTGTGGTTCTTTAAGGCATTTTATTTGGAAATTCTACAAATACTAAAAATGCTTGCTTGCTCATAAAGCTTCCCCTCTGTAGTATTGAGAATGATTTTTTTTATTTTTATGACATTCTGTTCTGTTAACTCCCTGACCAGGGAAAAAGTGGTGTGCTAAACTGTTCTGGAACCATCAAGGGATGTGAAATGATCGTGTCCTACGAGTGGGAACAGGATATATACTAATCCAAATTGAAACTTATTAGGATGGCATGGATGCAGAAGGACAGGCTCTCTCAGGAATGTGCAAACCATTCATGGACACACTGCAAAGTTGAAATGCATCAGGTGTAATGACAGAGCATCACAACAGATCTGCTGTGGTACAAACAGCCAGCTTAATGGACTATCACAGATAGGCACAGGTATAACAGGTGTAACAGATTCTTTGCATCAATTAAATCTTACACACAGTCTTTTGCAAAAATTAACCAATTAGATTTAATCGTATTAATAAAGGACAAATATGCTCACAGTCTCAAAATGAGGCTTTACTTTAAGAAGTGGTTTTTAGAAGGAGTTCTGTTTGCCTGCCACACCATCTTTGTGTTGGGACTGTCAGTAATATCTGGTAACTTTATAACCACCTGAATGTTTTTATTCCTGCTGCCTGTCTCAGAATAGATGCAGAAGAATGATCTTAAAAAAATTCTGCAAAAGCAGAAGAGCTGCTGGCTTCATTTATGGAATTACTGGTTTTGATAATCTTATATAGAATATATATGTATAGAAAAGACTGTTGTAGAGAGTTTTCTTAAATTGCAATACCAGCACTTAGACAAATCTTGCTGACTTGAAAATTTCATGAGTTTGCTAGACAGCAACTGTTGAACAACAACATGTGTAACATATGTCTGGTGTTTGTCTCTCCTTGGTGATTTTTTTTTTTAGAGTAATTTGTGCACGGTATACATACTGGCTATTTGCAGTAGATAATTTTTCCATGTGAGCAGTATTTTATAATCCCAGAGTTACGTGTGCTCCTGTGGGCTCCAGTGACATTGTATGTAACTTTTCTTCTTTTCTCAAGAAGAAACTCAGTTTTTTATATAACAGAAAAATTTTGCTAGAGGTACCTAATAAGGTATGTAAACTTCATTTCAGTAGTCAAATACTTTGCACTTGTGAAGTAGGATACTTTAAATGATTACTCATTTAGAGTTTAAATAATTTCCTTTTGTGATAAAGAAGTTAGGCTAATTCTGTCAAGGCCTACGAATAAAATTGGCATATTTCTGTGCAGTCCAGACAGTCTAAAAGTATACATAGGTAAACCAATGGCTTGTGCTATAAATAGAAAATATTTTTTCATTAACTAAGCCCCAAAAGCTGTGCCTCTTCAGACCAAAATGTGATGCATGTGCACATGCTGTTCTGTTCAAACAGTTCTGACAGACACGAATTCTAGAGCTTTTGTGCCCATTACAGAAAATCATAGTGGCTAATAAAACTTTATAAATACTCATTTCAACAGATAAATAATAAGTCAGGGATAAAGGGGTAAGCTTTGAATCTGTTTTATTTCTTGCAAGCCACAGGCTGTGGAAAGGTTCCCTTAAACAGCTTTAACGAAATTCTTGCAAACAAATTATGATCTTTCTCAAAGACAATAAAATTTCTTCTAACTTGCCAAGAAAAGCTGGGTGTTATTTTTCAACAGTAGTTATTTTCAAATCAAATAGACAGTCTGTAGGCCAGAAACTGACTCGTAATTGAAATAATTGATTCTATAAATTATTGAAATGGCAATGGATATGGTGTTCTTTTGTATATAATACTACTTCTTTCATAGTGTCATGGGGACCTGATGAAAACAGCCTCCACTTTCCACAAACAAGATATAGCTGTGGTTTTTTTAGGATTGAAAAAATTTCTTGCTCTAGCACTAGATTATAGGCTGATAGTCTTGATAAATTTAAGAATATAATTCTCTAAAAAATGCACTGTATATGGCATTACCTGACAGTTTTCTGAAATAAACAAGTTCAGTTACTACATAGCAGTTTAAAAAAATAACCCTACTTTGGCCAAACCAGATACCAGTCCAGGCAAAGAAATCAAAGTACTTGAATCACTCTCAGGTTAACTTTTCTCCTAATTGTGTCCCAATCCACATGGATACTAAAAATCATGTTTAACAGTAAAGTTGAACAAAAAGTTGCACAGTAATTGAATTATATCTCTGTGTATGGGGGACAAAGGCAAAATATTGGTCAAAAGCTTTCCAGGAAAGACTGCTTCAAAGTAGATTGCAATACAAACTGCTTTGAGTCAGCATTTGAGCCAGGTTGTTTCATTAATTTCTGCCTCTTCTCAGGTCCAGTGTAGTGTCACCCCATGGGTCTGCTCTTGCCAAGCAGTTTAACATGTAAATGATCTTACTGAAGGCTCTGGATAACTTTTGTGTTGGTGCTGCAGCAAAAATGGAAATGAGGAGACAGCTGAGAGCAAAATGGAGAGATTCACAAGGTTGTCTTCAGCCAAGGACCATAAAGGCACTGCCTTGTTCTTGTGCTGTGCTTCAGCTTTACCAAGTTTATCATTCTTTAGGGCTCTTCAGTGTGTCTGATCAAGAAATGAGAGTGGGAGAAGCAAAGCTGTGTGCAGTTACTCTGTAGCTGTACCTAGGGGCTTCATCTAAGAAAATAAAATCCATCACTGCAATGGCTTTGGACAGTAAGGGGAATTTAGGTAGGTGGGGTGTGCTTACCTGAGCTGATTCCTGGTCAAATCACTGAATATAAGAGAGCTTCTGTAGTGAAAGCTGTTGTCTCTAATGATTGTGGTTGGGATCTGAGTCTCTCTTTGCATCCACAAGATGTGAGCAGTTCCTACCCCAGATTGTCCACAAAAAAAATATGCTGAAATAGTCATTGAAATAGTAGTTAAAAAAGCCTTCCCCACAAATCTGAATGTTCTAGATTTTCCTCTTCAGATAATGGATCCACCTCAGTCATCAGATTGGGAAACTTACCTGTGTTTGTGAAGGAAATATTTCTCTTCAAATTAAAACAAGCAAACAAACAAAACACACAGCTGTAGTCCTAGCTGTACTTCATCTGAAGGTTATGGATTTCATTTAAACTTTTTGTTCTGCCTGTCGTTCTTACTACATCTCTGTACTGCTGATGAGAGTTGCTGAAATAACAGACATCGATGATAAACTGATGGAAGTATCTGCTGAAAGTTTTAATGATACTGGTACAATAGTACAGTAATCTTTTGAATTGCATTCCTCTTCAGAAAATCCTAGAATTGAGACTGTTGAGATGATTTTAGATCATTTTAAGGAGAAAAAAAAACCCTAATTGCTCTCAGCTCCATAATACAGGAATCTATTTTAGTTTGTCTGATATGTTTGGAAGAGCATAATTGGTTAAAAAAAGAAAAAAGCATACATGTTAAAAAAGAGAAAATACAAGAATGACATATCTAAATACTGTGAGGTTTCTGTAACAGGATGCCTCAGACTGCAAATGCAGCTGCTGCAGCACTGACTTCATGCTTGCCTGGATTCATACTGTTTAATGCAGAAAAGTACAGAATCAAAAATCAACCTGTGACATTCCAAAAATCAGGCTTCTAATCAGGTTAGGATTAGAATGTGATTAGTTATATGGAGGAGTTGATTCAGCATATCTTCACCCAGAAAAATGGGAGGTTGCAGCTGCCCATGAGAGCTCCACAAATGTACCATTGACTCTTTGTATCCAAGACTTCCAGAGCAAAAAGTTCACGTGGAAGAAATGGCGCTGCCATCGTGCTCTCCGGGCGTGTGTCAGAGGCACGGCTTTGTGTTTTCGGAGCAGCCCGGCCCCCGGGGCTGTGTACGTGCTGTTCTGCCCGGGTACAGCCGGCAGGCACAGAGCGCTCCGCTTCCAGCGGCTCGGAGCGCTGCCGACTAACTCAGCGTCACCGCCCCTGCTCTCCCTTCCTGCTCTCCCTTTGCGCATAAACTTTGTTGGTCTTGCCAGGGGTTGTTTAAAACTCTCCAAGATCTGCTGCTCTGAAAGTGAAGCGCTTTTGGCGTTCCCCTGTCGCTTTCTTCCTGTGACCGGTGCATGTTGCATGCAAATCACTGTTCAAAGTGTGCCAGGACTCAGGTGGCAGCAGCATTGCAGTGACCCAGTGCTCAGCTGGTTTAATTACAGCACCATCGCCGCCGCTTTTCCTCTGGGACAGTTTTCGGTGGAGAGGGTTGAGTATAGTGACCTTCTCTTCGATGTTTGTGGCTGTTAGAGACATGCAGAGAGGAAGTGAAGGAGGGGATACCCTTATCCTGCATTATTTATATCACTGCTGCAGGAAGCGTCAAGAAGGACATGGCAGGCACACTGGCTTATTTTACTTTCAAAATATAGCCCTTATCCACCTTATAGAGTGGGAAATATTTTTTTAAGAAAACTGTAATTTGAATACAAGGATTCTGTAAAGTCTCTTACATTTGCAGAACCTAGTTAATGTCTGTTTCCAAGCATCACAGGCAAGAAACTACTTAATGATATATATAACTTCCTTGGCTTGCTTTGATTGTCTCTATTGTTGAGGGAGTCCTTCTGCAACTGTAGTGTAAGAGTCTCATCAGATCAGGACTTCAGATCACAGATTTCTTCCTCCTTTTCCTACCCCTTTTTTTTTTTTTTTTTTTCTTCTGTTTGAGGCAGATCACTATTCATGTTGCAAAATTCCTCTATTTGCTTCCTGTTTATCTGATCTTTGTGTGTTACTGAGGGGGAAAAATTACCATCTACATTGCAGAATTCTAATTACAAAATTTCTGCTGTAGTCTTCAAACTGCATTCAGATAATTTCAAGTATGCACAAGTGGCTGAACACGGAGCCGTCTGAACTAGCAATCAGCTGGCATTTTTAGTTTTGAGCAACCAGCAAATTGAATTGGTAAAATTCATTCTGATGCCAGCAGGGGGGAGTGCTCTTGACTGCTGGTAGTTAAGAGTTTCATTGAAAGTGCAACATAATGGGAAGGGAGTTTAGAAATAAGCAGTCATGTAGCTCTCTTGATTAACAGGGCTGTTAGCTTGAGAGCGACATTGTTCCAGCACCTCGTGGGGTGATGACAAGCGGGGCAGGGAGGGAGGCTCCGTGGTGGAGCTCCTTAGCCTTGCAAAAGCAGGAAGGAGGCGGGAGAGGGGGGAAGTATTGCAGGTAAATTCAGCAAGGCAAAGATGCTGGTAGCCATATTTGTCTGCTTTTCATGTAATTAAAACCTCACTCTCATCATTTTCTCCTCACTGTCAATGACCCTGAGAGTTCAGACATCTGGAGCTCTGCAGAGCTGAGTCACAGACAGTGAATGCAATGTCTCCTTTTTGAATGCTGTTTATGTGAATTATTCAGATTAAAGATTTCAGAGGTTTGGAGTGATCATATTTTCTTACTGGCAGTTGATGTTTTAATAATTTTTTTTTTGCAGGTAAGGTATATGTTCCTTTAAAGACAGCTTAACATAGCTGTTAGTGCCATATCAAAATTTAAATAAAAACTAGGCGTTACAAGTATGTATAGGAAATAGGCTAGCTTTTATAAAGTCTAGCTGTCTGGAATGTTATTGTAAAATAACATAGAGAAATATTAGATGTTGAACCTTGAGCTGCCCAAGCACCTCTCTCACCCCTGATAAAGGATGATGATCGCAATTTATGATTGTGGTGCTGGCAACTATGTCTGTTTGTTGGATCTTTTAATGCACTACTTTCCAATGGAATGTTATGTTATCTGTGGTTGGGTCAAGTGAGATAGGTTCTTACAGCATTGCAGAATGAAGTCATGGTAGAACACGTGTTGCCAGCTACACGTTGTCTGAATTTCTGCTAATGTGCTGGATTTGAATTTGTAGTTAGAGTGTATTTGCAAAAGGTATCATAATCACCTAGCCATAACATTTAATAGATTATTGAAATTATTGCCTTGATCCCAACCTGATCCACACTGGTACCTGAATAAGACTGAAATCACAGGAGGCTTCAAGTGTGGTAGAATTCCTGGGACAAGGTTCAGGCAGAGCTGGATGGCTCCAGTTGGCAGCAGGTGTCTGGAATCACTGAGGTTTGGCTTGGGACAGACCTAAGGGACTGTGCTGGCTACTCTTTTTCTCCAAGCCAGGATGTGATACAGATACAGTCTGGTCTACTATAAATCCCCTTACCCTCTGAAAACCAGAGAATGATAGGTAGATCTTTCCAGTGCTTGATGATTTTTAATACTGCAAACATTTTCCCAGTGAGTCACATATACACTGAGAAGATGAATGTCTATTCCCAATTTTCTATTTAGGAATTTAATTTTTCTTTCCGATCTGTAGTATTTCATATGTGTCTTTGGTCTCATTTTGACAACATTTTCCAGGCTATAATGATAATTCTAAACTCTCACCCTGGCCTCTTAAGTGTTTGCAGATTCTTTTGCCTGAAAAAAACCACCTAGAGGTTTTGCAGTTTACTCTGTCATTGTCCAAGTCAGGGCTAAATACATAGAAATGACCTGTAATAAGCACAAGTTTTGATTTGTCAAAGGACAGGTAATTAATTATCTGAGTAAACTTTATACTTCTATTATCTGGGCTATATTCCTGTGTTTCAATAGTGTTACATGAGGCATCAAAAGACATTATTAGAGTTAGGATATGGTAGATTGTCAAAGAAGGAAATTGCACTGTGCTGGTGGATTCATGATGATGTTCTGTATTGCTCACCTGTACTTCTTTAATACTTTGTTTTGTTGTCTGTCTGGATAGCTGTACTTTCTGAGAGTCACCTTTTACAGTCTTAAAACTAGATTTGATATATCTCCAAGCTCTCTATCTTGAATGAATTTCTGAAGATAATCATTAGCAGTTACACTGTTTGTCCAGGCAAGTTCCCTTTGAGGCACTCAAAGGTAAATTTCATCAGGATCTGCTGACCTGAATATATTAAACTTACCAAATGTCTTGTAGCTATTTCTTTGTGGTCTGTGGATCATGCTCCTATGACACATTTGTCATCTTGTTTCTGAGAATTCTCAGTGTCTGTTTAAAAAGCCTGGGGTCCCTTGCATACAGAAGAAAGTTTGACTAGTACCAATTGAGCCATGTCTGACTTGAAACAGGGTCTTGGGAGGGGGATGTGTGATCTGTTCCCTTGACCTTGTTTTTGAAATAAAAGTAAGTCTTTAACCTCTCACAGTTGAAAGAAAAACTTGAAATACAGTCAATGCAAATACTTGTGAGTCTTGTTGAAAAATTCAGACAACATGCAGTTGGCACCATGTGTTCAACCATGAGTTCATTCTGCAGTGCTGTAAGCACTTAGTTGAGCTAACCATTCCCTGTGAAGGAAATAGATGTGTGCTGCCCTATTCGTGTTGAGCAAGCTGAGGCAGAAGGGATCAGAGAAAGCCCTCTTGAGCACAAGTCCATCAGTTTGTTTAATATACCCTCTTTCTGCATTTAATGGAGTACATACAAGAAAACTGCAGGTGGAAAATTACTCTTGGCAAAACAGAAATTTTATTAGAAATATCTGCTCTCTATTAAGTTTCTATGTTTTTTGTTGTTCTTTTGAGAGAAAGAAGGGACTTTTTGTGCAGTTTGTCAGTGGAAGAACTTTCTTTCAAAGTTAGATTATTATTTTTAAATTTCCAATTTGTTTTCCTTCACACTTTGCATGAAGAAGTAAGTAATAGTTTGACTGTCTGGCTTCTGCACGCTGTCAAGGTCAGGTTCTGCCTTCTCCTGCTCAGTCCCCGTGTGGTGTTTGCTGGGGCACTGCCTCAGCCTCTGCAAGGTGGGAGCTCCCAGGCCGTGCTGTGTCCATCGGGGTGTGGCCAGCCTTGGGCTGCACACTGGCCCCTGCAAAGCTCTGCTTTCCACCCCTCTGAGCTTCATGGCCCTGCTCCTCTGGCAGGGGAAATTAAGAAAAGGAAATGATGCTGTGTGGGAATGTAGAAAGTTAGGTGTCAGCCTGTGGTTAGGACTGCACTGACCAAGGCTTTGCAGTGTATTCAGTGAAGACAGTGCAAGCAGAACTTGCCTTTTGTGGGTTTTACGGTTGAGTTTCCTGAGTTACTTTGTAGAATTTTCCCATAATTAGCAAGATGTCAGTTGAGAGTAGTGATTTGGCCTCTTGCTAGGAGAGTCAGGATTTGCAGCTTCATGTTTCAAAAGGAAGCAGCGTATGAGCAGCCAGTGCATTTCCTGGGTTACCCTGTGCTCTCTGAGCAGGTGCGTCTGCCTTCGTTCCTGTCCCGTTTCAGAATAAATGGTTTAATGATTATTTGCTTTTTCAAACCATAAAATGGGAGGCCCCTTTCTCCATTGTTTTACAGGCCTGATTGGCACTCTGAAATGTGTTTTCTCTGTGATGATGGATGACAGCTAAAGGGGTTTAAATAATGCTTGTACATTAATGGGACATTGTTCTCAGGAGCCTTTTGCAAGGTGCTGTTTTGGGTTTCTTAGAAGAACTTTGTCTATTTTCTTCTACTCCCTCCCAATATCTACTTTCGGGTGGCTGAAGTACAGTGATACTGGGAGTAGAAATGGGAAACAGATTTCCAAACGTATAAATGTTTCCCATATCTCATGGCAGCCCACCAGTCTTCATTCCTACTTCTAATTTAGAATGAAACATATAATATTCTGCTCTTGTTTTTTCTGCTTTTGAATGGTTTTGTGGGTGAGTTTTTATGATTTTTTAACATTATTATTATTAGCTTTATTTTTTTCCTATTTTTACAAGTTTGGACCCAGAATCTTAGTCAGGATGCTAACAGCTGGACTTCTAAATGTAAAGGATTAAAGGCTGATCTACCAAGTTGGAAATGGTCTTTTGTTTATCAAAAATAATTGCATTATTTATTTTACTTTATTCCTTTTTCCTTTTCTACCTGAAAGTTATAATTGTGAAGAAATGTGATAAAACAGTATGTGTGTATTATGGTACTGATTATCCTCAATTTTCATTTCTTTTCCCTGAAGCTCTCTTCTTAGTTTTGAGGTTGGAAGGGTTAAATTTAGGGAGGGAACACTCCCACTTATTAAGTCTTATGGATGTCTAATTTTTAAATTACTAGGAGCAACAGAACAAAAAAATCTACCTGACAACTTCATTCATGTTAATTCTCTTTTAAGAAATAAATTTGATTCTTAATTATTAATTAGGAAAAGTGGATATATTGGAAAAAGTATAGAATAATGTTTCTAAGTTATAACATATGTTAGTTCTTTACACTGTTCTATATTGTTGCTTTTTGTAGTCCTGGACACAGATGATTGCAGTGTCATTCATTAAGAAAGAAGCTTTCAGACAAGAAAGTGTGAGGAAAGGATATTTTCTTGTGCTGTAAGCTATTAAAGATAGGGACTTTCTTTTGCCTCAGGAAATGATGTTCTGTTTCTTGTGCAGTTCCTTCACCATTGTTTTAATGCAAAGAAGTAATGGCACTGTTAAGAATAATCTGTTTTATCTGTGCCTCTGAGTCTGAAGTCATCATGTGCCACTGGAAGGCAGTAGAAAAGCTGAGCTGTGTACAACTTCAGCGTCGTTTGGCAGAATGACTGTGGTATTGTGTTTGTACTATGCAGATTTTAGAGAGGATACGTTCTTGGCTGATAGCTGAGTTGCTGGCTTGGAGAAACAGTTGACTGCTTTTCTTCCTTAACTACAGTCTTCAATTTGCCTGGTTTTGTTAGTTCTTCTAGATCAGTCAACAACAACAACAACAGTCTTTCCCTAATTTAATGTTTGGCAAATGCTTCTTGCACAGGCCTATTTATTCTAAACTGCAGTGAATGTGCCTCCCAATACAGTATTGTTGAAATGCAGCAACTGTGACACGGAGCACAGCGTAGGACAGCCCTGCCCAGTGTGAGGGGGCATTTTAACCTAAAGGAGCCGGGCACTGCCCTTGGGAGCAGGCCAGGAGCTGTACAGCAGAGAGAGACACTGAGGATTCCTCATCCTCACATCTCAAATACAGCAAGGTGTACTCTATACAATCTTTACATACATTGCTGTTCCATTATTTCTTCTGGCTTTTGTCTCTCTATTTTCATGGAACTACCAGGCCTTTCTTCTGACAGGTGGTCAAATAATTGGATCACCGGAATACTCCAGTGTTCACTTTGCTGTGCTTGTGCTGGAAACTACTGGGGGGCACTGCCTCATGCCCTGTGTGTACTGTGCTCTTGCAGCAAATTCAGGTGTCTAACGTTAGTGCTGATAAGCAGGTTAACGTCACTTTGTAAAGAGCTCAAGTAAGCCCTAACGAAACTTTCTCTTTCCCTCTGCAGGTGGTTAGTCGAGTGGCAGCTCAGCAAGGATTTGACTTGGATCTTGGATACAGGCTACTGGCAGTATGTGCAGCCAACAGGGACAAATTCACTCCAAAATCAGCTGGTAGGAAAAGCCTTTTTTTGATATATTGTTGATTCTCAGATGATGATATTCTGTAAAAAATGCTACCTGTGACTGTCTTGCATTCTGTAAAAAAACAAAGCCAAAAGCAAACATATATTTGATGGTTATAGTTCTGTTGCTTTTAGCATTTCAATGGCATGCTCTTCTGAGGATACATGACTTTGGAAATTTATATTTTCCCTAGCTAGTGCTGTTTGTTGCCCTATTTGATCTCATGGTTGAAATGCTGCTTCCAGTAGCACAGATGTTTAGTAATTTCATGGTGGGAATGAACATACTCAGGCCCCTCTGTCTTGGTAAACCATTGATTTTCTGTCATGTGTCAACCTCTAAATCTTTCACATCCATTCTGCACTCCCTGGTGTATCTATTGCAAAACTTGTACTCCTTGACTTCATATGCCTGTGCAAATAAGTACCATGGTTTCTTGTACATACAGGCCTTAGCGTTGGAATTTTGAGCCCAGAGCAGGTAATAATTCTATTGCTCTAGTATGAAGTAGCCATTTTTCCAGTATTTTGCAGCAATAATCTGTTACAGGTCTTTGATCAAGTAGCAATATTTGATCATGATTTATTGATATTGCTCCTTTCAAAGATGTAGAAAATGCACTTAAGGGTCTTTCTGCTTCTCACATGTTTGATTTAACTGGAGCATTTAATTCTGGTTCTCCTTTTCTTAGCTGATGAATGTCAACATAATGTGCACTGGCTTGGAAAACAGGAAGATAATTGTTCCATTCCAGACTGAGCGTGGATAACTTTTCTGCTTAGTACTAAACTGGTATGCAGTCCCCATTTTGGAACATCAGGAAAGGTTGCCTTCTTCCAAAAGAGTGACTTTTAGCCAACTGCTTGGGTGTTAATATTTCTTTTCATGTTCCTTTTCAGTTTTTATCAGCCCCAAACTTCTTTACTCACGGCTACCTTTTGTCCTAAGTGTTCTAAGCAGCTCCTCATGCAAAAGTGGCTTTCACATCAAAGCATATTCACTGGACTTACTGTTTGTTTTTTTTGTATGAGAAAGGACCATTAATCTTACTAAATGTTGAATGAACTGTCTCATTTTCATCCAGGAAAACTGTGCGGAGGATAAAACGTTCTGTTGACCAAGCACAATATCTCTTTTTTCTGACTCCTTATTTAGTTTATCCATTAGTTAGCTATCACATCTCTTCATGGTTGTTTGGTTTTGGTTTTGTTTTTTTTTTAAAAAGCTTGTCAAAGGAGGCTTTCCAGCTATGACAGCATTAAATTTTCTTTAAAAATATAGCTGTTCCCCCTCTCTTACTAATTCTTCCTGTCAGTGTGTTACTGGAGGTGAGGTTGAGAGTCAGATGTTGCAGTCCTTTTCCTTTAGGGCTCACTGAGCGTGCAGCCTTGAAAACTGCTGGTCAGTCATCATGGCCTAGAAAAGCCCAATGTCATTGTCTGATTTCTGCCAGTAATTACTTTTTTGAGGAATATATGTGAGGTTTGTGGTTTTTTTTTTAATCTTAGCACTCTGTACAGAGTTCAGTCTTTCCCTTTTTAATTGATAGAATACTGGGAAAGCTGGTAAATCACGTGCTCTTCTCTCAGTGTATTCTGAAACCCTTCTCAGTCCTTTGCTTTGGTTCCTATTTCCCAATTTCATATACAAGTATTTTATTTTCAATGATCTTAAATACTTGGTTTCACACCTCCTTTAGTTTTACTATGTGTACAGTTTTTCGCCAGGTCTTCCTGGGGTTTCACCATGCCCATCTACAATGTGCTTTTTGTGCTCTTACTGTGTTAAATGTTCATATTTTGAGGCATACCATAACATATTTTGTGAAATGTCATATGAAGCCTCTACTCTAAGGACGTCACATTCACATACAAGCTCTGAGAGCTACATCATTGAATAGGCAGCTTAAAAGATTGACAGACTGGGATTACAAATGTGAGGTCATTTCAGAGCATACAGACTTTTTTTAAAGGGTTATTTTCCACGTCAGAGTGCATTAACATTTGCTGATGTCTAATACAGCAGTGGCTCTGCTCCTTCATTCATCTTTTGTAAAAATGTTGAGATTGTCCTTTGCTTTTCTTGTAGAGAGTGTGCATCATTGAAAGCTGCCTTTTGTGATTTGGTTAAGTTGTTGTCAGGGATGCTTGCAGGTTGTTTTGAGAAACTCTTTCTGTTTTCTTTTGCATCTAATGAAAGACACCTTCAACACATCTTCCAGTCACATTCCTGCAGAAATCCCCTGATGTAGATATCAGATGGCATTAATTTTAATGAATAAGAATTTGTTTTTTCCTTCCTCCAGGCTTAAGGGGAATTTACAATGGTTTGCATTCATTCCTCCAAGTATGAATTTAATGCTGCCAATGGGATCGCTCTGGAAACATTTTTAATCCATGTTGTTTAGTGTCTGACATTCTTAAATGCTAGGAGAAAAAAAAAAAAGACTTTCTAATTAAAACATATTTGAGTAGGTGAACATTGGGGAAAATAATTGCCTCAAATCCTTTCAAGGGCCATCCACTGTTAGTACCTCCTTACAGGACAAGGCTTGTTGACTGATGTCCTGCAGGCTGGGAGCCTGGAGTGGCCTGGCAGTGGTGGCTTTGCAGCTCTGTGGGGCAGGTGGGCCCCTCCAGCCAGTGTCCCTCTGCCTGCTGGTTTGCAGAGATGGCTGAGCCATGCAATCAGTAGTCCTGCTCCTGTTCTCCAGCAATCCCCATCCTAAGCTTGTTCAGAAGAGCTTTTGCTGGTGTGGCTTCTTTTCTGTTTGGCTGCTCCCTGCGCTGTGTCTCTGTGGGGCTCCAGGAGAGTCAGGGTCTCACCCCTGATGGAAGTGGGCTGGAGCCTGAGGCTGGAGGGCAGAGCAGCCAGCTGCCAAATTGGCTCAGCTCTATGGGAAAACGCTCCCTTGGTTCTTGGAAATGGCCCCACATGTTTCATCCCAGCTGGTTTGAGCTGCTGTGGTGGTGGCTCCCTGCTAAGCTGGAGAGGAGGTGCAGATGGCAGATCAGAGCCCGGGCAAACCTGGGGGGAAGCAGGGGGCTGCAGCTGGGCAGGGCAGCTTTTCAGGTGGCACAGGCTCAGCCGGGCACCAGACCAAGAGCTGTCAGTTCCTTGGCTTCTCCCATCCAGGGTTGTTTGGTGTTGCCGAGTGTTTGATGTGCTTCCTTGGTGTTGTTTTACTTGGTCATTAAGATAGTTAGCAATTAGCTAATACAAATTGCTCTGGAGAATGCCTAGGGGGAGGTTCATGCAGCATGGAAAGTATTAATAAGTTGCCATGTGTGTTCTTAAATAGAAATGGTGATTTAATGACCGTGCCTTTTGTCTCTGCTTTCTGATGTTTGTACCTGAAATAATAGCTGCTGCCTTTTATTCTTCCAGCCCATGCCGCTGCAACAGGGCAGCTCCCTCAGCAGGAGGTCAAACACAGCATTTCCCACCCTGAAGACAAATGACAAAGCCTTTAAAAATATAAGTGTCTCTTTTGGTGACAGCTGCTCCCCAGACCTTCCGCTGCAAATTCCTTTGCCTTGCTGTGACACCTATAGGGAATGGCCCGGCAGGTTGGCTGCCTGCTCATTTGCTTCCAGACTGCAGTAGCCCGAGTTGCTCTTAGTATGTGAGTGCATAGGTCTTTATGCATTCTGGCATTTCTTCCTTAAACCTGAAGCCCTTCTCTCTGAATAGTGTTTGCTTGGACTTCTTCTGAGCATATCTGATGCTTTTGTCCTTCCGGTAGAAGATTTTAAGTAATTTGGTAGCTTTATTTTAACTGTTCAAATAAAGTAGAGTTTGCCATTTCAAGTGTTTATTTAAAAAGTAGGAGGGAGGGGAAGAGAAAGAGAGGGAATAATTTTCTGTTCTGAAATGTTTTTTTTTTAAAAGATACTTTATCGAGCTACTGAACTTCATTGCTCTTGTAGCTACTTTTCTACTTTTGCTTTTGTCAGGAGGCCAAGCTGAGGCCAGACAAGGGGACGACAGGATGAGATCATACAGGGAGCTTTGTCAGAAAAGGACAGTGTTCAGTATCTCTGTAAAGAGTGAGAGGAAGGAAGAAGCCTGAGGGCAGAACTGTGCAGAAAAGGTACTTTAGCAGTCACTGAGCAGCTACAGCAAACAAATGCTGTGATAGCTTGGACCAGCAGCTAAGTGTTGGCTGTTTGATAGCAGAAATGGCAACCCTTTTTGGATATCACTTTGCTTTCAGTCCCTTAGGCTGTGCTTCGCGTGCGTCTGATTTTACTTTTCAAGAGCAGTACTACTTAATAACCTTGATTTTATATGAAGTGTGGATTAAAACTTCATAGTATTTGAGGACTCGATATTATGGGGTTTTTTTTTTATTTATTTTGCTTCAGTCATTGTACTCCAACTGTGATATAATAGGACTGTTCTTGTGAGTAGGATGCCAAAGCTGTAAATAAATTGGACCCTGCATTAACAAAGGTATTTGCAGTGGCAGTGCTGGCAAATAAAGGTGTTAAAACATTACTGGATAAGATACTGAAACCTAAGGTATGTCCTGATCAGGATACATTTTCAAAGCAATAGTAGAGATTGGGCAAAGAGTATTTTGATGCGTTATCAAATCAAACTTCTAGAAATTATATAAAAGGAGAGAAGAAGCATTGCTGCGATGTGAATGAATAAAAAGGTAGAAAGTAAGGATAACCTCTAGATTATGGGGGACCATAGGGCTAGATTAACACTTTACTAAGTTTCCAGTAATAATGCTCACATTATCTGTGGAGACAAGGCAAAGTGAGGTAGCTAAAAGGATTACAAGTATAGAATAGAAATGACTCCAGCCAAGGCTGATGGCATCCCTCCAGCTTGAAGGGACCAAATGATTGACAGGCCTATGTTAGGAAAGAAACAGCTAATAAATTGTCAGTCTCATGCCTCACGCCAAAGATTTCCAGCAAGTCAAGTCAAAATGGTCTTATATGACTGGAGAAGAAATACAAATGCTGTATCTGCACTTAGGAAAGTGGCTAATGAGAATAAGTAAGCAGCCTTATGAGAGCAGAGTAAAAGCTTGGGTTGTTTGTGAAATGAAAGCTGAGCAGAGTTACGAAATGCATGTAAGTAATAACAAAGGAACAACTCAGAACAAGAAGAGCTAGGACACTACAGTACAGTATTTACACAAAAACACATTGCTGTGAGTTGAATAAAACACTGAAATAAGTGGGGAATTCAGAATTATTAGGGAAGTTGCATTTTAAAAATATTTTTGGCTGGGATGATAATGGAGAAGGATGGAGTAGAGTAAAGGAAAATGGAAAAGTAAAAGCCATTTTAAAGATAAAATATGGTGTATGAAATTGTGTAATGTGATTCTTGATGTAGCTGGAAGCTGGTTAAGAACCTTTTATCTGTGTCATCCTAACTTTCTACTACATTTCCATGCAGATATCTAATCCATTGGTAATTAGAGTTGGTGTCCTAAAACCACCAACTTGACAATCCTCATTAAAATAAAGGTATTATTTTCTTTTAGCTGTTACCTTCTGAAACAGCTTTTGGTGCTGAAGGCTGACTATATTTTAGGTGATCTCTAAGGTCACCCTGCTCTTAGCACAGATTCTCACTGTGTGCTCTTGTCTGCTTTGCTCTCATTATTTTTGAAGTAAAAATAATAATATGCCTTCCATCATATTTATTTGTTTAATTTCATTAAATTCAGTATCATGCAGTACAGAATCTACCTCTTCCTCTGTAGTTATGCAGTGCAGCAGAGCCATGGTTTCAGCTGGGACATTGTGTTGTCATACAGATAAAATAATTCAATTCTGGTACATGTATTGGCAGGATACACCTTTGTTGCAATTAAGTCTTTCTTTCCTAATGATTTATAGTATGGATACTACTAATAAATGAGTAATTAATTCTAAATTCATTTAGATTATGAGGTTAGTTTCATTAGTTTCTCTTAATGAAGTTGGCAGCTTCCCTTGACCAAAAGGAAACAGTCAGTAGTGCTGCTCAGTGGCAAGCAGCATTAATTCCTGCCTGTTCTCTCTGGCAGTACGACAGCAGAAAAGGCACAGTGGACTTCTCCCATTTGTTCCACCCACAAGTTCACTCAGAACAAAACTCTGTAAGACCTGCAGTTTTGGCAATTATATCCTTTATCTTGAGCCTCTGTCAGGTCACCTTGACATATGGCAGACATGTCAGTGGTCAGGTCTCAAACATCTTAAGTTAGGAAGAGCCTGCAGAATGAGAAGCTTTTCCCCACTGGGCCTTATTTGTTCAGGTTGTTCCTGTTCCCTTCCTCTGAGAGATCTGCTCCTCATGCATTTGCTCTGCCTTCTGCTCGTGAGAAACATAATCATACTCGTGTCAGATTTTCATTATCCTCAGCTAGGCAACTCCTCATTTTTACTGGGAGCTTGGGGGACCTCATGACGTGCCAGTGTAGATAGGCATTATTTTGGTGAAAATTCACTTCCTTTTTGGCATTCACTGTTCTGCTGTACTCTCGAACACCTATGCTTATAAAGGAGGGTGCATGGCTGAGCTGCTGCTTCTTTATTCTGACTAGCCAAAATACCAGGTGGTGTATCTGGCATGTTCTTTTTGACATTTCACTGGTCCTTGTTACCATGGTACCAATTCTGACTTTGAGAGATCTCGCAGTGTTGCCAAGTTGGAATATTTTTTGGCTCTAGTGCCTTTACTATAGCACTTAAAGAAATTGTGGACACTCAAGTGCAGCAGCAAGCTTGCTCTGCTGTTTTCTTAGTCCATGCCTTGGATTTTTGTGGGGCTGGTGCTTACCTGAATGCTCTCTTTGCAGCAGATTTGAATGTGTAGTGCATTAACTTACTGTGTAGTTCCTGGGAAGAATCTATTCCTAAGGTGTGCAACACACTTTCACTTGGGCTGAAACTGGCATTCCCCAGAGAAGTTTTTTGTTGATCTCTATCAGCGTTTTCTGTCTTCTGCTTCAGGGATTCCACATGTGCTGAGACCAGCCAAAGATTTGATGGTAGAGACAGCTTAGATCTTGGTCTGGGTGTGAATTTTGATTTTTCATTTGATGTTGTTTTGAGGAACTTCCCTCTGAAGATAAAGTAAGTCACAATTGGCAAGTAAGAGGGGAGGCAGCTGTGAAAGCCTGCATATATTCATGGGAGGGAAGAAAGCAAACTCTTAGAATGGCATTTCCCCTTACATTACCTTTTCTCAGCTTACAACAAGCAGTCCTGAACTTGCTCCCTTTTGAGCTGCAGTGCATCCAGCTGTACCTCACTGCTCTCTGATTAGCCTGTGTATCTTACAGGCATTCAGAGGAGTTTGTGAGGAGTCCAGCTAAGAGAACAGTAATGTACCAACTTCCGTGGGGGCTGGCGGCTTTTGTGCTGCTGGAGGGCTGAACCACGAAACTGTGAACAGATCACATCATCAAGCTCCAAGAACAGCAAGTTCACTTCCTAAATACAATTGAGATTCCACTGCTCACATTTTCAGTCCATCCCTAATTCCTCCAGGCTTGCCTTCAGCATGAAGTCAGCCTGTTAATAAAAGTTCTTGCTCTGAGTACTCTAGACATGACAATCTGAGAAACACAATGATTAGTAGATAACATGTTATATGTAGTATTTCTCCTTAAAAAAGAGAGATTTCCATACTGAAAATTTTTGAAAAAATGGTTTTATTTTCTCTTTTCTAATGCTTATATTTCAGCACACCTGTTAAAGTGTGCTGATAGCACAGTATTTGCAAAAGTTCTATGTGATACAGTACATTCATTTCAATACCAGTGAAAAATAAACAAAATTCATAAGGATTCATCATCATATGTAGTTCTAATTTGTATTAGTCTTCGTGCAACTTCATGTGAGGGGATTCAAGGAGAAAGACCACAGAATAAAGGAAAATTGTTCTGAAGAGAACTCTTAAGCAGTATGTTCCCAGAAGAATGCATATTTTTCCCTATAACGTGCTGTTTTTCTAAGAAGTTAGTAGAAGTCAGTATGTTCATATTTGATGAGGCTTATGGATTCTTTTTGCCTCTACCTACTCTTACTTCCAGTAAAACATGTAAAGAAAACCATCAGATTTGCTTTCATATGCAGGTTTTCTGGATGCCCAGGTAAATAACTCACCTTTTGTTTTTTGGTATTCCGATGAAAATGCAACAATATGTGTTGCATTTTCAGAATGCAGTGCAGAAGTGAGACACTTCGGTTAATATCCCAATAAATCCAGACTTCATTCCTGACTGTTCCATGTAAGGTAAATCATGCTTTGTAGCAGATATCAATAACACCTGACTTTAGGAATAAATGGAAGAAATAAGATTTTCCTCATGAAGTTTAGTAGCTTAACAACAATAAACTCCAAAAGATGTGAATTTAACTAGAAAGTTAAGTTGGTTTGAATCTCACATCTGTGACCTAAACCAGGCTTTTAGGAAAGTGTGGATGTCAAGCCAAGAAACAAATACATGGTGGTGAATGTGTCTCTCCTAAAAGACTTCCCCGTAGATGCGGTTGGTTTTGGGGCTGAAGCTCACAGATAAGGTTTCCTAATGTGCTGGAAGGATAAAATGATCAAGCATTGAGCTGCCTGGATATTGTGCAGTCCTAAGGCAATCTCTTTGACTCTGACCTGTCTGTCTAGTAGGTATCTCAGTTGTGTCTCTGCTTTGCTGCTGTATGTATTTGTTGTGTGTACTGTTACAAAGAACCAGTGTTTTGTATGAACTGAGTATCTGCTCAACTTGAGATTCACTCTCAGCAAAACTTAAAGCAGTAGCATGTCATGCAGAACATAGTTGGCTCCTATGAAATATGTGATCAAACTAATGATTAATTCAACCCCCTTCAATAGATTCTTTATTTCTTTCAGAAATGCCTGCCCTTAAGTTGTGCGGGAGCTACTAATTTCAGTGGATAGAAAAGTTACAGATTTTTAAATCCTGCCTGTGCTGTTGTTTCCCAAAGCCCTGCTTAGGGCTCTGTAGATTCAAACCTGCAGACACTGACATCGATCCTTAGTTTCAAGTTCACAGAATGGTTTAAAATGTGCATCTTCTAAAGCAAGTTCTCATGGGAAACATAAATTTAAACATTTTTAAAGGCAAGTATGACTGACTTGGCTCTGAACTCAATAATAGAAGGCTGAACAGGAGCTGCTCCTGAGGAAATAAATTGAACAGTGAACATCTGTGTACAAAGCAGGGTATTTGTTTCATGTGTGATAGTTTCCCTTATGACTGCCTGGTCAGACCCAAAAGACATTAATCTTGCTCATTCTGGAAGATACTGTCTTTCCATCACAGAAAAAAAACAAAATAAAATTATTTAGTGTATTTACTACAGAAGCAATTTCAATTAAGGCAAAGAACCAGAGAGACCTCTAAGTTTTCAATGTGAAAAATTAAGCACTGCTGGTCTAAAATAAGATTGAGAGAGGTTAATTGCCAGAAATTTGTAACAGTTGCTGTCTCCCAGTAGGAATGCTGTAGTGGACCTAGTGGTCCTTGAGAAGCTACATACCACTGCAGGCTGTAAGGGGATTTTGCTTTGGAGGTTTTCTGGTATTACAACCAAATGTGTTTGAAATAATAAGCAGTAGCTACAGTTACTGTCTTGACCAAAGCAAAAGCAGTGAGGTACTGGAATTGTGTCAGTGTTGTGCTGTCTTGAGAGGAAAAGCAAAGACTTGGGTAGGTCTTTGTTAGAGCCAAAATTGTGCAAGCCTCCTTTCTGTGTTCTGTACAAAATCTAACATGTGTTACAGGACAGCAAATTGATTTTAAATTCTGATTTAAATTCTTATGCAGTTTAGCTAATTACACATTCAATACTTAAGATGAGGTGGAGAAGAGCTAGACTGACATTTTGGTCTAGCAACTGTCAAAATGGAAGGGAAAAAAGTGTTCCTAAAGAGATACTTTTTACTTCTTCCAGTGTCTGGAAAAATTAATAGGTAAAGACAGAGTCTTTGGAGAAAATTCTGTGTTCATTTGATCCTTTGCAGAGAATTATCACTCCCAGCTTGCAGTGATCAAGAAGGCAGAAGCTCCTCAGCCCGGGCAGTGGCAGCACAGTGTGACAGCTGTCACTCGAGGAGCTCCTCTCTGAGGCACTGTGTTACAAGACCATTGTGTGAAGCTCTGTGCTTGCTGTGGGGTCTGGGCACTGCTCTGCCTTCTAGAGAATCTTGACAGAAGGGTGGAAGGAAATGTTGTGTCCTGTCTAAGCAGGATCAGCCCCATGCAGAATCATTCTCTGCCTCTAAAGGGACAGAAACCAGAGTAATGTCTGAGAGCAAAGTTCTCAAGCCAGTGACACAGAGCTGGTGGATCATCACACCACTGCTGGAGGTTCTGGGATTCTTTGGTGATTAATTACCAATGATCTTGTGAAGATATCTCTGACACACACCAGCATTCAAACAGTTTCTGACTTTATTGCTAGTATGAGAACCCAAGCCATGTGTCAGGGCAAAGAAGTCAGCTGAGCAGGGTTCAGAGCCAGTCTTCCTGTGGAATCCTTGCTGGGAGCTATGCTTCAAACAGACCTCAGTCCTTTTGAAGGACAGCAGAGTGGTTTTCAATGTCCCTTTGGTACAGCAACTTGTACAGAGGCATTTCAGCAATTTTTCCTTTCCTTTGATTGCAATATGTGTTGTAGCAAACACTGAAGGTAATGTTAGAAAAGCAGAGAGGAAATCCTAACTGCCATGTCTGGCTTGGCACAGTCCCTTTGGTTCAGTTAGCACTACAGACTGCCAGGCTTCTGCAGCTGAAAGTATCTTCTGTGTTTCTCGTGTTTTCTTGCTCTGGTAGAATTCGCGTCTCTGAGCATCAGTGACAAATGTATGCTTTCACTCAGATTGAGTGGAAGAGCCAGAATTTCCAACCCTGGGATGGGTTATGTTTTCACATCTAGGGAGGAGGGGAAATGTATTTGCCCCGCGTTTAATTGAATCTTAAATTTAGTCAATCATATAATCCTAAACTCTGTTGAAGGATGATGACCTCTAAGGATTGTCTTCAAAAAGCTAACATGGCTGGCAAGTCTCAGTGTGATAAAAATAATTCTGGAGGGCAATTTTATAGAGAAAAGAAGAAAACTAAACTAAACTGAGGATGTGGAAGGAATATGAGCATATAAGTGTATCTATTGTGAAGTAAATATATTTGGACTGTGATTTGAAAATATGCTGGAAACTTGGAGTAGTCAGATATGAATTAGATACATTGCCCCATGAAAGGAAATTTTGTTCTCCAGGTACCATGTGGTCTACAAAGGTGAAAAAAAAGTCTATACTGAATCATTGTTCTATTGCGGTGCTTATTTGCAATAGGTGATGTTTTTATCTGGCTTTCATCTCTCTGTCCAAAACTCTACTTATCATGAGGTCAATAAAGCTAAAAAGGTTGCAGAGGGATAGAGAAAATAAAACTGTGCTTGAGAAAGCTCGTGTGTGCAGAAATAGCTGTCTCTCACAGCAATGTTGGAGTTACATTTTAAGGTTCCATGCCTAGGAAATTATTTGTTGGGAATGAAGTCTAAGCCTCTTCCCCGGAGAAGAAGCCTCGATTGCTGTGTACAGGATGGTGAGACACTGTGGATTCAGTGTGCCCAGACCAAACATCATCCGTCCCACACAATAAACAGTGCCCATTCTTTTGGCAGCTGTTTGTATGCTTTTAAAGCAGTAGAAGATGACAGAGTTGAAATAGTTTCATTCCTTTTACTGATGCAGCAAAAAGAAACAGAGCAAAGAAGGGTGAGTTTTCACTGTGGGAGCAGGGGAAATGGACAGCAAATGCCTGTTCTGCCTGTAAAGTTGGCAAATTCTAGACAAATGAGTTACTGTTGGGTAGGCTGAACCTCAGGATAAAAACATAAATTTTAGAATGAAAAAAACTGGTTGTATCCAGGGAAACCCAATCATGTGCTAATTCAAAATCCAAAGTAATGGGGATGGGATAATGAAGTTTTATGTTATCTGCAAGTTCTCCTTGTGGCATGTGCAAGTTAATGAGCAAAGAATACCCCCAAAATAAAAATTACTAGCTAGATGGAGTTTTTCTACTTCTCCTTCAATCCCAGTGTGTCACCATATCTTAAACTAAATGGCTTTAAAGAATTTGATAGTAGGTTTTAAAAGAACTGACAGTTGTCACTTAGAGCATATTGCTTTAATAATCCAACTGGGACATTCTTATTCTATTCTTGTGTCTCTAAATGCACTCATGAAGTAGATACATAGTTGATTTCTTTATATTGTCAGCTTTCACTTCAGTGTTAATTTGAGGCTGGACCTTTTTAAACTTTTTTCCAGTGCTCTTTTGACAGCAGAAATTTAGATATGTGACAACAGATTTTGAGTAAATGAAGGATGAGCCATCTTGCTGCATGCACACGTTTGTGGGTAGGGTTTCTGAAAAATCATTAAACCAATGGCATTTCAGATAGGTGTTTATCAAAGACCCGTTGGTATTTTAGCTGTGTAAATATCAGTACAATTAATGCAAGCCACATAACAAGTCCTTTTCCCTTGCAGTTTTGTGGCTCAGCTCAGGCACCTGGCAGTGTTCTGGTGGTGGTGCAGCCCAGTCATCCCACCCTGTGCTGTGGAACCCTGCAGGGAGCTGTGTAAATCAGGGCTGTGATCCATGGCAGTGTCTCCAGCGCAAGCACTCCTTGGGGTTCCTTCTCTGAGTTACTCTTCCTGCAGTGTTTCTCATGCTGAACTCAGTTCTTGATTTTCCTTGCTTTCCTCTTCCCCCTGCACTGCTGTATCCTTCTAAAGCTGCCTTTAATTGTGGAATGCCTGCAGTTAATAATGGCTATCATGTATTCCAGGTTTTAAAAGGCCATAAACACAGAAGGATGGGCTGAAGTAGCTGAGTTAAAAGGCTTGTTAAAGATGCTATCTGTGTGCTGAATCCAATTCATGGGCATGTTAAAAGACATCAGATTTTCCTCTAGAGGTATTTAGCAGAAATGCCTGGTAGGAACTGAAGCTTTGACCTTGCTGTTTTGTCCTAGTGTGTGCTGTGGATGTCTCTCATTGTCTCTCAGGGATTTGAACCTAATTTCTGTTGACTGAGTCCATGATGTTCATGTTCTCTTCATTCTCCATGCAGTTTTGGTTTTAAGAGGTTTTTTTTGTTTGTTTGCTTTGGTTTGGTTTTGTTTATTTGTTTTGGTTTTAAAAATTAATTTAATGCTTTACTATTTTGTGGCTGTTTTTACATGGCCTTAAAATATCCCACATTTTGGGACCTAAAGGCCATCATTTAAGTGAACAAATAAGACATTTACAGCAGGCTCTTCCACACTGCAACAACTAATAACATTGTGAAAGGATTGCTATATAAGTTTAATTTCTCGGTGAAGTAGCTGCTTACTTGTAAATTTTCTTTTATAGTTGTGGAACACTACTTTTAACTCTGTGAAAATGAAAAAAAATTCTGGCTTGTAAAAAAAAAATCTGACTAACAAAAAGAAGGACTGGACCACCACATATTCTTCATGAAAGTATCATGAAGCCATGAAACTATCATTATTCTGGAAAGCACTTAGGTCTGTGCTTATTTTTTGAGACATGCTTAGCTTCTTTTTGCATGTTATGAGTGAAGATGAGTTGTTCAAGTGCATTCCTGAACTAGAACCTTAGCTCTAATCCTTCAGTCACTGCAAAGAATAAATGAGGGGCAAAGACAAAGGGCCAAATTAAAATCAACGAGATTCTATTCAGATGGGCTCTGCTTCAGCAAGCACATATCTAATTATAAGCACAGAAGTAGGCTCACTGACGTCAGAGTTAATTAAACTGCTTAAATTTAGGCACATGCTTAAATTCTTTGCTGAATCAGTATTTTTGAGCCAACGAATAATAGGACAGCGTTGCTGGTCCAAAGCATAATTTTTGTGGGTGGGAAGGAGTTTAAACTCCCCCTTTCCTCCATCAGTTCTTCTGAGGTCTGCCTGCTGGCGTTTTATTTGAGTCACAGTAGTGAAGGAATGTGTCAACATGCTAAAGTTTCTTAGCGTGTTTGCTAACAATACCCAAACCCAACAGTTGGTTCCCTGGTAATTTAAGGCATCTTTCCTCCTGTAGTGTGTTCTGCAGTATGGCAGGACTATGCCCAGCACAGTAATATTTCCATCTTTGTTTTTTCTGATGCCACTTCTGTGAAATTAATCCCTTTGTCCAGTCTCTGAAAGGCAAATTACTAACTCATTTTGATAACAAAAAAATGAAGAATACATGTAGACAGAAGTGTTTAGTGGAGAGTGCCTGTCATACAGGAGCAGTTTTGATTCCATTGATTTCACAGATTATTTTAGTTTATGCTGTCATAAATAAATAAGCTATTATCTGTTGGCCTTGGATCATTAAGGGCCTAATAAGAATTTCCCCTGTAGGAATATGAAGGACAACATGATACTTCTTACACAGAAGCACACTTGGGAATTTCAGCCACATTGTGTAAATGAGCTGGGGCTGCTTGTGAGCTTTTAACTGTGGTCCCTGCCTAAGTAATGCAGTAGAGTTGCCCTGATGTAGTAGCAAGGGATTAATCAAGGAGGTGCACTGAAAAAGATGAGATTTCTTCTACTTGGTAAAACTCACGCCACGGGGACTTAGGGTCTGCAAAGGGAGCTAATTGAGTCATCAACAGGAATAGGTTCAAAAGAGAAGAGCAGGTAAGAGAGCTAAATAAATCTAGACTTGTGTTTTCAAAGATAGTCATAATTTTGTTAATGTGTACGTTACCTAGTAATCACTTTTACTTGGTGCATGAGTCTAAAGCTTGACTTTGATCATCTTCATTTAGATACCAGAAAATGACATATTCATTTATGTATTTATATCTTTGTGGTTTAAAAAAATATAATTAAAAATCACCTTCCCTCCTAGTGACACCTGCATCAATTTTGCCCAAAGTGACTGAAAGCTGTTGCATTTGGAAAAGTGTTCCATTAACTGTGCAGGCAGCTCTGATGGAGAATGGGTGACTTTGTAGTCAATATTTGTCTGTATCATGCAATTCACTTCATGCCAGTTGGCAGCTCTGTTCACAGTCTAGAGCAGTGGGCTCACAGGTGTCTCGAGTCAAGTCACAGCTTTGGTTTGACCTGGTTCCCCTTCTAGGTGAGGCAAAGTCAGGAGAGAGGGAGCAGCTGTGCTTGAGAGAGCTGGGCTATTGTCAGTGACAAAGCATCAGCTCTCCTCCGTTGGGTCTCCCACATTATCCTTTTCTCTCGCTCAGCAGCTCATCATCCTGCCACAGGCCAAGAGTAAACTGTAAAGAGCTGGAGCAGCTCCTGCAGCTGCTGCTGCTGTGTGTGTGGAGTTAGAGGAGGGAGAGAGCCCATCAGGCAAGCAGCTTTCTCACTAGTGCGGTATAAATTGTCTCTTGCTGGATATCATCTCAGCCAGCAAAGCAGAAAGAAAGCTCAAGCCTGAATGCTGGATTTTTTGGACTATCTTTTTATGTACGTTATTCTTTGATTGCATCCAATGTGTTTCTCTAAGATGATGATTTAATTAATTTAAACCAGAATATTTCTTCACCGATTTTCTTCATTTTTTCCCCCATATCTCTATATTCTGCATACAAGCATGATGAAAGTGTCAATCTATGTCTATTCATCATGATAGTAAGGATTAAAGTGGGGACATGGTCATTTTATGCATAGAAGTTGTCTAAATGCGTAACAGGTTACAGTAGAACTTATAAAATCACCTAAGTGGCCAGGTTTAATTGTGATTAGATCATGTTACTGGAGGTTTTGAGTCACAGCTGGGGCTTCACTAAAGACCTGTTTTCTCTCTTCTTCACAGCCCTCTATCTGGATTTCCATTCTCAGTTTCCCTAGGTGGTTCAGAGGGTTAAAGCAGGAGCCTGTTAACAGCCAACCTGCAGTCTCTTGAAACATGAGGGCTTTGAAATATTTGTTTGGAAGGGTCTCAAATATCAGTATTTGAGATTGTTTAAAAACAGTCAGTTGAAGAGGGAAAGCACCCGTTTGCCAGCCACAAGGAAGAGTTCTTTGAGGAGCATTTGCCACACTGTTCTTTTCCTTCTGTCTGTTTCTGGGGTGGCAGCTAGGGGACAGTTTGGTCTGTCTTTCATACTTGCATTGCAGAGAGCAGGAGCAGGAAGCATCCTATGGACTCTAAGAAAGACTCCTGTCATAAGGGGAAGCAGCTGTCCAAAGTGCACGTGTGTGCGGGGTGTGAGCAGTTTGAGGTCTTACCACTATGGGTAAATACCTTTTGGATTCAAAAGGCAAATCAAACTTTCTTGTTGGAGAAGCTGGAGTGGGGTGTCTCCAGAAAGCATTGCTTTCTGACCTTTAAAGCTGTTACCTCCAGGGCAGAGTGAAGCAGGATATGTGCCTCACTATTGACTGTGACATTTCTGTCCTAAAAATAGAACACTACAATCCCTTTCTGGTTCAGACCGGCACCCTCTGTGGGTATATGATATTCACACAGGTCTTGATTTTTACTAGCTGGATATCCAGATGGAATAAATGCTAAAGTTCTCAAATTGGGAAAAAAAGGTGAAAAAAGAGGGAGGAAAGTACCTCACTGTGTTTTTGTTTGCTGTAGTATAGAAAATGTTTCCTGTGGAAATGTACAGCTTAATGTGAGTCTGCTGAGATCAGAGCTGACTAATCCACCTAGGGGATTCTTCAGCAATGGAAAGTGACTGCACAGATCTATGTAAACCAGGGGATCTTTTCTATCTCCCTGATTTACATAGTTAAGAGTTATTATAGTCTTAACTACAAGCACATGGGTCTATTCTGCACCATAATAAATGTTTATCTTTTATACTCAAGGTAAACTGTTGATTCTGTTTTTATTTTTGAGCATGTTTTGTCTATATGCAGAAATCAAACATTTTTATGAATACATTCAGTTTTTTGCTAGTTTTGATGACTGTAAGAGGTTGTAAATGTGAATTTACACCAGACTGGTTGGAAACTGGTAAGGAAAATTAAAAAAATACATCATTCTTTTATTTATTTTCCAGCCAACGCTGTCAGTCATCCAAGGCCATGCAAAACAAACGTACCAATACTGTTTAACTGAATTCATGCTGACCATCATGTAGTTGAGTTGCTCATTCAATATCAGTATAAAATGGTAACATATGGGAGTTGCAGATCATGGGAATACTAAGAATTAATTTTTACAGCAGAAGAAACTTTTTCAGTGGGACATTGAGCTTGGGTGAGCTGACATGTTTAGGTGGAGTTCAAGTTCCCTCTTAATCTGTTTGGCTGCCTACATCTTAATCAAATCACAGACTCAATCATTTTAGGTCTGGATAAGCATTTTGATGTTTTCAAGAAGACCACATTAGCTTTGGATGTTGGTGAGGATCCCTTCAGTGCTCTGAGTAGGAATCACAAGCCATTTCAACTGCAGCACAGAGAGCTGTGTCAGATCCCCTCCAAACTACGGAGATAACGCAGTGGAAGCAGAAACTGGAACATTATGGTTCCTTGGGGAAGATGCAGATGGTATAGGGCATAGTCATGTGTATGGTTTGGGCAGGTAAACACAAGCACTCCTGTTAACCCACCACTCACCTGCACAGAGGAGACTTAGAGCTGAAGGCTTGCTCGAGTGACCTGTGGGACCAGACTTGTGTGTTTGCTTGTCATCCTGGAGAACTGTTTACTCTTCTCTCAGGGATGAGGAGAGGGGACAAGAAATCTCAGTGTGACAGAGAAGAAAGGCTCATCCCTTCTAACCCACCTACTGCTTCTACCCTACTGAACTTCTGGTGTTACGAGGAGGTCACTGTAAGTCTGTAACTTCTGAGCTGAGGAACACATTCATAAGCAGTTTGCCACAACAGATAGCAATGGGAACTTCTGGGTTCTTCCTTGGAAAGAATGATACTAATTGTTTCACCATAGTAAAGTGGCTAATAGGAGCTCCTTCCCCACATCCCCCTGTTTTCAGGTCAGTGTGGCACATTCCAATTTGTGTTTGCCTCGAAGCACAGGAGGAATCCCATATGGAGGGGGAGGGTGGTTTTATCACTACCCAGTAAGCCTTTCACTCTCTCCATATACCCCAGTTTCAGGGTAGTTGGGAAGATTCTGGATTTCCCCCCACATGCTGAAAAATGCAGCGTTCTTTGTTTTTCCATCACAAGTGAACTGAAACCCATAATCTCTGTACTGAACAGAAGTGATTAAAATAGTGTGGAACAGATGGTTTAAAAGCTGCCAGAGACTGAATCTTTTGCTATTTTGTTTCTTGAAACAACTACATTAATTCCTGAGTCAGCTTTGAGGGTACCATCATAATTCATCTGAGATGAGAGAGCACACTTGTTTCTCTGTCTTTGACTGCTAATTAATAGCAACTAGTTAATTTAATTTTTTTTTAATAAAAAGATGCATACTAAAAGCGTGTATTTCGTGCAGGAGAAAAATGGAAGTTTTACATGGAGTTTTAGGCAATATTTTTTTCTGGGAAATTCTGCTACTTGTGTTAGGGTTCATCCAGTGGAGGGCAAATCCATGTTCCAGTTCTATTGGAATGAAGGCACTGCAGTGCTTCAAAATGGTATTTGGTTTTGGTACTCAGGGTGTGTGAGTTTGGTGATTAAATACACTGAATTGTACACAGAAGTTTCCAGACAATCTTGTGGGCCAGAAACCCCTCATAAAGCAGTCAGTGTCAGGTGTGCATTCCCTGCTGTGCCCTCCCCAAAGCACGGTATGAAACAGCATCTTGCTCTTTTGAGCTGAGGTTTTTTTTTTCTTTATTGTTTTTTCATAAAGCCACAGTCTGTAGCTTAAATCAAAGAAAGATTTTATTTTTATTTTTTTTTTACTTTCAAGCCAAAGCATGTCATGAATGAATGAACGTGTGATGGCACAACACACCATACCGGCCTCTTCCAACTCTTGCACTTCTGCCATGGAGCGACTCCAGCAATTTTATGGGTTGAAAATTATGACAAGGTCTTTCGATATTCCTAGACACCATTGGTTTCCTAATGCTACTCACAGTGATTTTTATGTAGCAGTTCTCTGCTCTCAGGTCTGGCATCCACTTGAGGAAGATTATTAGAGACTGATTTTGTCAATTTAGAGAAATACTTATTGATCATATAATTTTTTGTGAAACCCTGTGATTTTCCTCTTGTTTTATAAACTGTGCATGAGCTGAACCATTACCATTTGTTAACTTGATCCTAATTAAATTTAAAGTTTTCAGTCAGTAATCTTCCTAACAAAGTAACATTTATTTTTACATATTTGATAGTGCAATATCCCAACCTGTGTACAATATAATAGTAAATGACTTCTAGAAAGGAGGGGTAACAAAAGCAGGCTGGATTTTTATTTTTATTTAAACATGTTTTTAATTTTGTTAAGGTTTGCAGTTTTAAATTAGAATTTTAGAGATGTAGTGGCGGTCTGATTTCTGTAGGTGATGCTGTGTTTAAGCAAAGCAGTTTTGAAAAATGGAAGTGTTGCTGAATGTTTGTTGAAACAGAATTTCATGGCCACCTCCACTCACAGTGATGGGAACTGATCTGTTTATCCCCCTCATTTTTCCCAGTATATCATCTCCCCAAGCAGGAAAACCTTAGTCAGATGTTCTTTTTTATCTGGGCTCTTCTGTGAAGTAAAGAACATGGCTTTTGGCAGATGTAACTAGAAATCAGGAGGCAGCCAGTTGCTCAGGTCATCACCAGCAGTGCCATTGCAAGTTGGAGCCTTGGATTTTGGGGAGTCTGTCCCCTGGCTCTTCTCAGTGGAAGACTTTTGCTGTTGGATATGCTGCAGGTGTAGTTGCTAAACCTGAGCTTTTGCAGTACACCTGAGACCCCCTAGAACTGAGCAATGTTTTACCTTTTAAATATTTACTGTTTTGATTTTTATCCCTAAGGGTTTAAAGGCTTGATACTAAATGGGTGAGGTTTTCCCTGTTTTTTTAACTTGAAGGAATGCAGTATCTCTTGTTGGTCAAACCTTGTTTAATGGACTTGATATCCCCTCAGTTACCAATTCTTTTCTAAGGCACAGGAAGGCGAGTGAGAGGAGAGGAAGCTTTCTGAAGGTCCTCTATTGAAACTTCTGGTGTTGTTTATTTTTTAAATTCTCCTAAATACTCATACTAGGAAGTGACATAATTGCAGAGACTTTTAATTTCCTCAAGGGTCTGTGTGGTCTTCATCCACCTTCTCAGATGTTGGTTCCAGATGTTTAAAATCACCTCTTCCCAATTAAACATCAGCTCCAAAGTGACAAAGTGTAAGACCACATATGTCTGAAAGGCCAGTGTACGCTCCAAGAGTTTTGCTTAGTAGATATGATGGAAATATTTTCCCTTGCCTCAGCTTTTAATGCACAGACAGTAAGAAATTGCTCTGCTTATTGAACTCCATAGGGGAGACTGGGTTTATTTTTTAAGTTCACATTTAAAACTGCCCACATTTAAAACATCTTCTGTGTAAGTATTTTGGATGTCTCTTGTTCAAGGTTGTCACTTGCTCGACCATCCAGAGGGTTATTTGCTGTCCACTTAGAGTCTTTTTAGATCAAAAGTAGTGATGTGAGCTGATAAGGTGACTTTACTCTGTAATTAGAGGGAATATTAAAGAAACCCTGTATTTTCATATTATAAAAACCTCTATTTCATTTTATGTTATTTTATTTTATTCATTTTATTCTATGTTATTTTATCTTCTTTTATTTTTCAAACTTGGTGCAGTATGTCTGTTGTACCAAATGAGGATTAATGCAGCCAGTCTCATTCTTTGATCAATGCCTAGTGGACTTTTCCTGGGCTGCCAGGTAGATGTATGCAAGAGAAAAAATGACTGTGAATAAATGGTAATAACAGTACTGTAACTGGGAGAGGAATGGAGAAAATAATAGATTTTGTTAAAATGGGTTTTCAGAGGTAGAATATTGAATATTGATGACATTAGGTAAAGGTAACAAAAGATTAAAAGGAATTAATTTCTGAAGATATCAGAGAAAAATAATGGGTTTGTGCCATGGGGGAGAAACCAATAAAAAGGAAGCAGTGGCAAAAAGAAAACCCCTTTGCTGATAGAAAGTCATCAATTTATGGCTAAATTAAAACTTATATGGAAAATGAACTTAAAAATACATACAAGAGTTTGTGTATGCATGTTTTTGAGGTACTGTGCTGTTAGATAGCATCGTTCTATAGGTTGTTACTTCTTTTGTTACATCTTAGTCTGCAGACACGAGAGCAGTGAAAGAATTCACACAAGGTAAAAGAAAGCTTTGCTGTGTCAGTGCTGGGAAGTAGATGTTTTTTAGGATTTCTGTTGGAGGAGAGAGGTGGAAAGCAGTAACTGAGAAACAGCCCCAATCCCACATATGGGATAATGTTTCCGGGATGCAGCCTACTGACTAAGCATTAAATGACAAATGTAAAGAGAAACCTTTCCAAAAAATGTGACATTTGTCAGAGCAGAATCCCTAAGCACGAGGTTCTCTGAGTCCAAGATGCCCAATTTGGCCACGTAGGCACAAGAGCTGAGCTGTGACCTGTGTGCTCCATGTGTATGTGCTGCTGAACAGCTCCTGATGGTAACGAGATAAGCCAGGCTTTATCACAACCCAAACCATAGCAAAAGGCCACTTAGCCAGGTGAACAGAGTTTGAAACTGGTAGTTGGAGTCACATCCTTGATTATAGTGGTATGTCTTTTTAAAAGAAAGAAGTATATCACTCAAAGCCTTCTTAAATGTGTGTTACCTTCTTAAAAAAGTTATTGAAAAACTTAGTTCTTGCCTTAATCTGTTTATTAGTGAGCTAAACATTTGTTACACGGGCTACAGGCTTTAGTCAATGTACTCTCTGCCCTAAGGAGGTGACATCATCTGCTGCAGTCACCAGAGAAGAAAGTGCAGCCTTTTCAAAGGATGTAATCTGTGGTTTTTCTGGTGCCCTGATGCAGCACTGGTTGGTTTTAGTGTTGATGTTACTCACTGGTGCTCTCATAGGTTCCAAACGAGATCAGTGCCATTTGTGCTAGGAAATTTGAATACATTTTGAATAACTTTTCTTATGAATAACTTCTACTGAGATAGACAGGAGAGTAAAGGGAGGCAAGGGCTGGGAAAGAAGGGGTGGAAACTTAGTTAACCCTGTCAGAGAACTGGGAACTGCTGCCTTGAGTCTCCCCACTGCCTTTGTCATGCCATTGTTTTTCTGCTGATGCTTATTTTGAGAGAGAAGATAAAGAATTTACAGAGTTTATGGTAGTGAAGCTTCCTCCTGGACTTCTTAAAAGTGAGGAACCTTCTGTGGAAATGGACTGTTCATTCAGTTACAGGAGCTTTTAGACTGGTTACAGTTTGCCACTGTGAGGTTTTCTCTGAGAGCAGAGACCAAATTTAACCAAGTTTCTCAGTTTAAGGATCATGTTTTTATGAGGCTGTTCAGGGCAATGCAGTCAGTGACAGAAGGGAGCCAGTCCTGCCACAGGGGACTGAGGGCTCTGTGTCAGTACCTGACTCAGTGCCCCCCAGAGCACGGTGACCTCCCTCCCTCTGCCCATGGGACATGCCAGCAGTCCTGTCACTCCTCTGTTCCCCGAGTGGGGATAGTGGATTTGCTGTTAAGCACTGCTAGAATCGATTACATTAATGTGTTGAATTCCTCCCAAGCAGGGCTCAAGTGGCGACACAGTGACTTCTTTGCTTTTTCATCTCTCTGTTTGCTGTCTTTGTAAACGAAACCAATTGTACTTAGGGTGGGGTATTGCTTTTGTTTCATAAGCAGCTGGACAAAACCACCTTCTTTTCTATGTCTCTGTCTTTTCTTCCTTTATAAGTGCAGAAAGGAAAGTGTGCTTGGTTGCTTGGGAGAATTTGGTCTAATTTGGAGGAATCCCCAGTGTGACTGCCTCCCCAAAGCATACCTCAGTCTTGAAAGCTGTTCCTTCTCCTTGCTGCTGCCTCCCAGAAGGCAGTAACGGGGGGGGCTGCTCCCCATCTTGGGTGCTCCTCCCAGGGGCACCACTTGCTGCTCTGGAAGTTAAAAGAATGTATGGATTTTCCTTCAGATTTACACCCTGTGTTTCAGCTTACTTGCTGGCTTGCATTGCAGCTGATGGACACGGTCACCTTCAGCAGTGTTATGCACACTACAGAAGTGTTGTTTTCCCACAGATTATTTTTCTTACCTTTGCATTCCTCTGTCTGCAGGATGAGCACTCTGAAAGAGCATTGTTGCTTAACTATCAGCTCTTTAATCTGATGTAATTATTTAGAGAATGTTTTCATGCTTTTGACGAAATAAGATCTCTCAGTCAATACTTTGTCTGAAAGCAATATAAATAATTTATCAGAATCATGTAAATCGTGTTACACATTTTGGTAAGTTTAAGGTTGCTACTTGCCTTCCTGTGGCGTTCTTTAGGGATTCAGAGCCTTTTTTATTTTTATGCCCATGAATTATTCTCGCTGTTGTATAACGCAGTGTCAAAATCTTAAGAATTTAGTTGTACATTTAAAGCTGAAAGTTAACAAACAGTGAGAATTTCTGTTGTGATGATATTCTAATCCTCTCTGGGCAGTAGTGTAACTCCAGTGATTAGAAAGTTACTTACATGGGACCCGTACATCTTCAGTTTAGTTCATCTCTCCCTGTAGCATAGTAAGTGATACATAAAACAAAATGATGATTTGATCCATGGTTTGGTTTTCTTTATTTCTCATCATAAATTGACAGAATTTGCATGTTTTTTCCCAGAGTACAGAAACTGCTCATATGAGTCTGCTGCTTTTGCTTTTAAATAACTCCAAATTTAAAGATACATAGGGTTTTTTTCCTCATTGCTCTGTTACTTTATTTTGGGAAAAGTATTCAGTAATGTAAATGAAGTTGCAACAGAAAAAAAAAACCAAACCAAGAATGTTTGTGTATGTGTATTTTTTTTTTAATCTGGAGGCCAATGGAGAAAGTAGAGGTCAATAGGCATGCTCTGGGTGAGAAGTGTTATCATATATGACATTCCCTGGAAGCAAATAAAAAACTGAAGCAGGAGTAACCACCTACACTCATGTACACTACTTCCTAAAGTCTTTTCTATAGAGGAATTTCTAAGAAATCTGTAGTGAATCCTTGTTGTTTACACAGTGAGCCCAAGAAAATGTCTGTTTTTCTCATGGGGAAAAGTAAAATTGTGCTGCAGATTTGCAGTAGTTTGCTTGTAGTGTAGCAGGAGATGGTTTGCAGTCAGTGGCATGTATCTGAAAGAGGAGTAGGAGCACAGAAGTGATATATTGAGGGTTATTGAGAAAGTAGGGTTATCTTTCTGCTATCTGCCCCTTTGCATCAGTGTAAGAAAAAGTGACAAACTGATTTTATTTTAGCCTCTTTCTCCCCTAGTCCCAGGAGCACGGCAAGATTTCCAAGAGAGTTAGAAGGCACATGAGTCTTCTCAGCTTGCTGAAATACTCATTTCCCTCTACTGAATGAGGAAGCTGTTGAGTGAGGAGTGGTATTGAAAGTTTTTCACAAACTTCTTTGCTCTGGCTTTGTAAAGCTGCCTTCCATTTCCCCTCTCTGACTTTGATACAGGAGTTTGTGGCAGACCCCCTTGACTGATCTGACTGAAGTGAGGAGACTCAGGTCACTAAACTTGGCTCCTTCAGTAGAGATAAGAGCTACCATTAAATCTCAGAAAGGTGTAGCAGATGAGAGTGCAGATAGCACTAGAATACAAACCCTAATTTTTGTCAGGGCTATAAATATTAAAATCATAAGCCTTCACCCAGAAGAATATCTTTAGAAAGGTAAGGGTGATTCAAAGCAAGAGAGACAATTTGGACAGGACATCCTATATGTGAGAAAATAGAAATGGTTTTGATGAGATCTGAGGCACTGTAGAAGTTTCGTCCTTCCTTCTGGAAAGTCCCTGCTTCATGAAGGTTTGTCATTTCTAATACCTCATCACAGAAATCATCTTTAAGCAAAAGCAGAACCCTTTTTTCTATTAATGTTGATTTCTGTAAATATTGTCTAATATTTACAGAAATAAATATTTTTTTTTCTTGCCTAAATAAAAATAAATGCCTTGGCTAAAGTAAAAAGAAATGTAACTTTTGTAACTAATTCTCTTAACTTTGGTAAAAACAGTTTGCTTTCACTCTACTAGCTTTTCTTTGTAGGTATACATGTATATTTTAAAAATAAAGAAAAGAATTCAACATGAATTTAAATTTTAAAGCCCACACAGCATTTTTTCAAAGCAGGTCCTCCAGGCCCAGATAAGTGGCCTACAGAGTAACACTTAAGTGTGCTAAGCCTCACTTAAATAACCCGCCAGCACATTTTAATTCAAAATGTTGATTATAAAGGTGCAGTAATCAGTAAATAGTTTGAAGAGTTGACGTTGACTGTTTGGCCAAAAGTTAAAAGCTGTGGTAATGGCCTGTGGTTTCTCAGTTCTTGGATGTGCTGAACTGAGAATCTGTTAAAGATGCTTACCTTGTAGCAGCAGGAGATTTAGCTCTTTTAGAAAATCAGACCAAATAATACCTTCTGAAGTTGAAGTACCCAAAATTTCATTTTCTTGTCTTCTCCAGATGGTACTCTCTCATTTAAGTTGGTCTCATTGCACCTGAACTTTCACTTCAGTTTTTGTAGTTAGAGGAGATACTTGAGTGTTTGCTCTTGAAGCACTTTAAATAATTAAAAGAAATTAAGTGATTAAAATACAGTTGTCTGGTTAAGCTTCCAAAGAATATGTTCAACTGTAATGTTTACCTAACAGCAGATTTAAATATGAAACAAAAAGTAAAACCACATTTATGGCCTAAGGAAACATGCAAAATTTAACTGATTTTACTTTGAAGGCTTGACTAAAAATAGCTCACCATTAAACTTCCCATTTTAAATCTTCTGCTGTGAAATATTTAATCCTTAACACTCAGTCCTTTGACTGTGGACAGTCAGCCCACCAAAGTAATAGTGGACAGAGAGGCTCGACTGATGCATATTGATTAGAAAGAGAATAATTCCTGTCATTCACAGGGGAAGGATTCTAGACCTGATTGGGCCATTTCAAAGCATCTCTGGGGATGCTTGGGAAGGTTCTGTTCTGGTGCCTGTACACTGTAGAAACACAACTTCTGTGAAACTCTCCATGTGATGTTGCAGGAGAGAAGTAAGAAACAATATTAAATACTGTTGGATATTTTCCAGATTATGGAAATGTATATTTCCATTGCTGTACTATTGCTTCATATTCTGTCAGAATGTAAATTATTTAACAGATGGACGTAGTTATTAGAAGATCTTGAAGTGTGAACATTCCAACGTGTAGACTTGCTCTTAGACTCAAAGTAGACTAGACCTATGCTAGAAATCCTCTAGTAAAATAGGATGTTTATATGCATGCCAGAAGCCCTCTTTTAGCAGTATCAAATAAACCCTCAATTGTAAATTTAATTTCAGTGAGAGCCCAATAAGGGCAATGTAAGGCATAGCCTCTTGCCAGGAGGAGCTGTGCTTGGTAGGAGCTGGCAGCAGGGCTGTCTTCTGTGGTTGTACTGCTAAATATTTCTCAGGCCTAGAAGACTTTCAGCCACCTTTAAATAAATACACAGACTGCTTTAAAGAGAAATATACAGAAGATGGTAAAAAGAAAAATAAAAAATGTGAATGTAGCTATTTGGCAGGAATGTGCCAGGTGATCTCAAAGGGAGTGATACTTTAGTAATAATATGTTTTGGTAACTTTATGTTCTACTGTGCTCAGCTTATTTAACCCACAAGCTATGATGCTTTAAAATGAATCACAGTTTAAGAAGGATTTAATGCATTTAATGGAATCTCTCTATACCTGTATCTAGGTATATGGTTATTTATCCTGTGTGCCCGTGTATTTTGTTCTTAACTATTGTATTTTCATTATTTTATTTGAGAAGATGCAGTTATGTTATCTATATAATAAGGAAAGTTCTTCTTAAATCTAAGTAATAGGTAGTGAAGAGTTAAAAATCTAAGGTCCTATTAATGTAGAGAAATGCTGACACAAGTTCTTCAGTCCTTTTCCTGACAGAACACCCATCTTTAATTTGCTCCTCTCTTTACCCATATAACATTGTACCTCTGTCCTTGAAAACAGCTCCAGCAGCGTGAGTGTAGCCAGTGGAGTCAATTTAGCAAAGGTTGCTGTCTGTGTCCTAGCAGTGCAGGCAGACAGCCTGGAGCTATGACTTATAATCAGCTGAACAGGTATATGAATAATTACTAAAGATAGAAACCTGTGTTAATTGCTGGGTTTAATCCTGTTCTCATGAATTGTTACAGAATCACCCCCCTCCAGCATTAACCATCACCTTACTCCTAGCATGAACATGGAAAAATTAGTATTTTTTTCAGGTTGTAGGTAATCTAGTAGATTTGGAAACTTCTTTGGTTTTAAGATTCTTGCTAGTATTTAAGCCTACCAATACTCTCTTTATATCCACTTTGAGGCCTTGAAGTATTTGGAGTTGACAGAGGGACGAGTTTGCCAGTTTCTGAGAGCAAAAGACTGATGTTAAGCTGTTGTTTCTCTTAAAGTGATTGAGAGGTTTCTTCAACTCTGAGCAAAGGCACTTTCTTTTCAGACCATTCCATTTTTTCTTCACTCTACATTTGATTATCAAAACTGAGAAAATTATAAAGAATGCCTCTCTCCCTCCAGTTCTGTCCTCTTGCTAATACAGTAATCCTCAGTAAGTGAGAAAAATTAAGGGATGCTCTTAGAAATTGATTAAAGTATGAGAGAAAGAGCGACAGTGACTGCATTTGGTCTTCACCAAGAGCATTTTGCCTTATTAGGCTACTTAGCAAGCTAAACTGTACTTCATCTCACAGTCCTCTAAAAATAACTCTGTATGGCTTTCTGGCAGATTGATATAAAAAGTGTATGATGATGGTACATGGGGTTGTTTAAATACAAAGCTAGAAGCATGAGCTGGCCTCCAAATGATGAATGTCTTTGTATTCCAGAATGGAAGCTTCCCAAGACAGTGATGCATAGCCACCAATTTGTAACTTTTCTTTTAATTTATAACTTCGGACTTTTATCTATTTGATTATGATGTAACCTCTCATGTGTTTGATATGGCATCATGCAACATATGAATGCACTTTCGATGGTTTTCTACGCTCCACAATTGATTTGAAGAAAGTGACATTCAGTGTTGTTTTCAGAGAGTTTCTAAAATAAAAATAATTTTCTTTAAAACCACACAAAAAAACCTCAAACACCAAAAGACTACCTCTCAACTTTATGATTTTAATGCTTTCACAGTTCACTTATAGCACAGAGAAAGAGTTCTGTCATGAACGTTCCTATGTGTAGAACGTAAATAGGGAGGGTAATGAAGGACATAGCTTCTCTTTACATCTTTTCTTACTGCATTTATGTCCCACTCAGGATATTTGTATCACGTATTCCTTCTCACAACTGATACCTTCCATATATTAGTGGATTGGTTTTAGAAAGTGATAACAAAAAGGATATAAGCAAATAGCCTAGATTTCCTCTCAAAACGATTTTTGGAGTAGCTCGGTGAAATGGGAGCAAGAGGGGTCCTCATGCAGCGGGGGGAGACAATGCAATTGAGCCAGAAAACCAGAGCAGCAGCTCCTCACACTGTGATGGGCTGGGATGTGAAGTGTCAACTGGATATGAGGGCTTAGAAGGAAAAGATAAAAGAAAATAGTCACTGAGATTAGCTGCTCATGGAGGGCTTATTCTTTTGACCTCTTAATGAGAAATATTCATACAGTTTATATTTCTAGAAAATAATTGTGAAGAGTCAAAACAGTTCAGACTGGATTTACAGTGCCAAGAAGTGTTCATGAGCCCTAGCAGGACTTCTACTTTCCAAGCTTCCGTTTCATTTACTCTTTTGCATCCCATTAGTTCTACATTGCCTCACAAGCTGCTGTTCTAATAGTTTTCTATCTTCTTTCAGTGAGACCTGATTAAGTTGCTGTCTTCAGAGCTGCCTCCTTATCCCCTTGAACAATTAATCAGGGAGAGAGAAAGCTTAGCTCTAATTAACCCACAGCTTGCCAGAGGTGCAGCTTCTGCAATATGCTCAATAAAACCAAATATTTTTAGGGAGAATATATTCTTAACCATCTTGAAAAGCAGCAGAAAAAATGTTTTATTGAAGTGCATACTAAAACTTTCTTAGAGAGGTAGTAGTCCTCATTGCATTTCAAAGTCTTGTTTTGTTATAACAAAGGTTTTAGTACTTTGCAGAACATATGAATGCTGAAAGATTTCTTTGAAATCTAAAGAACAGTTCATCAGATATTCCCCCAAAGTGGTAGAAGGCTAGAAATGTCTAAACTACATGGAGACAATCAAGAACTTTGCAAGATATGGTATAGAAATAATTTATCAAAACTTAGTGAAAAATACGGGTGTTTTAGAAATCCACTTGATCATGCTGAAAAAATGGATGTTGAATGGAAAAGGCTTCAGTTAATTTTTATTTCTTTCTGATTTGCTAGAGATGTCATAAGCTCTAGCTCAGGTACCTAAAGAGGCACTGAAAGCCATTTGTGCCATGCTCCAGTTTGCCAAGGAATTCCACTAGAAGCATCTTCTGACTGCCACGCTACGTTACAGATGTGTTTTTCCTTCGTGTACTTTGTTCTTTATTTCTACATGCTTTGGTTACTTTTGCTTCACAGTTTTCCATAAAAGTATAGCTGTGAGGAGAACCAAAGATACAAACATCATGAATGGCTTCACAGTGTATTTCTGAGTAGTTTTTTGCATTGTAACTTTATCATTTTGATAAAGTAACAAGACCATTTTGTTTTTCTGCACATGGTAAAGACATTAAATCAAAAGAAAGGATGAAGGAAATAGAGATTAGAGAGTTGCAGCATTATTCAATGGGCTAAAGGTAGATCTACTTTTCCAAATATTTTGGCAATTGACAGAGGTGTTGGCATTGGAGTGCCTAAAGGTCTACCCTGGGTCTTTGCAGAGGCTTGAAGGAGTATTGTTTTGTAATGGGGTGACAAGAATATCAGCATTTCCACGGTCTTGAAAGTTAAATAGGGCATGAGTGTCTTTCAGAAGATTTTGAGTGTTTTGGTCCAATTGCTGTGTGCATCCAAAACAGCATTTACTGTTTCCAGGTTCACATCAGAGGGTTCATCAAAACATTTAGTTACCAAGGGCTACAAGCAAACAGTGGTCATGGGCAGCAGGAAAAAAGGCAGATGCTGTGTTTTTTACCTTGTTTTTACCTTTTATAACTTCCCTACCTTTGTTTTATAAAGCTTAGTGCAGAAGGTGACCAAAGGGTATGTACCTTAGTCATAGAATTCTTTGCAGTGTAGTAATCTCTTACCTAAGCAGGATAGGACTTGATCATGTGAAAGGGTCTTTTTTTTTTTTACTGTACTTTTAAACATTGAGGTTTCCTTCCACACCTCTTTTTGGAAGGAGTTTATTTGATTATGTAAAAATTAGTTATGCATGAAAGATACTTGATGCAGAGTCAGAGGATTTTAATTTTTGTTTTTTCAAGTATATGGTTGTTTTTTACTGATATGCAGCCCTTAGATTTATAACAGCTTCAACTGATTCAACCTACTGTGAAACATTAAGAAAAATCGACAAGGCCACTGAGCCCTGTATTCTGTGTATTTCAACTATGTAATTGTAAGTCTTCTAAAGAGTTTTTTGAATCTCCTTTGACTCAATAGTAAAATATATACATATCCAGGGAACTAATTCTTGGGTAAATAACCTGCTCTAGACAAATATTGTAAGGAACTACCCTGCTGTGTTCAGCAGTGCAGCAAAACTCGGATGAATAAAGATTGGCCCCTGAGATAAACCTTTAAATCTTTGGTCATAGAAAATTTGCATTGCTAAAGGATTATATTATGACTCAGTGGGCAATAACTGCTATTACAGCTACTTGAAGAGATTTTCCTTACCCATTTATGTTTTTTTTCTCTGCTCTTTCTCAGCATCCCTCTCACTATGATATTACAGTAGAACATGATGCTGTCCCTCCTTGTGCAGTCTACTTGATACTGAAGCATCCAAATGAGTGATTTTTTCCCCTCCCCTCTACAGCCTCTCCTTCTTTTGCTGTTGGTGGTCTGCATCTTTATTACAGGTGTTGATCTATTTCATCAATTTCTTGCAATATCACCAAAGAGGGACAAGGCAGGAGAGAAGTGAGAATTATGCCCAAAGGTTACCTCACTTGAAGTAGTTGAAGATGAGCATCATGCTGTTTGTGTTGAGCAATCCAAGGCACCTGAACGTATGAATGTGTTCACGTCATTATCTTGTTCACCATGAAAAATTGGTGTTCCATGGGCACGACTGTCGCATCATCTCAACTTAAGGACAGACTTCTGACTTCTTAAAAATACACTCCTTCAGAGAGGTTTCTTGGCATGGAGAGCAAAGAGCAAGACCATAACGCGGTTTGCTTCTGTGCCAAGCAGTGACTGACAGGATTGAAATTTGGAAAGTTTGCTAATGTTTTGTAATTGAGTGCGTATGCTAAACAGACAAATGTCGCCTCCTGCTTTGAGATAAATAGGACTCCTCTGAAAATCTTGCAACTCTTCTCCTTAATCAGCTAGAGGTGATCCGAGAAAGTGTGTCCTCTTTCCCCCTGTAGAACTCCAAGATGTCCTGACCCCTGTCTCCCCTCCCCTCTGGGGCTGAGCTGGGACAACAGCCAGCAGCAGGCACAGGCCCAGGCACTGGGATCCCTGGGGCCTCAGCAGAGCCACACAAAGCCCAGCAAAAGAGCCTGCACTCCCACCCTGCATAAAAAAGGTGCTTCCCAGTACAGACCTGCTTCTCCCAGTAGCATGCGTCTTCAGTGAGTTGTGTTAATAGTTATCATTGCCTGAGATAACCTTCCTTGTGATGTAATTTGACATGCTGCTGTCAGAGAGGCTTAAACATAGTAATCTTTAAAAATGATTGGGAATTTGCCCTAGAGAAAAAACTGTTATGATTAATTTCTACAAATGATAAACCACTCCTTCCTCAAAATACTGCATGCTATGAAGTGTGATTTAATCCATTTGACTACAGAGCCTGATGGTTCTGACAACTGTGTCTCAAATGTCATCACAGAAAATGATATTTCAAGTGGCAGGGTGGGATTAGAAACCTGCTGAAGATTTGTCAAAGGAGAAGTAAGTACATAATTTTTAGATAAGTGATTTGTCTACTCTAAACCACTTCCTCTGAAAAGACAGGCAGCTTTAAAAGAGAAACTTAAACTGTTGCGCTAGAAAGAGCAATTTAATTGCAGAGATACTACTTGTGAGGGTAGGTAGAGAAAAAAAGTAGGATAGTGGGGAATGTATTTTCTATACAGAAAAAATAAAATGACTTTTCACCCTCAGAAAATAACGTAATTGAGGCTTGTATGAGGAAGGGGCCAGTCTCGGTATCTGGGACCTCGCAACCACCTGATACGTTCTTGTTGCTACTTTGTGTGTTTTTTCAAAATAGGCAAAACACCATAGCTTATCAATTGTGTGAAAACTCTGTAAATGCAGTAAAACCTAAAACAAGCACAGAAATGTTCATTCTATCAAGAATTTCTGTAGCATTAGAGCAATTATCAATTTCATTCGCATCCACCAAGTCTGAACTCAGTGCAGTTACTTCAGTAGGGCAATTTGGTCCTTGTTTTGGATTATGGACTTACTTCTCATTGTTTTGACAGTCCCCTAAAACTTGTGCTTCCTATATCTATTCTGTCAGTCTAGCTGTATAATTTACACCTCCTTAGAGCATCTGTCTACTCTGAAAGCCAGGGAAAAAAATGTGTAAGGTTCTGTACTTTCCTTCCGTGTGACTGAGTCTGAAATTTGACGAACTGCAATAGAAACTACATTTTCTATAAGAGTTTGTACAAGCAGCCCCATGGGTCCGCTTGTGTGTGTGAGGACCTGGCTGAAGGCTTGCCCAGGCTGTACAGACTGTCCACTACGGATGCTGGCCCAGTGCGGAGTCCTGGGCCACCTGTAGCAGCTGTGTTGTTGTGAGGTGTTCCTTCAGCCACACTTGTGCAGCTCTGAGATTGCATCAAGGGTGGAGGGTTTGGTTTGCAGTTCTTGGTCTGATGGCTGTGGAGAGAAAGCAATAACCCTGTCTGACAGGCTGACCTTGAGATCCTACATCAGGAGTGGAAGTTAAGTGAGTGCACACATTTGTTTGTAGTGGATTCCCTGGGGGAAAAAAAAAAAAGAACATGAAATCTGACAACGCTTTTTTGTGGAATCATTTTTCAGAGAAGAGCTGCTCTTTGATATCTGTGATAGTTTGCTGTTTCGATCTGTCATGTTGCCCGACTCTGCTAAGGTGTTTGGGAAGCACATTTAAGTGACTGTAAGCATGGCAATGGAAGCTGGGGCCATTTTTTTCACTGAAAGCAATTTTGCTGAAGAGACAGTATTTTTTTTTTTCGAGTCCTCGTTTTTTATTGTTTGTATTTTGTTTGTTTCTCGCTGGAACCTGCCGGCTGCTTCCCTGCGAGAGGGCCGGGTGCGCCTTTAAGAGGTGGAGGTGCCTTTGTGCAGGTTGTGCGGGGAAGGAAGTGGCTCTGCACCGCGGAGGGTGGCAGGAAAAGGCTGGTGCTCGGCTGGCCACAACTTAAACTGCCAGTGTGCCCTGGGAGAGGCAGCAAAGAATTGTCACGTTAGCTTCCTGGGGCTTGGTTGCTTGTTGCCTGGTTTTGTTTTTTTTTTCCTTCGGCACTGTCAGTTGAAGCGCTGACCACCGCAGGCACAGCTGGACATGTTTAAAACTCTTCCATGGGCAGCCCTGAACTGGCAGTGGCGTGGGAACGGGTGATGTCCTGGGAGCAGCGTGCGGCCGGCCAAGGTGAAGACCTGAACCCGCAAACACAGCCCAAGGAACCTGCCCGGGCCAGGCTGTCCCGCAGGTGACAGCGGTGGCGGTGGCAGGCAGCCCGCAGCCCCCGCCCGGCTGCCTCAGTTTCCCCTGGCGGCGGAGGGACGGCGCCCGTCGCGGAGCGCCCTGGGGCCCGCAGCCGGCGCCGCCGCTCCGGAGCGCTCCCCGCCGGCTCTCCCGGCNCGGGCGCTGCTCCGCCGCCGAGGCTGCCCTGGACGCTAATTAGCATGACTAGTTTGATGGATTTAGTCAACAGCATTCAGCAAACAGGGTAGGGGGAAGCGAGGGTACAAGATTTCCGAAATCTCAAGACTTTTCAGCCTCGGTGCCCTTAATGGTTTGTTATGCGGGCTCGAACAAGTGTTGCTTCCAATTAATTGATCGAGGGGATTTATTTTAGTATTTTGGCTGGGTGCCAGAGACAGAGGCTTTGTCCTAGCGTTTTAAGCACCACCCCTCCTTGCAAGTTTGAAATGTGAGCTGCCTGGGTGGTTTTTTTTTCCTCCTCTCTTTCTCTCCCTTCTGGCAAAGTGGCTGTGGCTGCGTGTGTGTGTGCGTGTGCGTGCGTGCACGAGAATGAGAGAAGGACATACCTCTCTGTGTAATGGGAAAGCGAGACATGGATCACTAGAGACAGAAAAGAGAACCATCAATATCAGTAACATGCAGCTGAGGTGAGATTTTTCTGAGTGTTTGATTTTCTTAAAACCCTTTCGGAAGATTTACAGCAGCCTTCTGCCATGCTGTATGCCGAAGACGTACTCCTAAGCAATGTCATAGGGATGCTTACATGTCTATCGCCGTTTTAGGTCTGCTCGCGTACGTGTGAAGTTTTAAAGCTTAACCTGATTCTCTTTATTGTCTCTAGAGGGTTGTAGCTTGAGCACAAATAGCCTGTTGGCAAGTACGGCATGAGCCCATTAGCAAGACTCCATCTGTGATTGGTTTTGCCTGGAAACCGGGAGACAAGCAATGAATAATTGATGTGTGTTGTGCAGTAGCTGGACAGGCAAAGAGGAGAGAGAGAGAGGGAGAAACAGAGCAGGGTGCCCTCAGAGGGGGAGAGCGAACAAGCTTGAAAATAGCTACTGGCTGCCTTGTGCTGAGATGAAGGCAACCCCGGCTGTCTTTGTTCTGCACTGGCTGCTTTCTGCCTAGAAGTGTTTGCAGACATATGTGGCCTCTCTGCAGCAGCAGAGGCAGGCGCGCAGAGGAGGGGCGGCAGAGGAAGCCCAGGCTTGTGAATGGGCTGTAACTCGGGGGTAAGTTGGTTCCGGGGGGGCGGGGGCCGTGCGAGCGGCAGCGGGGCCGTGTGCTGGAGCGTGTTCGCCCCCGGAGAGCCGTGCCCGTGTGCGCGGCCGTGTGTGCGAGCGTCTCGGTGTGCGTGTCTGTGTGTGTGTGCGGGAGCGGGTGCATTGTGGGAGCGGCTGTCAGCGATGGCAGCGGGCCCTGCCCGGCTCTGCCCTGCCCTACCCGGTCCTGC
>VZTB01014847.1:67651-94506 GCA_013397245.1 Thryothorus ludovicianus | reverse complement strand
GCCCGGCCCTGCTCAGCCTGAGCTGCCCCTGCCCGGCCCTGCCCAGCCCTTCCCTGCCCGGCCCTGCTCTTCCCTGCCCTGCCCGGCTCTGCTCTTCCCGGGCACGGCGGGAGCCCCTCACCCGGTCCGCCGCTGCTGCGCGGGGCTCCCGCCGCCCCGGGCTCAGCCCTCGGCTTTCAGCAGCAAGCTTGCTGACTGCATCTGCAGTCATAAAACCGAAAGGCAGCGCCAATTATCAGTGGCCTTTCCTGCAACTTTAGCCTGTCTGGCGCTGTCAGAACGTGACAAGCTGTTCTGCAAACAGCAGTGACAATACTGCTGCCACCATTTCATTTTTGCCGTCTTTATAAAGACCTTGCCTTGCAGAACTCACATCTGTGGCAAGTGCTTTCATAGAAGATCTCAAAGTGGTATTAGTATCAATGACAGTCTCGGCTACAAGTTGTTAGCCCCTTGAGTGGTAACAAGTGTTTTGTTTATTCTTTTCCTGTGTAAAAACTGAAAAGGTTATTTAATTTGCATATGATTTAAGGAGTTTTCAGAAACTTTCAAGCTAGTGATGCCAGACTTGAATTCGGGATGTTGGTTTTATTATTTAGTTTAATTAGTTTGCTTAATGCAAATTGTATTAAAAACTGAATAAAATAGTGTATATCAATGTATGCCAAAAACAAAATGCAAAGCATCTATACAACTTCAGTGTTTGCAATTCAGTTCTTGACAGCACGGTCTGTTGGGGGAAGAGAGGTTGCTGTTGTGGATAACAGCTCTTTGAATTGGTAAAATCGCTGTGTAAGGTAAAACAGACTTTGCATAAAGTAGCATCAGGGATTCTGGGTCCACTGAAGCCACTGTCAAAACAAGTTGTGACTCCAGTCGTACAAACTGCTTGTCCTGAGATCAGGGGAGCCCATTATAAGATCCAGTTAAAAATGCCTTACTACCTGTCATCTTTTGATGAAATAAATGCTCTCTGTAGGTATCTCATGGGATTAACTGGTTAAATTGAACACATATTTATGATAACTTATCTTGACTCATAATACTATAGAAGATAATGTTCATTCTGCAAATCTGTGGATTTTGGCTGGAGAAGTTACTGTGGATACAGTTTCTTTCAAGAAGTCATGTCTCAGGTTAAGCTAACCGGGTCATTACGCTGAGGTGACCTAAGAAAAGCAATTAGCATGACTGAAACACTACTTGGAAATGGAAGCATATTAAACTAAGATCCAGCTAGAATTGCTGTATGTTGCCTAATATTTCCTGTAGGTTTTGTTCAAGTTAGAAGTTTATTACAGTTATATTGGTAATAAAGTAATTAGCAGCATCTAATCATGCATAAAAATGGAAGCTCCTCTGAGTTGAGCATATGCATGTCTCTCCATGCTGTCACCAATCTGCTTAGCAGAATTTTGTTCCTCTTTTTGCTTAGCATTCAAATTAAGATGGCAGCTAAAGTGCAATAGAACATGTGAACAAAAGTTTGGGTTTATGTAAATTTATTTCAGAAGAACTCAGTCAGTAAAGCTCCAGTTTAAGTGAACAGAAGAGTGTGACCAAAAGCTTGATATCAAATTTATGGTCAAAGTTTGATTTAAAATACTACTTTACATTGATTTGATTCCCACCCACCCCACCTTTACCCCTTTCTGGAGGAGCCATCAGAAAATCCCTGGGAAAATACGTCTGCAAATGAAGTGAAATTTCACTAGTAAAAAAGTCATCCGAATGAGCAAAGTACAGTTTCATGTCAGCATTTGAAAATACATATCATAAGAGAGGTTTGAAATGTAGTCATAAGCCTTTAATCTTGAGTAGATCGTAGTAGAATGGGTACAAATGTCAAAGCTGTGTGTGTCAATGTCTCTGTGATCCTGGCTGTGTTCATCTTTCAGTGAAACACTTGCACTCTCTTGGTACTGCTTGTGCTGAAAGTAGCATTTATTCCTGGGACCCTTATGCTGGAGGCATGCTCCAGGAATATCCAAGAAAGCTTGTCCACATGTCGTGGACAGGGGACAGCTATTGGTTACAAAGCAAAGAAGCAGAGCATGCAAAGCAGCAATGAGAGAAAAATAGAGGACACTTAGGCTCAATGAATAAACAATTTGTTTGTAGTAACAGGTGCTGTATTAATTACAGTGAGATAGTTTAGAGAGAGTAGTCTGGCAAAACAGGCTTGCTGTTGCCATAAGAGTTAGTGCAGCAATTAGTTCAAGAGAGTCTCTGGATCCAATGCCCCAAGCCCCTGCAATTACAAGATGTGTAACTAAGACAAGAGAATAGTGTTTTTCTGTGTCACGAGGTAAGCTGAGGACACAGAAGTTCCCACGTTGCCCTGGGACTGTGACAATGCAAGGCTGCTTTCTCATGACCATTACACCAGCAAAAGGGATATTGCTCATCAGCAGTGACCAAAAATCATTAGAGTGAAGCCATCAGGAAACTGTCACTCTATGGGATGGCACAGTTGTAACTTTTTTTTTTCCTCATAACAAAAGAATAGACTGTAGATTATATTAAAAAATATCAAAAGAGCTAATCAGGGAAGGAGCTAACCAGCAGAAACAAAGAACCCCAAAACCTTATCATGTGAAACATTGTTAAAATTATGTTCCAGAGATCTCAGCAAAGATGTTCTCTGGTTTGGTTCCTCTCAGTTGGAGAACAGAGAATGCCACAGGAAATGCCTTCCTCTGAGGCTGCTCTGGCGAGGGGAGATCAGCTGCTTCTGTTTTCTCTCGGGTGGAACAAACAGAAGAAGCTGCTCCTAACAGACTGCAATGAAACTGCTTGTAAGAAAAAAAAAAAAGGTGGGGAAAAGTGTCCTTGTCTCAGCACTGCTCAGCTGTTGCTGCATTGTAGTTCAGAGCTGTGCAGGCTGGAGCTGGGTGATCTCTCTGGAGTCTCAAGCCTTGCTGGGTGTGTGGAGAGCTGAGCAGATGCTCCGCTGAGCAGACTGAGTGGATGGTTCACTACTTCTGCTGCCTTGCAGGATACAGCAGACATATCTAGAGGGTTTTTTAAAAAAAAAATCGTGTAACAAATGATCCCACTGCATGTCTGCTAAATTTCTTAGAGTTTGTTTTCCTTTCCAGAAAGAACCAGAAAGTTCTGTGAAAAAAAACAGTAGATGTGACATCTGCTTTAGTGTGGTGTGGTGTTACTGGTTGTTTCTTTGAAGTAAGCAGAACAAAAAATAAATTATTGTAAATAACTAAAAGTTAACACACTTGAAAGACTATATAAGGTTGATATTATTTGGCTCTTCCAACAGCAGGATAGGAACCAAAACTCTGCAGGGTATACCTTCTACTAAAATGCTGAAGAAAAACAACGTTTTGGTATATAAAATAGTTGTTTTGGAAGTAACTAAAAACAATTTGAAGTTACTGAACAAAGCCTTTTAAACCTGTCTGTAAAATGATGAGCTAGCCTTCGAATGAAAGGACTGTTTCACTAATTGTGAGAGGTACACCAATGTGCAGTGCAGCAAAGCAATAACAGCTTTTAAGGCATGGGGAAGAGTGCATATCCATTCATCATCAGGGAGAAAGCAGCCAGCCAGTCTGGCTTTCACTGACAATTCAGTAAGGAAACAAGAGAAAACCAGAAAGAACACAGGCAAGGTTTTTATTTATTTTTTTTTTAATTGGAAGTTACTTGAAGAATTTTCTCCTTAAAATCAAGATGAAGCATAGTTATAAAGAAAAATGAATGACATTGGGACAGTAATTATTTTAGTAGTGTGGAAGGCTGCCACTCAGCCCACCTCTAAAAAGTACTATACATTTCTTTATATTCTTAAATATTCTCTGGAGTATGTTACTAATCCTGAGTCTTAGCTTGTTTGAGATCATTCTGTTGACAGTAATCCAGTGCAACCAATGACAGTTTTACCTATTTCTTAAAAAAAAAGGTAATTTTGTTCTCAGTTGTCTTTATTAGTACCAATAAAATGTTCTGACAGCTAGCTAAGCTCCTAATTCTTGTTGTTGATTGTAACTGAAATACATCTCTCAACATTGTGATGAGTTACCCGTAATGTTTGTTTATAAACTTCTTATCCTCAAACAGAATTTTGTTGTTAGTAGTTTGTGTTTTTAATAGATGCTCGGTGCATCTATTAAGTTTCAGAAGTTAGGCGAGCTGGACTCTATTGACATCCTGGAAGCAGACAAAATCCCACAGCTGTTGGTTAATACAAACTTGTTAGAATGCTCTTTGGATATAGTGTTACAGTACCTGGAGAGGTTAATTCTTTCACGATCTTATCATTGAAACTATCTGTTTTGAAAACTGGATTTTCAAAATCATTCTGACCTAACTTAGTTGCAAATAAAGTGAGTAGAGTTTCAGCAGAAGCAGAACTAGGACAGATGGGAAGAACTGAGATTCTCATAAAAAGCACTCCTTTACATTATTCTTGACTACCTTTTCGTGGTCAACCTAAGAAGGTAACAGGGAGAGCTAACAGGAGTTTGTCACAGTTTTGTCACTGTTTGTCAGTTCTCAGTTAGCTATGCTAGCCAGTTTTACTGACCTAGTGTTCTTTTTTGTGGTTTAGTATATTTAACTCTATTAACAACCTTATTTATGCATTAGTATGTAGTAGGAAAAGAAAAAATACCGGGGAGGTGGTGTTGTGCCACTTAGTGCCACTTACTTATCCGTATACCGGGCCAGGCTTGAAAGAAGGGTGTTTAAAGTACTTCTGCTGTCTTATCTACTGACGCTATCCGACCGTTTTGGAAAGTTAAGGTTTTCAAGCATCAGCCTAACAGCATGGCTTTTCAGAGGAGCCTGTCATGATTTACTTATTCATACAGATTGCAGTGGCTTATGTAGTCTTGATCCTGCTTGATCTGCCAGCAGTATTTGCTTCTATTGATCACAGGCTGTTATTTGCCTGCCTTGAGCAGCTTGTAGGTCTCCCTGCTTCTGTTGATGGGGTCTGCCATGGGTACTTCTCACCCTTCTCATTTTGCTGCTGTCACTAGTTTTAACTACAGATTTCCTGCTCAGACAGATACTCTGCAGAATTGTATCCTGCTGGTTGTGTTTTTCAGTGAGCTTGGGAACACCTTGGTGAGCTATGGTGCTGGACTGGGGTTCTGTCCTGGTCTGGCTGTTCTGGTTTGTAATGTGTGTTTGGCAATGTGCCTGGCTGTCATGTGAAGTTGTGTGTAAAAACTCCTCCTATGCTAGGTGTAATGAAATGCCATATTTTTGGAAATAACCAGCAGTTCTTCATGTTCCTGTACACCTTTGCATTCCTACTGTTTTTCTGAGCAACAGGGCAATTGAGAGTTTAGTCTGGAAAAAACTTAGAAATCAGTCATCTTGCACATCTAGACAAGTACTGTTAAATTGTCTGGTTTCAGCCCACTTTCCAAATGGTTATACATGTTTTCTAACTATTCCTTGGGGTGGAAATACTGTAATTCCTTAATTATCTGATTTACCTGGAAGGTCCTCGAGGTAATTTGTGTCTGTCAAGAACTGTGCTTCAACAGACCAAAGTTGCAGTAGAATGAGGTTAGAAACAAATGCTCATGTAAGTTTGTATATGGTATTAGTCCATTAGTAAGGGAAGATTTTAATTTTTTTACTTACTGGCTGCTGGTTGTGTGAATATACTTTAAAAGTATATTTAAAAGATCTTTGCAAAATAGAAGCATAGATGGTCCTTTTATATTTTGTGTTTCTGGTTTTAGTACAAGACTGACCTTCTTTCGTACATGCAGTTAAGCTTCTGTCTGTTACTGTTTGTGACACCTCGTATCATTTTGGTAGAAACACAGCCCCACAGATGGCCTTTGAGCAGACAGAACAGTTATTTGCAGGCTGGCTTTTTGAAGAAGTACTTGAGATGGAAAATTATGAGGACCAAGTGATTTTTACTTGTAAGGAACACATTTATAATATGTGATGATCCACTCTATCCTTCCTTCTGTGTAGACACATCTAGTAAAACTGGGATGTTGGCTGTCTGGCTTGCCGGACATTCAGCAAACTTCCTCTTTGTCTCTCCATCTACAAAAAATATCGGGGAGATTAATTCTCTCACGGAGAGAGTTTGGGACTTCGGAGAGTTAATAATTTGTGTGCAGTACCCCATAATCTTGGATTTTGATTTTTGTGATAAGCACAACAGAAGATACAGTTTCTAATATTTGCTAGTTTAAGAGTAGGTTATAGGCGATCAAAAAATGGAAGTTTAAAGTCCCGTCTTAAGTGCTGACTTTAAATGACTCACTTGAAGCACTCATGAATCATGTTGCAAAGGCAAAAATGTCCTTCTTGTTAAATGACTGTAATCTAAAATGTTCTAGAGAGCTAAATGATTTATTGATGTCTATTTCTGAGGCGTTTACCTGCACCTTTAGCCAGCCCATTCCATTTATTTTGGCTTGCTGACAAATTAGCAGGCTATTTGTATGTCAGATTTGGTCAGCAGTCAGCTCCCACCCCCTTACATATTGAACTGCTTCTAATTTAATTGTTTGTGGTATTGGCAATTTATTATCCAGATAGATGTCATTCAGAGGAGTTCTTTTGCATGGAGAAGAGAAAATGCACAAGATCTATTTGTGTATATTCTCACAGTGCCTTGTAAAAAGACAGTGTGCAGAAGAAGGCAGCTTTCAAGCCTCCTCTGTGCACACAGGCATAGATCTATGCATTGCCTTCCTTTCTGCATTTCCATTTTGGAATGTCAAAAATTAGGTTTCATATTTAGTGGCTGAAATAAGATTAACTCTGTGATTATGGCCCTTGTAGCTGTATCCAGGCACCCCTCAAGAGTGAGCAATCCAAATTACATACTGGAGTTTTAACTGCATGTATAAGTTGCATAAATACTCTCAGGGGGAGTTGAAGTGAGCGTTGCCACCTGCATTGCTTGTGGGGTATTGGAGGCAAAATTACTGTTTCTTGCTGAATTGTTTTAGCTGCTGGCTTAGCTCTTCATCACAGTAAGAATCTGAGCACTGCTTTTCCAAGTCAGGGTGCTCCACTGAGGCAATTGCAGGTTGCCTGACCTCGGCTGCCAGGATGCCTCCAGCCCTGCTGCTCCTCTGTGGTGCAGCTGCAGCTGCTCACTGTGATTGCCAGACAAAGAGGACTAGTGAAATCTGTTGGGTGGCTATGTTTTCTTCAGCTTAATTAATCTGATCTTGCACTCTGAGTTTAGAGTAAGATAGAGTAAGGTAGTAAATTTGGGCTTTGACACAGCCAAAAAGATTTTCCTGTCATGGGAGCATGGCCTGTGCTGGCCGTCCTGGCCATCTAGGGTTCCCTGGGACTGCAGGGGGGGACAAGACTCAACCATTCTTTTCTCCTCTCAGACAGCTCCATGGCTGCTAGTTAACACTGGCACTGTGCAGCTTGAAATGTTTTATGGTCTTACATCTACTTAACCTTTAATGTTTTCTGTCAACATCTATCATGACCTGGTGGCCTATGGTTACTAAAATATGCCCTTGCAGGCTGCCAGATACTGTAATGGAATTAAGCCTTTAAAATTATCAGACCTGTCAAAGGGGTTTATAATCCTGTGAGAGCTTTAAGTGGTTTCTTACCTTCGCTTCAACACACATTTGACCTGGTTGAAGTGGTTTTAGTTGTTTTGTTTTTACTTCCTATTAATCCTTCTAAAACTGGAGGAGGGCAAGTGGAGGAAAAAAATACATTTCCTTGGCATCTTTATGAGGAGACTCTAAAGTTCTGTCCCAGATACCTTATTTTTTTTTAATTTTTTTTGTTTTCACTCTCTTGCACTTGCAGATTAAAGTCTGCAGGTATTTCTGTGGGAACTTGTTCCTTTAGATAAGGGCATGAGGATGCTTCGTTATGTGCCTCAGTCAGTCGGTGTGCAGGGAGGGCTGGCACAAGCCAGGAGGGAATGTCAGGCTTGCTTTGAGGGAGGTTGGACTCAGCCAAGTGCTCACAGGAGGTGCTGAACCGACACCTCTGGAAATGAATGTCCTCTGCAGAGTCAGTGCAGGAAGGGCAGTGACACTGCAGCTAAAACACCTTTGTGCTTTAATCTGAGCAGAGGATAGTACAAGATTTTGAGACAGTTTACCTTTTGCTAGTTGGTTTTCATTTACCTGTGGAAATGCTGAAAGTAATTTTGTAGCATTTTAGTGATGTCACTGTGATTATAACACAGTACCTGGCAGTCATTAACACCACAAGTTAATTAGCAAAGAGATACTACATGTATCTCTCTCTCATATCCAACAGAAATTGAAATATCCCATGGAGGAGGTGGTTTGACCACGTAGCCAAGTTTGGCAGGTCACCTTACCTGAGCCTGCTTCCTGAGCCTCACTTCATAGCAGTTTCCTATCCTTGTGAAGACAAAATGTGAGCCATTTCTTTGAGTTACTGCACATTTTTAACACTGTTTTGTTTTTGAAGAGAGATGCAACTTTGACTTCTGAAGTGGTGTTTCTCACCACCAACAGGGTGGTGGGGAAAGAGAATAAAGCTAATAAAATGCTATTCCAAAATAAAGCAAATAAAATGCTGTCTTGAGTGAGACTTATCACATAAGTGATAGAAGGAAACACACAGCAGCCATATCTTTTGCCAGGAAAAGCCCTTTTGTTACAGTAGTTTTGAGTTGTGCTTTATTTTTTACATTTTTGTTCTTCTCATATAGCATAATCAAGCAAGGTAAAAAAATGTGGTTCCTGCTGCTAAACTAAACTGCATGCAGGCATTAGCACCATAAATAAAATTAATTTTAAAAAATAGTTTAGGTTTTCTGAGGTGACTTTAATTGGGGTAGATGCTGGAATAAATTAGCCTCTTGGGTAAGGAGGACAAATAGACAAATACTCATCCCCCTCAGAAAGTAACTCCTGTTACAGTTTTTAGAGCAGTTGCACTCAATACTAAATCCTGACTTGAACTTCTCTGAAATCCTGACCTTCCTACAGGTTTGGTTTTTTTTTTCTTTATTTTTGGTCTACAAATCTCAAGAACCTCTCAGGGCACCCAGTACTAAGCAGAAGAAATGGAGATGCAGGAATGAAGCCTGTCATCAGGCAGCCCTGGTGAGTGTCATGAGATGGGCTGTCTCTTCTGATCCAACAGCTTGAGCCATATTGATGGCCAATATTTTTACTTCGTGACAGTCCAGTGAATGATCTCATCAGTTGGTAGCAGATGCAAAAACTAAGTTCTTGTGGTAGCAAGACAGATATTTTTTTTCTGGGCTTATCTTGTGATATGAGTGTCAGACGTGAATGACTTTTCTTTCTGGAGGTAATTGTCCACAGCATTTTGGAAAGGTGCAAAGTTGTTTTCAGTTGTTTCTTAGTGGAGATAGGTGAGAAGGACCCGTCTCAGGCAGCAAATGCCTGTTCATGAAAATCTGAGATTCTTTCTGCCTCCTGGGAAATTATTGTTTTAAGGGTTGCCTAGCTGTTCTGAGGGGAAGTACCTGAACTGTTGCTGTTTTTACTGTCATGGCAAAGATGTGATAATGGTGTGGAAAAAATGAGGAGCAATGGATGTCTTCTTTCAGTACTTACTGTGGTTTAATTAGCTAGATTGCAAAGACATCAGATGCCTATTTTTAAATAAGTTTTTAGTAAACAACAAGGAAAAACATTTTGTGCAGTCAGACAAGCAGCTTTCCACAGTGGCCAGATTCACCAGTCGTGATTCTCTGCTGTGTTCTTCTTAGTGTCAAGTGAAGCAAAGCTGATGCACTGAAAAATGGGAGCTCTGTCAATGTTTAAGTTATTTAATCCTCAGTGTTGGTTCCCAGTTGCAATGGTTTCTGTTACTGGTTTGTTTACTTTGAGCATCCTACTTCTCAATTGTTTGTCTCCTGTAGTCAGAGCACATGTGCCTGTGAACACTCTGACTGGCCAAGTCATCCAAAATAATGGGTGACTGACACTTCACCTGAAATAAGCATTTGGTTTTCCAGCCACCTCATCAGTTTCTAAGATGTACAAATTGCACAAGGCATCAGGGTGACCCAAGGCAGATTGAAATGGGGGAATTTATTTGAATGAAGCAGAGGCTGATCATAAAACAATTGTGTATGAGAGCTCAACATTTCTTGTTTCAGTGGAGTCCTAAGTAGTAGCCTGAGTATTCCCTCTGCGGCTCAGTTCTGCCTTCTTTCTGCTCTGTGTTTACATAATGGCACTTTCCCCTAACATTTTGCTTCTGTGCCTGTGTTTGTGCAGTACTTTGACTGTCAAAATGTCTGTCTGACTGCAATATGGAAGTTAATGTCTTAGTGTGAAAGTAATATTTATTATTCATTGTCTTTACACTGAAATGTCTCTGTATTTGTTGATCTTCACAAAGCATGTCAAACAGCTGATAATTTTTCAAAAATCTCACTCTAAATAGTGCTTGTTACCTTTAAACTGAAGGTTGATTGTGGCTCTCAATTATCTATCAATGGAACCATCATGAACCACCCTTCTAATTAATGCCATTTCAAGCTGTTGAACAGTTTCACTTGTAGTATTTGGCAATTTTTTCGAAGTCTTCTTCAGAGGGCTTTGGATTGTTAACAGGCTGAGGCATTTTAAAGAAATGTTACCAGTTGTCACCATCTAAAACTGGAGTCTACAGCTGAGTTTTCCCATATGTATTTTCATTGTTTTTGTAATCTGTTTTGGGATCAGTTTTGCAGAAATCAAAGGATCCAAGGGGAAAAAAAATTATAAGTGGCTCTCTCCAGAAGCTTTTCTTGCAGATTTCATTGATGATCAAGATATTTGTGGTCTGTCCTTAATTCTCCTTTTTCTTCATAATTACACTAGAAATTGAAGATTGTGTTTCATACTGCATGAGTAGTAACATCTACATACAAGTAGTGACTCAAGCAGTGAAATAATCCATAATCAGATTTCCTCCAGTAACGGTAATTTCTCTCTTAAAAGCAGGAAGACAGCTCCATCTGTGTAGGAAATAGAATTGACTTGTGTTCTGATTTAACACACCTGTAAATAAGCAGAGAAGAGAGGAACAATGCAGGGGAAGAAAAGGCTACCACATCAACAATTCTCTTGATAGTTACAGAATTACTAAAATAATAAATTCAAGTTAAACTTTGCTAGAAATTAGCCATCAGAGTGGTAACTTCTGCCTACCTTACACCACTCCTTCAAGTTTTTCCACAGAAATGCATATGCTTCCCTTTTTATAGAATGAGCTCTGAAAATTTATCTGCTCTCCACTGAATTTCCATTTTACATGATGTGAAAAGCATGTACCTTTTGAGAGATAGTTTATTACTTGATTTCAGTGATTTCTCTGAAATCTGGAAGAAAGGCATTAAGGTACAAATGATAAGGAGTTTTGGGGAGTGAGGATGAAATCACCTGGAGCGAGATCTGCACGTAAAACTTGTGTGTGCATGGAAATGCCATTAAGGACTGTGGTTATTTACAACACTCAATACAGGCAAAAATGCCAGAATAGGTGCTGTTCTACAATAAAAATGGTGTTTTGCTGATGCTGCCTTTTTCCCCTCAAGGAATCAGTATAAGCTATAAACTAGCAAGTTCACACTTTCCTTTGCTGATACAAACCATATTTACAATAGGCACACATATCAAACTTTTTGAGGGGTGTTGTGCTGGCAGAATATCTGTTGAAATGGTCCCAAGGAATGGAAAAGGCAAGAACCATGCTCCTGGAAGTAGCTGTCTCTTACTGCTTATTTGAACTTCCCAACGTTGTCACTGGGTGCTGTTTTCTGGATAATGTGCTTACAGACTGGGATTGTGTGTTTTGTTAGTCAGTGTAGTTACCAGGAAGGTTTGTTAAGGTGTGTGTTCTAACAATTTCCAAAAAGTCTCTCCTGGATGTACTACACTGTATCTCTCTGAAACAGTCCCCTTGTCCATGGCTTAATTTTTCTTTGTCATGGACCATCCATAATTAATGGTAAACCTTCCCAGCCTACAAATTCTGTAGGGAGAAAGAAAGGCTGGCTGTTAAAAAAACTAGTAGTCATTTGAACTACACCAAAATGTTATTCAATCACTCAAGAGTCTTCTCAGCATTATGGAAATACATTAATATGGCTTTACTCTTTGAGAGGGGTTTTTAGGATCAGTCTGGTGCAGACCTGTACGTGATTCATAGGTTTCAGTCCAGGAGGGTTTGATCCCATCCTAAGTTTCATCTTGAGTTTTAGGTTCAAAGGACTGTCAAGGAAACTACGATCTCAGTTTAAGTGGCTTTGAATTTATTGATAGCAACATCTGCCATATTCCCTGAATTTGTAGTTTCTCAAAACTGTTCACCAAAATGTATCCCAGCCCCTCTTGTTCTTTCAGTAACCTCAGCTATGATGCCTTTGATAATACCCCGAAGAAGCAGTTTAGCCTGGTTTCAGTATAAAAATATTCGATTCTAGCTCTGAGTGAAAAGTGTTTTTCATGTATTCCCAAGGCTGCTTGGTTGAATTTTTTTTTTTTTTTGTCCTTCTGTGCAGTGACCTACCCTTTGGAAAAAAATTGAGACTTGCCAGAACAAGGCATATTTGCAACTTGAGCAACTCCTCTCAAAGCCACATCTGTAAGCTTTTTGTAAATGAATTAAAATGCAGTTACGCCTTTCACACCAAAATTGATGTGGTCCATTTTTTCCAGCCAAATGATTTTTAACTATGGTTGAAAGATTTCTTCAAAGATAGTATTGCTGCTGGTCTTCTTTCTCGGTGTTGATTTTCTTCTGTAGAAATGTTTTTTGGGTTTTTCCTTATCTTTTACATTTTGACTAACAGACCAGTATTTGGATCAAAAGACAATAACACGAGACACCTCTCCATATTTTACACTTTAGGTGTAATAATTATTTCTTTCTAGCATTTGATAATCACTTGTATGGAATTGAATGTTTTGCCTCTCTAAAGATCTTGATAATCCAGCAGCAAGTGACTGCTGATGTTACAGCTCAGCAAAACCAACGTGTTACCCAAGGTGGGCTAAAACTGGTTCCCCTGTGGAGCCTGTTTGCAGAGCAGTGTCCTTTCCCTACCTGGGGAAGCCTGTGCTGAACTCACAAGTGTAACATGTGTCACTTCTCACCTGCTCCTGTGCCCTGGGTGCATGCAGGCAGGAGGCCACAGTGCAGATTACTTTGATTATATTGCTGTAGGTAGTTTTTCCATTTGAAAATGAATTGTGTTTTCATCTGCGTGCTGGTTTATTGAAATAACAATTCAGAGTAAAAATAATTCAGTAATTTGATTTGGTTTCAGTAATTGTTAAATTCAGCTGTCAGTCACAAGCTGAATTATTTGATTTCTATCAATGACTATGGAAAGTTTCTATTTTCATTGGAACAGATAAAGTGGGAGAATTTAAGTTCAGGCAAAACTTTACCAGCTGCAATCCTACAAAAAGCTCAGCTTGGGTGAAATGCACTCAGGACTGGGACGTGCTGTTGCAAGTAACCAGCATAGTGATCCTGATCCCTGCTCAGTGCTTTGCTGACATGACTCTCCCTGTACTCCTTTCCCCAGAGACAGTGTGTTTTCCCTCTGCAGAGAGGCTCTGTCAGCAAGAAAGATGACATGTGCTCCTTTTGGGCTGCATAACTAAAGCTGCTGTTAGTAACCCAATTTCAGAATGAAGACAGCTGAATAAAGAGTCATAACATCCAAAACAAAAGCAGGATAGCTGAAGTCCATGAGCATAGGAATAACAAAATGCCAATATACCGACAGTGGCAGGCAACACACCTGAATCTGATGCTAGTCAGGCGGAGGAAGAAGTCCTTGAGTTAAAGAAGATACGAGGTTCAAGTGAGGGGAAAACAAAGTGTCTAGTAGCCATAGTGAAGTTCAGATGTGCTTTTTTGCTTTACAAGCTTATACTTGCCAAGAGTGTTTATGACTTACTTTGAAGAGTTCAGCTAACAAAACCTGTGAAGAATTGATGTACAGATACCAGCATTTTGTCTCAATTTTGAGAGCAGGTTTTCAAGATTTCTCTCCTGCTCAGGTGGGGGAGTGGCCAATGTTCTGGTTGCTGTGTGTGCAAAGGCAGATGGGCAAATGTACCTGCCTGACTTTCCTGCATGACAGCTGTACCCATTAGTCTGCATTTGCTATCTCAGTGTCTCTAGTGCCATATGTTCTTTTTCTTCAAATAAACAGGTATATAATAGTTAGGACAGATGTGAATAGCAAAAGGGCATAAGCGGAAGAATGGTTTGGAACAAGACTCAAATGATTGATCTTGACACCAGTAGTCCCAACCAGTTTATGGTCGAACTGGATTAGTACATGCCTTACAGTCGCTTTCACTGTTCCTGTCAATGGAAGGGTATCTTTAATCAACTTACAATTTTAGTTTCTATCTGTCTTCTTATGACTCATTAGTGTTTGTAATTACATCCTTTTTGAGCTTAGCAACTTGCTTGTTGCTTACTAATATGCTTGGGGTGTGTTGCAGATTAGTTTTGTAGACAGCCTAGTCAGTGCTGACAGCAGAGAAGCTCATGCAACTGTTTTTATTTTGTTTAATTTGGTTTCATCAGTATAGCCTCATTGAGGTAAATACTTTTTTAAAATGCCTTAGAAAACAATAGTATTAAAAGCATCAAGTAAAAACATGAAGGAATTAGCATTAAATTACAGAGAAATGGCAGCTGGAAATGTAATCATGTAGACAGATAGTTTATAGCAAGATATATTGTTGAGTTGCACATACTTCATTCAAAAAGATACTGGGAGCGTGTCAGTGTATGCTGTGGAAAGATGTACTTTCCCCTGTCAGGGAGGAGTTCTTTGTTTTCAATTTTATCCTGAATTATGAAGTCTAGAAGCTTATAGCTTTTTTTTAGAGAAGAGCATCTTTGAAAACAATGCCTACTATTATGTCTGATCATCATCTTCCTTTTCCTTGTCAGCAGTCTACCACATCTAGCTATGAACAAACACAGCTCTTAAACATGAATGGGATTCTCATTATTTGCTACCTGCACCTGATTTCTTTCTTCCACAACCTTTGGTGTTAATGAACATTAGTTCACAATAGTTTCCTATTCTCATAATGTGTGTTAGAACAGGCAGTCTTAAGATTAAAGAGAATAAATGAGAAACCTTACAAAAGCCTTTTTAGAGTTGCTTATCAGAGTTTGATTCCCACATTGATAGCATAAGCTAAGGATTTATGAATCAAACACAGCTCTGAACTGCATTCTCCAATACTGTTTTCAATCTGATTTGTTGCTGCTGCTTGTGTATTTACACTTCTTAAGGTATCAGGAGGAAATAGTATATCATAAATAAGACATCAGATAGCAATTTAGCCTAAGCAAACCTTAGCAACCTTAGCATTCGTTGCTAGAAGACAGAAAACAGTTCTGCTGGCCCAATTCAACACGATTTGAAAGAGCAATCCTACATAAGTTTGCTGAGAGAATACAGAGAAATTGCAGGGGAGCTGAGAAGACTCTATAGCAGATTTACTGCAGGATTCTGTGCTTTATAACCCACTCAGTTTTCCAGGGTAAAGCACTGGAATAAGCTCTGCACTGGCATATCCTCCTTGATGAGCTGCCCTGCTTGAGTGACCTGCTCAAGTTGTGATGCCCACCATGGGAAGCGTTTGCATGTGGGGCTGAAAGCCTGACACAGGTCTGAGACTTCCACTCTCCCCGGGAACCAAAGGGCTCTTGTTTTGTGATGGAGAGAGTAAGATCAATCCATGGCCCTAGAAAAGGAAACTGAATTTTTGACAGATAAAATCCAATCCTTGCAGCAATTGATGTCAGTTTTGCCATTTTTCTGAGCCCACTCAGGATTTCACCAGGGGAGTTAATTTTTCTGTGCTTGTTTCTCCCATTCCCTAGAATATAGAAACTTGAATACATTCTCTGCAATTCATGTGCATAACATCTCCTGATATTTATTCTATAATCCAGCCTTTAGGTTTCAAATGCTGTCTTAGGTGCTAAAGTAAGATAAGCATATTACCAATGTGACCTGCACATACTTCTTGTCTTTTGGCCATATGATCCCTGGGCATCATCCTGTTTCCTTCTTCACATTCTATTAATTTTTTATGAGCTTCGTTGGAACTGTAAAGCACAAGCTGTTTTCATGTACAGAGTTTTTATGGTGACTAAACATTGGAGAAAAAAAAACAAATAATTATCCCACTATACATATTGCCTAGAATGAACAGATTGATTTAAAATGCACTGCTCTAGTATTTTGTATAGGCATCAGGCTTGTATGATTTTCTTATTTTCTGTCCTTCAGCTTTTTAATCCTGATTTTCCAGTTTGTCACTACTTTTTTTTTTTAGCTAAGCTTGTTTCCTTTTTAACTAATGCAAGAAGTTTATGCATGTTGCTTTCTTTGGAGAGTAAACATTGAATAGCAACATTAGGCAAGGTAAGGAATATTAGGTAAGAATAATTGCTAGGTCTTTTTTGAATTTAGTAACCCACATTTCAAAAAAATTATTTTCTTGCAGTTTTGATCATAGATGTCACGTGTGACAAATGTTTGAAACTTGCTGTATTTCTAAGAACAAGAGTTTATGTTTAATGTCCATTTATGTCATTTATATTTTCCAGTATCAGTGAGCATGTGTACATATAAATGCTTAATTTTACTTTGAGTTCCACTCTGTTCTTGGCTTCATAAATACTTTGTAATAGGAATTTCAATGCACTTGACAGCATGAAGGAAAAAAACTAGCAGCAGTAAAAAAACATGTTCTTTTCTGAATGCTAATAACATAATTTTGAAACCTTTCTGTCAAGTGTAACTTCTCCATGACACTTGGTGTTTATCAATAATGAAGTTTTTTACTATTTACTCAGTCAGGGGTCTTTGTGTTTCTTCAGTTGTGTTTGCTGACCTGAATATTTTAATTGTTTGCTTAGCTTTTTAAGACACAGAAACCAAAACCATACTATTGTTTCATTGAACAATGAGCCTTTGACTTAAGTAGCAGTTCTTAAAGTACTATTGTTTTTTCCTCCTTATGTCTAGTGCTTCTATTCATTATCATAAATTGATTATTTTGTGTGATTTTTACAGTGCTGTGCCCTTATCCTGAAAGGTTGTACAGGTTTAAAATACACTCATTTTTTAACCTTCTATGAATGGTCATTTTCATCAAAACAAAATGTAGTCTGGCATCCACTTGTCCATACCCTTTTTTTTTTTTTGTTCCCCATATTGTCTTTTTTTAACACAGAAATGTGCCCTCTGCAACTCTGTCATGTTTCTTTTAAGTTCTTTCCAGAGCCTGGATGCATTAAACACCTTTCATTTCCAGTGTGATTTGGATCCCCATCGCCTGTTAATTGTTTGCCATGTTGAGGGCTGTTGGTTCTGTTTGTGTGTCACCAAGGGGTGACAGTGCAGTTTGCTGCAGATCCCATGACCACCAAGCCTCTGGAGAGTCTGTTGCCAGGGGATTTGTCCAAGGCTCTTCAAAAGGGCAGCTGAGTTACACGAGCGAGCTTCACTTGAGGCCTGTCTGCATTGACAGCTTCAAAGATCTGTGCTGGTTTCCTCTCGTATGGTCAGTTCAGTGTTGTCAGTGAACTGAAACCCTTTGAACTGGGACTCTGCACGCCCCAGGTGTTCACTGTTCAAGGAATCATTGGGCTCAACTCTGCACTATGAAGGGCAGTATTTCTTGTTTCTCTTGCCAGTGCAGAGTGCAGTTAACCTACATGCTCTTAGATTGTAAGGCACGTGGTAAATAAAACTCACGGGCCTCTGGTCTGGTGCTGTAACTGCCAAAATTAACAGATGTTAATTGGTCCACCTCTCCTTGAACAAGCTTTTCAAATATCTTGTTCATAAGACTCAAATTTCATGTTAGCAATAAAAGCCTTGCAGGCAAAATAAAAGCAGAGGTTTTGCTGACATTCTAGTGTAAGTCAGCTGTCTGCCCCTGCACTCTGATTTTATAAATCTGGTACCAGGGCTTCACAGTCAAGAAGGTCAGTTTGAGACAGCAGCTGAAGCAGACAGTATTGTCTGCCTGCTGGTTGCACTGGCTGGATATGACTCTGGTCATGTTGCCTGTGTGGAATTTTTTTTTCTTTTTTTTTTTTTTTCTTTCTTTTTNTTTTTTTTTTTTCTTTTTTTCTTATTTTGATTCATCATGCTCTACTGTAGTCATTGGCACAATGGATGCTTTTAAACCAGTAATGAGTGTTTTCCTGTTTGGCAGTTGGTTAAACTGAACTTTGTGTCCCAATTCTTTACGATTCACTCACACAAGACCTAAAATATTCAAGGCTGGTAGGGGGGCAAAAAGCTCTGTCTGGCTCATGCTGTTTGGAGGAAAAGGGAGTCTTGGGGCAGAGAGGGGGGAGCCCTGCAAAGACCTACAAATTATGCAGTGTTCTTTCTGTCCATGAATAGTTCCTCTTGTGAGTGAAGCTGTATTTTTGGATTCACAGACAAAGTAACTTTTGCTACAACTGGCTTTTCTCTAAAGCACATTTTCTGTGCTTATTCTATTTATTTTTATTATTTTAAACATATAATGATAGATTGCTTGAAAGTATCCTGAGGGTTTGAGTCAAACATCCAGTGTCCAGTTAGGCTTGTCTGTGATAGTACCACAGATCATCTTCCCAGGCAGCAAGGCTCTGTTAAGCCTCTCTAGCAGGGTGTCTCTGTTTTAGGAGAAATCTTGTTCTCTGGAATCTCATCTTTCCACTGAGAACTGCCTCATACTGGTGGAGGAAGTCAGAAGCTGAATCAAATTCAGATTTCAGACCCTTATTATTTACCTTTTGCTTCACCAAGTAAATAATGCCATGAAATTACAGTTTTATCCTTAATTAAGAGCATAAATACACATGCTCACCACTTCTGAGTGTAGGGGCCTCTGTGACCTCAGGACCTGCCTTTCAATTTGAAATATTCTAACTTCAACTTCTGAAGCCAATGGAGATCTAGTTTAGGGTACTACCTTGATTGGCTTCAGCCATGTTTCACCTTACAACTTATTCCAGGTATAAGTTGGTGCTTCTGTGGTTTAGCCTGCCTGCCTTTCACGTGAGAGTAATGCAACTCTGTTGCAGGTTTTGAGAGAATTAATTTTTATTTTTTTGTTTACTTTAAAAACACTTGTTCAGTAAAATCTAATGAAATGACAAAATTTATTTGCCATTATAAAAAACTTATGGTATATTCTATTTTTTAACTACAGAGTGTTCCAAAACAAGTGCTTGTTACAAGCTTTCCTGATCATTTCTCAAGACATCTGCATTGCAAAGTCCAGTCTTTAGAGCTGTAAAAATTAAAAGATGTCTCACAAAAAACTGTAGCATCTAGTTAAAAGTGAAAATTGCAGTTCGAAAAGTTTAGATAACTTAAAAAAATCCGAAAAATTAATAAAATGAACAGATCCCTCTTGCACTTGGTTTAAGGATTTTCTCTTTGGTTTAAGAAGTGTCTCTTTGTCGGTATCACCAGCAAAAGGAAAAAAGAAAATCTTCTGTATGTCATAGGTTCTAACCAGTATTGTAGTATCAAACTTATTTCAACAGTTACAAAGATCAAAGATAATTTGACCACTCAGTCTTTGTGGAATTGAAGTGCTTGTCAGAGCATTTTTTTAATTAGTCCTACATGGATCAGTACATTGGAGCTGAATTTTAGGTATATTTCTAATAAAGGCAGGATTGTTAGGGTTCATCATACTGATCATGAGGCTGGTTTTGGGACTTATCCTTTTGTTGAATTTTAACAGTTCAGGCTGAAATTTAACAAAGTAGGCGTCTAAAACAGAAGGGGGAAAAAGAGGGAAAGGAAAAAAGAGGAATGAAAGGAGAAATTGTGTGTGTATGTTTAAAACTATATATGTACTTCAGAGAGCAGGCTAGGACATCATTTATGGAGAAGAAAAACTATTGATCTTTTCCTTCTAGAGTAGAGTTTCTTAGTTGGCAAGATGGTGGCCTTTGTAGCAAAGCCATTGAGATTCTTTTGTCATTTAAAAAAAAAAATCCACCCAGTGTTGGCTAAGCTGATAGGCAGCTGAATAACTGTGGTTTGTAAGTACTCACAAGGGACCTCTTTGGCTTTAGAAGAGAAAATCTCAGAAGATGTCCTCATGTGTGCCCATGTTTGAGCTGCTCCCAGCTTTGGCTGCTAAGCAGCATGTTCAGGCGCCGGCTCCATTTCCCAGCTGAGCAGGCGGAGCCCAGCAAGCACCAGCGAGGCCAGACCTCTTTGGCAGCTGCTGCGAGTCACACAGAACACAGAACCTGGTCATGTCATCAGTGTCTCAGGACAGAGCTTTAGATTTCAGCTGCATACCAGATCTATCAGAAGAATCACAGCATTTTCTCTCTTACATCCCTTCTCCTGTGCTTCCTGGTGGGATCTTTGCATGTTCCGCTATCAAAAGTATGTGATACTTCCCACCTGGAAAAATATGGAAGTGAGAGATTACTGAAGTGGATCGTTTTGAATATGTTAGTGTTGAATTGATCTAATTTAAATTGACTGCAACTTATTTTACTGTGTCTGTTCAAAATGGAATACTAATTTACAGATAGTGGAGTAGTACACAGCTTAAATGTTAAGTAGCATGATTTTTTTTAAATTATTCTTCATAGTTTGTTTTTGTAGTAGGAGCAAGCTGTAAAACCTGAAATCATATTGTGAGTAATAAAGATGTTGGAATTCACTTGGATTACATGAAACATCATCTCATTTTTTTTCTCTAAAGATTAAATATTTGTGGTGCCATTTATTCCAGACCTCCGTGTCTGCTCCTTGAGCTGTCTGGTTAGAGGTGTGCACACAGAGGGATGCACCTCCTCACATCCCTGCCTGAGGCTCTGGCTCGTGTGGTTGCACAGGGAGTCTGCATTAGTTCAGGTACACACACCTGTGTTCTGGCTTGACTTGCACTTGAAGTGTCAGTTAAATCTAAATTGATTTAGGGGCCCATTTGCTTTCTGAACTACAGTGTCTGCTTAAAGGGGAGTGAGGCTCATATCACTTTTGGTCAAATACCCAAATATTTTTATGCATAAATGTTCTCAAGTTCAGTCATCACAAGTTAGACTTGAATTTGTTTGGAACTGAAAATTTGGGTTAATTATAAATCATCAAAAAACCCCAACATAATCACTCTTTGTATGAAGAAATCACGGTAGATGACTGCTGGGTGTGTAAAAATACCATGAGCTAATTAAAATAAAATCTTAGGAGTTGGGCAGTTAGTGTTCTGAATTGTTGCTTTCACTCCTGAGTTGACCCCCAGCTTTCTCCAGCCTGCAGCCTGCTGCAGGGGTTCGCAGGTCTGGGAATTGAGCATCCTCCAGTGCCTGTTGGGAGCTCATTTTTTTCTGGTCCTTGGTAGAGAAGTTAAACTGGGACATGGCAGGTGTGCAAGGGAATAATGGGAGAGCTCCTGAAACAGGAGACTTCTCACTGCCCACACCTTCTTTTCCCCCAGTTTTCCTTCCCTTTTCTCTTGCTTTTTCCTGAGCTGACCTGCAGCTCTGGTCTGTCTTGTGTACTGTTTCCAAGCACAAATTAAGCAGTGACCTCCTGCTTCTTGTGTCTGTTCCAGGGGTTTTAGTGCACGGGAGCCATGCCCTCAAGTGCTGTGTCCAGCCTTTCTTCTCTTTACTCTTCTTTCTGTTTCTTGCACATTGTTTTTTGTTAAGTCTTTGGCTTGTCTATTTGTGTTTACTGTGTTTTAAGCAAGGTAACAAGCAGCTAATCTTTTTCTTGTAGCCATTGTCAGTAGTTTCTTATGCCTTGTTCTGAGTGTACTTTACTACTAATAACCAAAACATTCCTTAATATTGAGTTTTAACTGAACAAGGTAAATGCAAAACTGACAAGTCCTCAGTGTGAAAGTCATGAGCCAGCACATGATAACATATTTTTGATGGTTTTGATAAAAAATTTAGAATGCTAAATTATTTTACACTATGACTCTTAATATTTCATTGGGCAGTTTCTTGTATGATCCTCATTCTTTCCACCATTACTTTAATGCCATGTACAGAAGAACTGTTTTATTGAGGTTAAAGTATTTGCTGTTATTAGTTACCACTATTTTAGTTAGTGCTCATCTCTAAATCAGAGTGCCTGTTGTGCCTTTGAAGAGACAGTCTCTGCTCCAAAGAGTGGAGCAGGTTAATACTTTATTTTTTTCACCTTACTATTTAATGCTGCCTTTTTTGCACTTCAGTTACATTTATCCAAGGCATATCTATGCCACTTGTTCCTCTGTGTAGCAATAGTCGGGATAATTAGATTGCCAATTTTTATCTGGATTAAATGCAACTTCCCAAAGAATTGGGAAAAAAAAACCCAAAACAATGTATCATCAGACTGGATAAAGATGTGGAAACACTCATGTTCAGTGAGACACTGCTGGGAGCTTGTGTCTAAAAAAGGAATGTTTCCTTTCTTTTAAAGGTTTGGTTAGAATCAGGAGTTAATTATAACTTTCCTGCATGTGTGTTAGGATTGAGATTGCTGTGTTTTCAGTTCAACAAGTGTGCAAAATTATTATTTAAAATTTCTGAGCTGATGTTGTCTGTCTAAACACTGGAAGGGACTTCTCTTACCCCTGTAAGGTGCATCTGATGAAGTAAGCATATTGGAAATACTTCTTCTGTTGCCTTGGACAGATGAAAATGTGCTGTGAACTCAAGAGACCATTGATTTCATCCACTGTAGTTTCTCATCTTTACTAAAAGAGGTCTTTTGTAAAGACCTTATGACTTCTAGTCATAGAACGTCTGGAACACAGCAGTATCAGTTGCAAGAGATTACAACTGTCTTTGTTAATTGCTCTTTTGTTAGTGCTCATTAGTGCAGTGCCTGTGCTTCTCTCTATTCTTTCTCCCTCACCTTAGTCCACAGGGGTCCAGATTGTGGATTTTGCTGGTTGTTTTTTAATCAGTGTCTATCTGCAGAAACTTGTTAGACAGGAACCTGTCTGACAGAAAGTTGTCATTTATTTCATTGTGATACCTGTAGTAATGTTTGCTGTAAATCATGTAACATTCTTTCAGTCTCCTCTTATGAAATCTTTATGCCTTTTTTAGTATGTTCCTTTTATCTTACAAAACTGTTCATTTTGGCTTACCCATGTTGTGTTCTGTTATCCTTTTTGATTCGTAGATTTTTCCAGGATGAAATACATTTTTGCTTTACAAGGCTTTCTTAAATGTACCTTCTCTGCTAGTTGATTCCAGTCTGTAATAGCAGGGGCTTAGTCTGTACTCCATGAAAGCTTTGAGATACTACCTTTTATAAATACTGCAGTGAACTAGACTATTTCACTTTAAAGCTTTGATTGCTTGATGGTAGGTTTCAGCTTTGAACCCTCTTTACTCTATTTAATGATCGGGCTCAGGTTGTTGGACTGTTGCTGGAGTTGTCTATGGTCATTGCTCCAGGTGTCAAATAGGCTGCAGAGTCAAATGCTTTCCCAGAACATGCATGTGCATGGAAAGCCACTTAAAAAGGAAGATTTTTAGCCTTTGCCACTTTGTTGTTATTTATTCTTCAGCTTTCAGTGGTGTGTTTGCTTGGGTAAGAATTTGCAGTGAGCTTTTAGAATCCCTATTTTATTTTCTGCTACATGAATCTGTGCCTTTTTTTCAGCTGCCTTGCAGGAGCTCCTCCTGTAAGATTAGCATGGTCTAGTGGTCTGCATCCAGGCTAGGAAAAGAGCCTTTAATCCCTCATCTGATGTTGAGTGCATTGATCCTCTCCTCTTCAGGATGCTGTGAATGACTGTGAATGCATGTCCTTATTGACTGGCATTATCCTTCTCCAGAGAAGTTCCTCTCTGTGTTCAAGACACCCTGGTGTATAGATGTGAAAATCCTGTTTCTATGCTGATGCCCAATCTCATTCTCTCCTTCCTGGTCTTTTTGTCAACATTTGCCCTGAGAGGTTCCTCAGGGAGTGGGGATGGTCTCAGCAGCAGAAATGTGTCAGAAGGGACAGAAATGTTCACATAGTCCTACCAGTCAGTACCTCAGCGTCCCTCACCAATAACTAGTCTCCCTGGCATTCTAACCTGAGTGCTTCCCCCAAAGGATTAGTTCACCGCCTTAGATTCTCTCTTTGTGAAGCTAGGATGATGTTCTCTTCACAGGATTAGGTGAGGATTAGCTAGTGTTTATCAGCGACTTGCAGATAAAAGAAGTGCTTTGTTTACATGTGTATCTTTTAGAATGCGTGGTCTTGATCACTTGGCAGTGCTCAACTCTGCATTAGAGAAACATCTGATGTAGGATACTGTTAGACAATAATTGTTAAGGATAGTTACTAGCATGTGCTTGTATATTTAAAAGTAAATCTAGCTTCTTGAAAACTGAAGCATTTTACACTTTGAAAATATCCAGTCCTGTTCTGTTTTTGTTTTTTTTTTTTACTGCTACCTTTAAAATGTTTTGTATTAGTGTTGACACAAAGGATTTTTTTTGACATTCAGGAAATATCAACAATATTTCTGTCCTAATGACTGTAAGTACTTCTAGAGGTAGAAAGAAAGACAGTGCCATCTTTCAAAAGTTACCTCCCTAGACAGACAGACAGACAATGTCTGCTGTTACCTCTGTTACCTTTCAATACCAAATATCCCTACTTCATTAATTATAGTGGCTGGAAGCTGAAATTCAGTGTTTCTTCTGCTTCTTTTATAATTTCTGAAAATAAAGGTTTTGCAGCAACTGGAATCAGCTCACAGTCCTGTTGAAAAAACATCTTGTTCTTCTCTAGTGATATCGGCTCTGTGGGGCTTTCTTAGTAACATGAACAGATATGACTCAGAAGACAGAGAGAGAACAACTATGTTGTGTAGGAAGTTAAAAAATGGAAAGGGGGGTGGTGTTACCATTTTGTTTTGGCCAACACTACAGTCAAGCTGCAATGCCTGCTTTTTTTTTTTTTTTTTTTCTTTTCTTCTTGACAGCCAGTAGAACTGGAGCTGGTATCCTGAATTGATCTTAGAAGTCCATGAGAAATCCAAGAGAGAACAAACGAGATGTTCTCAAAAGTATGTGATATTTTGAAGTGCTGTAATTTCTAGTTTTCATAGCATCAAAGTGCAGATTGCTAATGCAGATCATTTTATATTACAATAGGCAAGATTAGATGGGTATTGCATAAAAATATTATTTGAATTGGGCCAGATTTGGATTTTGGAGGCCTTTCTTACATGCAAAACTTCTAATCAGGAGGAAAATGTAGTGGAAACTTGTTCTCAAAGTAAAATACAGGATGAAAAGTATGCAGCAAGATGGGGGAGGTGGGGGTACATGATAAAATTCCACCTTCTTGGAGCCCATCTAATTACCTTCTCTCTTCTCATTAAGTAGACAGCACCCTCAGGTCTAGTCCTTGCTCCCTTTGTCCTTGTTCCCTGGGTTTCTGTTACTCTTGAGGGTTCTCCTCATCTCTTCTTCCAACCTTAGTGTTTTCAAAATTACCACAGTTTGTTACCCTTAGAGAAAATTTCGTAATACTTGACTGCAAATTTGTTCTTCCATTCAACCAGCTCCTTTCAGAAAACAATCCTCTCTTAATTTCCCCGAGAAATTTTTGTCCGTGACATCTTGGTTTTGAAATTATATTGCATTTCTTTCAAGTTCCTTATGGAAGGAGACAGTCCTTATGTGTTTGTGCAAGGCCATTTATATGGTCCCCAGGCACAGTCTGTATGCAATAATATATCAGTAACCTTTCAGAAACCTTATCTTTAACGTATTACCTTATCTTTTGCTCTGATTTCTCTTGGGTTTTATTCTCTGTTCTAGCCACTTTCCCACATTTCTCAGTTTACATCAGTAACATTAAAAACATAATCTGCTAGACTAATATGGAAGTACTTCTTAATGTATGAAGAAGTTATGTTTTGTATCCTACACTTGAAATGAAGAAGAGGAAAGATCGTATTGGTAGAGGTTGTGTAAATGTAATGCAAGAGACTGAGCTTCAGACCACTAAAATCACTTAAAATATTTTCAACCAACTTCAGTAGGAGCAGGAGCTAATCCAAAATTATTCTGACCAAGAAGGTAAAATTTTATTTACCATCTGCTTGGATAGCATCTTGCTGTGTGTTTTACAGTAATATTTGATGTTTGGATGTCCATTCTGATTGTGATTCTTCCTTCCAGATGTTCTGGGAACATGAAATAGATGTGGTTGCTATTTAGATAGGATGTTTGCTCAGTGCTTTTTTTACAAGCTGCTGCTTTTCTACAGGCAGTGAAACAGAATCTTTGTCCCTGGGAAACGCTCTGCAGAATTAACAGCACTTGAAGTCTTGGGAAATACTTGGTGTCCCTTGCTGCCCTCTCTCTTCCTTTATCTTTTCCTCCTTGGTACATGCTTTCCTCAGTTTTAGATGAAAATCTTACCCCAATAATGTCTTAGGGGTATTACAGCCTTGCTTAAACTGCAGGCTCTGTTGGTCATGTCAGGTTGTATTCCAGTCATTTTCCCAGAAAATGCCCCGAGGAGCTGCACACAACCCATTTGAAATGGTTTCCTATTTGTGTTTGTTACTACTGCCGTGGGATTGTTTAAGCATCCAAAAACAATTTTGTTTGTTTGTTTTATTTTAAAAATCATCCTATTGCACTGCTCTGACAGATATGCTGTAGAAAATCAGTGCTAAAATCTCGTTCCGTGTGTGATTAGGGATGTGTTAACTTCCTCTGCTGCCCCAGCCCAGTCCGTTCCCGGGAGGCAGGGCAGGCTCCTGCGGCTCCTGCTGCAGCTCCAGCGTGTGACATCCGTGCTGGGCTGGGCCAGGAGCTGCTCCACTGTGCCATCTGTGCTGTGCTAGGCCAGGAGCTGCTCCAGTGTG
>VZTB01014847.1:48725-65897 GCA_013397245.1 Thryothorus ludovicianus | reverse complement strand
AAAAAAAAAAAAAAAGGCTGGTCGTGTTCAGGGTGATGGGATGGTCACACAAATGCTTCAGCACAGCTGGGAGTGTGCGGGCTACAGCAGAGCACGGGCACGGACAGCAGAAGGTGGGGATACCTCAAGGCAGTACCGCTGCTGAGCTCTTTGTATTGAGAAACTACAACTAAGATAATCTGAAGATCCGAGTAGGGTTGTTTGGTTGTTTCTTATTTTACTTCAGGTTGAGTTTTCTATGTGGCCCTAATTGTAACAGAGCATAGATGATTTGCTACTTTTGCTTTATTGGTAATAAATAAAATAAACATAGTGCATGTGGAGTCTTTAGGGGTATCAGAATGCCTTAACAAGAGCATCAATGGCGCACAAAGTCTGCTCCTGTAATACAACCATGTTTCAGGTGGAAAACTTCCGTTAGCCCAGTAGACACAGCTATAAGTGGAACTTTAGGGTTACAGAAGCCTTTCTCTTGCTCAGATTAGTTACCAAGTTCCCAGTGCAACTTGGGAACAATTATTTGGTATTTGACTTTGGTATATTAATTGAATGTTAATTAACTAGGCAGTTCTCAAGGAAAGGTGATTAGTACCAGAGGAGCAGAGCAGGTTGCTAGTAAAGGAAGATGACAAGGTTTGTGGGATTGGTGGGACACAGAGGGAGAAAAGAGAAGTAATATCTTTGTTAGAAAATTACCTCATCAACTGGGCAGTGAGATGGGAAGCATTGCTGCCTTGAAACTGCAGTGCATGCGCACGTCTGTCTGCCCTGTGTTGTTTGAGCAGAAATCAGTTAAGTTAAAAATTGCTGTGGGCTGAGTTTCTCTTTCCTAACGTCCTTTACTGTGTTCATGTTCAGCACCTAGAGATTATTTTACATAGTTGTAATATTTCTTTGAGAATGAAGAGTGAGTGGAAGGGTAGGGTTCAAGTACTTCTAGCTTAGTTCTATTCGAGTGCAAGATTTGGATAGTATGAAAAATGGTCCTGCAACCCCCAACTTTGAAAGCAAGCTTTTTTTTTCCTCAGCAGTTACAGAGAAGTTGGCAAAGTTTGTATTACACTAATCATACAAAGATTAAAAAAAGTCTGAGGACACCTGATAAAACATTCTTTGCCTGAAAAAATATAAAATAATGTAAAGTTAAAGCAAAGAGCAAGATGGCAAAACCAAAAAGCAAAAATTCCAAAAATAGCTTTTGGTCCTTCTGAGTTCTGGCAGTGCAGTGTTAACTTTGGAAACACGTTTCTGCTATAAATTTTGGTCGTGTGGTTTTTGTAATTTTTTTCCCCTCCTTGAAAGCCTCTCCAGATGTTTTACAGTTGTTGTTTGAAAATGTTCCATGGCAGGCAGGCACAGAGACTGCGGGTACAGAGCAGTAACCCCTTGATGTGGTGGTTGTGGTTTTTCCTTGCAAAGAGAGGAAGGTGTATGATCCTCTCTGTTCTGGGACTCTGTTCTGTCACAAATGGTGTGACCTTCAGCACATCACCTGCTCTCAGCTTCTTTCATCTTTAAACCTTAGCCAGTAAGCCATGTAGCTGGATGGCCACTTCAGCAGTCTCTGCAGGAGCTCCTCACACTGTAGCTGTCTTTTTGGGATAATTGTGAATATGAGCCAGATTTAAGTACTTTCCCAATGCAGACTGATTGAATGTCCTCTGTTCACAAACACGGATTTCATTTGATTCTAAAATACTTCGAAAGTCATCTGTGCCATGCCCCCTTGGCTGAAGAATCCATTCTCCCTGAGTCTGTATCTGACCTTTCCTCTGCATCTCCATTTAAGGAAATTCCTTACCTTACCCCTAAGGGTATTAAAGAGCATTAGGATGCTTCTAATATCTAACCTGTATCCTTTTTTTTTGTCTCTATATATTGGTGTTTTTGCTGTGGATATAGTTAATGCTTTGTTACTCAATAAATTAGAATATCACTGTCAGTCTTCCTCTTGTAAATAAAAAAACCTCAGTGCAAACTCACCAAAAGCCCTAATCCATGTAATCCTTTCTTGCAGGGTATGTTGATAGGGCTTTTTCTAATCATTCTGATTACTTTTCTCCCCTTCTGTGGCTGTACTTTGTGGTGGGGTAGAGAGCAAGGACTGTGCATCTCCCAGACTTGGGTCCCACTCATGCAGCCGAGGAGGCTTTGGCAGCACAGCACAGCTGCTGCCTTCACTGACCCCCTGAGGAATCTGCTCATTTCTCTTAGTGACTATTGGTTCAATGGTTTGGTAAGCCTTACATTTCCTGCCATTTTGTGTTGTATACACCTAGACCTAATTTCCCTTGTTTATTTATGAGAATGTCATGTTAAGCAGTACTCAAGCCTGACTAAAATCAAACCAATCTACACTTAAGGTGTGTTGCCTGCCATTGTAAAGAAAGGACAGAGGTAAGACATGATTTGTTTCTGAAAAATCAGTTTTGGTTGTTATTAATTTTTTACTTTCCTCTTGGTCCTTTTGAATATTTGGGTTAGGTTTCCATGATAGGAAGCTGAACCTCCAATTCTGTGGTTATTCCTTTCTTTTTTTTAATGATAGACATGAGATTTTTCCGTCTTCCAGACTTCCATCATTGTACTGGTAGTGAATGGCTTCCTTGTGTTCCAGCTCTCGTTAAATTCATCTCTTGGGTTTTTTCCTAGCACTTTTAGATGTTAGTGGTGGTGTTAGCTCAGGAGTTGTGTATAGTAGTAATTGGAGGGCTGAGGATGGATTAAATGAAACTGAGCCTCTCACCTGTAGGTCATTCCTTTGTCTGTAGCCAAAGATGGGTTCAAGTGTGTCAGTCTCTTTTTCAGATGTCTGGATTATATGTGAAGTCTGTTGACAACTGGAACTAGCATTACAAAACAAAAGGGTACAGCAGTAATGAAAGATGCTGTTGTTTGAAATCTAAGCAGTGAAACCAGCAATTGGATGAGTAAGAAAACAAGCAGTCTAATGCTATTGGAGTGCACTTCCTTGGAAAGCCTTATCCAAAATTCACTTGCTGGTAGCCTTTCACCAGTGCTGTCCTCTCTTTATATAATGGGCTGTGTTTTGATGTAGCAGCTTGGGTAGAGCTAAGCCTAAATGAGATGCTTACGGATGTTATCTGGATCTGTACAGAGTGTTTTGTTCTTGCCAAATTGAGCCATTGTTGCTATGTTTTGTAATGTATTACTTCAAAGTTAATGTAGTGAATCTGGTAAGATCCTCTGCCAAATTTTGGCAAGTGTAGAAGGAAATTAGGAAATTAGTTCCACTGAAGGCATAGGGTGAGGATAACAGTATTCAAATCTGTATCTCCAGCATGTACTATTCCAGGTGACAGGAGCCTTTGGAGAAGCTTACATGCATATATGTGTCTTGAGAGGTATTTGTGAAGAATTGGAGATATGCCAAGGCAAGCTGGACCCATATTCAAGACCAGACTTTGTACATGGTGTCAGTCTCATTCAACAGTCCTGAAAGCACATGCTGAATAACTCTCAGGTTTGCAGTAAGGGTTTTATTGAATAAAACCTCTGTTAATTATTGTGATAGTACATTCAGTTTAATTAGGTGTTCCCTTCATTATCTATTTTCCTGCAAACCTGCATGATTTTTTGTTTTTTAATTGTAATACATAATTGTATTATAGATGCTACTGGGGCAAAGCTGGATATTTCTGCAGGACACAGCTGTAGCTATAGTAATGAAGGAGGCATTCTTGATAAAGAGCATTATTTAGAAATTAGGGTTCGAAATGTGTATCATGCACTGTTCCACAATGTTTGAACTGTGCCTGTCAACTTTGTGTTCCTGTTGTCATTAGCAAGGCAGTTTGTGCCTCCCAAATGAGGATCTGAGCCCGCTGCCCCCTTGCTCTGCTGGGGAATTCAGTCCCATGCAGTCTGCTGTGCAGTTGCTGGGATGAGGACTTTTTAAATCTGTGTGCCTTTGGAGGGGCACTCTCTTCACTACAGTGGAGTAGGTTTGTGTTGGCACTTTTTACATAAAATCAGTCCATTTAATCCAACTTACTTGGACTTCTAACACCACTGATTTTGCCTGATGGAGAAGAGCAGTCACAATCTTCAGGTGCTCCAAAAAAGCATCCAGCTGGGGTGCAAGCCTCTCTGGATGAGGTGGCAGCAAACACCTGGGAGTCAGCACTGGCTGTGTTCCATGGGCTGCTGTGTGTGAAGTGGGCATCTGCTGGCAGGCAGAGAGATGGACCCAGGAAGAGGGGTGGACTCCCTGGGAACTGCATTGAGTCCATGTAGAACAGCCAGACTGCTGAGAAATTAATACTTTTGTAATTGGCTTTGTACATACTCCTTTTGTGCTGTTAGTGCTGAGGCAGACACCGAGCAGAAGTTCCCCGTGTACTGACGGGGTAGGGCTCGTCTGTCGCAGGGCCAGGCCATGGAGCAGTACCTGCAGAGACCTGCAGAGGAGGGACAAACCCAAATCTCTGCTAGGGGACTGTTACATCCTGGGCTTGTGGCCTTGCTTTGCTGCCCTTTCCACCTGTCTGACAGGTGAGCCAGCATTGCCAGGCTCTGCTCGAGTGTGCGAGGAGGAGAGCTGCAGGACAATCAGCTCTTGAAATAGTTCGGCATGACTGGTTTCTCCCTCTCTCCATTTCCTAGCTCTTTAAAAGCAAAATGGCTTTTAAAACACAAGGAAAACATCTGATTTTCAGTTTCACAAAATTGCAAAGATTCCAGCCTTTTAATGCAATCGACCTTATTTTTCTAATACTATCAGCACACTGAGCTTTCAGTAGTTAACATTTTCAATGTATTTTTCCAGACATGATATAGTCTCCATTTTTCTATGTAGAAAGAATCACTCCTCTAAATAATCAAGACAATAGTTATTTCCACTCCTCACATTCTCTTCTCATTGCTGCTTCCCTCCCCACCAAATTGCATCACTGGGTGTTTTATAAAAACTGTATTTAGATTGCAGTCTGAAGAGGAGACAGTAGAAAGGACTCAGTAGCTCTGTATTCTACTTATCTGGAATTCTCCGTGTAAAAAAATACAAACTTGTTTCTAAAAGCAATATAAAATTAATGGATACGATTGGTGAAAAATGATGTCTTTTCTTTCTTACGCTGTAAATATCTTTTCAGCCAAATGCATTTCCTTCTGAGACATGAAACTAATCTAGCGAGATGGTGCTGAACAGATAGTTCTCCAAATCAAACTCCTCCTTTTTTCCTAATATTTTCATTGCAGCGAATAAGAAATACGGGTCTGCCCGTCTGCCTATTGAACTATCTACTGCAGCTCAACTGCAGCAAGGAAGCAGTAATCCTATTGTGCTCTTCCAGCAGTCTCCCGGGAAGCAGAAGGCATTGAAATTACTGAGCTGTTGTCCTATCCCCTCCTCACCTGTCTTTGTGGCTGTAAATATAGTGTCTGCCTGTAAATAACAGTTTGCTGCACCTTTAAGCACGTTCCCTAACAAGAGGCAGCGATTTACTGAGGTGATAAGCTGTAACTAATACTAGGGTATCATAATAGGTAAATAGATTAGCGCTGTGCTTCTCTGTATTTTGCTTTCGAGGGAGCCGCCGGCTCAGGCGCTCGGAGGTGCTCGCTCTGGCACTCTGAGTACAGCCAGGCAGAGCAGGACTGCAGCTCCTGGAGTGCAGCACTGCCTCTGTGGGGTAGCACCGACTGCACACCCTGGGTCCTTTCCTTTTTCTGTTCCCTACAAAAAGGATTGTAATGAGCTGTACCTCTCCTCTGTGCTATGGCTGTAAAATGACATTTGAGCTGCATCATCAGCATCCATCACATAATATTTGCAGGTGTGCCAGCATCATTTGTTGCCCAGAGGTATTAAGTGGTGCTAGCAGCCTTGGCATGATCTGTGGCTTCCCCCAGCTCAAGCTCCTTGATCTTCCTACAGGAAGGGCCCCAGCCCTTACAAAGCAGTTGTGATGCTACTGCTGGGTGATGGGCACTCGTGGCCATGAGGGATGGAAAGGTGCCACGGAGTGAGCAGTGGAGGCCTTTCTTTCTGTACTGCCTGGCAGGTTTTCGGCACAAAAGGGCCCTTACAGGAAAGGAACCGTACCAGGGGATGTGGCCGCTCCTAATAATTGTGTTGCAAATCTTGTGATATTTGGCATGTTCTTAAAGACTTGGCTCCTAGAGGCAGGGGATTAAATAACAATTGCTTCCTTTCTCTTTCAAGCAAGGCTTAGCTCTGTGGTTGCAGAGAAATGCTTAAAATGTGACTTGAGCTGACTGGGAAAAAAAAAAAATATAATTGCCTTCCATCCTTTTTTCCCCTCCTTGTCCCCAGAATCCCAATGTGGATATATTGCCATGTCTTATGATTTTTTTCAATGAAAGAATTTAAAACTATTGGACGCATCCAGAAGGACATGAAGTGTTGCCAGCTTTGGGTGTGTGGGAGTATTTATGAGTATTTTAAGGAGAGGTTGGTCACATTCTGTGCTGAGACACACTCTTGCCATGTCTGGTCCTCTTCAAAGAATAGAACAACAAAAATGGGACTGGGTAGCAGCAAGCTGAATATTTCTGATTTTTTTCTCTTGCCTCCTTAGGAAAACCCCTTGGGCTAGCTGTAATTGAAATCTCTCTTACTTTGAAATTTGTGTTTCTGCTTTTCACAAATGTGAAAGCTGAGGCTGCTCATGTCTGTGTTGGTTTCTTAACGCAGTCGTCATTAGCAAATCAGTATTGATTTATTCCTATGGAAATAGATCAGTGCTAAAAGTAAAACGCAATCCCATTAAGAATGATACAGGTTTTGCAGATGGAGAAAAGTAGGTCAAATATTGCACCAATCATCCCAGAGAATGTCCCTTTAAGCCAAATAAATGTGTGAATACACTTAAACTGTCAGTACGTTATTTGATTGCCATTATTCTGCATCTTTTTGCATGAGCTAGCAGAGCCCTCTATGACTGAACAGGGTTGAAAGAAAATGTCAGTTTTGGTGTATTAACCAGGTTGTATTTTACACCTGGGGTGCATACAGGGGTTATTTTTGGGTGGGGGAGGGTTGGTGTGCACATTCAAGGATTCTTCCTTTCCTCTCACTGCAACAGTTGAGTTCAACTTAAGCAGGAAAGGCACTTCATTGTATGCAAGGGACATTGTAGCAATGCAGCAGAGGAACACGATTTAAATCTGATCATTGAACTGACGCAGCAAGGGGCTGTGAGAGACGGTGTGGATGGTCCATCTGCAAAATCTGTGCTCCTGTTGTACGAGGAGGAGGGGTGGAGGGGGAGAAAAAGCAGCTGCTTGGCTGTGCTATGAGAGGGTGAGACTGACTGTTGGCACCATCTGTAGCTGTCCTTTGTGCTTGCTGCTTTATCTGTTCATTATAGTATGATACTGAAATTCTCGTGCTTTGAGTGTAAATGAGTTGAGATACGCCTAATACTGTCAGCATAAAAAGCAGTAACTAAGTACACTAAAGATGAATAGTGTAATCTGTAAATTCATTTTGAGTTTGTTTTATCTTGCTTGAATAGCCCAGGAAGTGATGTTCTCCAGAAGCCAGCTGTACCAGATGTGTGTTGGCAGGGTATATATTCATCTCACCGAGCAGTGGAGGTGGCTGGGGCAGGAGAGGTGGGAGGCTGCCCCTTGTTTTTCCAGCAGAAGAGAGCAGACTCCTTTAGAGGGAGGGTAGAGCAGGTCAGAGGGGAGCCGGTAACTCCTAAGGTGGCTATAAACAGCTTTGTTTTCATTCCATGCACAAGTACCAGCACAGGGAAGAGAGTGATAATTATACATGGTACATGAGTTGAAATGTCCCGGGGGAGGAAAGGTTGAACCTCTCCATAATGAGTGCTGTGATAGGGATGAGTAAATTTGCTAGGTTTTTTACCTGCAGTCTCTTAGCTTCTAAAAACATGAGTCCTCTCCAGATAACTTGTAGAATAAAACCATCCAGCTTATCTTGAGGACCTCTTTATTTTTTGATGGTTTACATTTTCCCTTTATAAATCTGCGTACTGGATATTGGTAATAATAACAACTCATTAAGATGTTTTCTTATCTTCACCTCGCCAAAGCGCTGCTCTCATTGGCGTATTCATTTTCCAGGAGTTACACTGCTTTTTTTTCCGAGCAGGTTTGGCTTTTGTTTGCAGATTCATGCCCTCAGATCCATTGGGTTGTTGCTTTTTATCTTGCTTGTCAAGTGCGCATAGGTGTGCAGAAGGAGCAGCTCCCTTCTCCCATCGTAGCCCCGTCTAAGATGGATGATTCTGTAGTAATTACACTCTGCTGTGAAAGTGCTCAGCATCCTCTATTACTCATCCACTATTACTCTGTGATGGCTGCGTTAAGTGTTCTGCAGAACACTTTGTTCGTGTTTCCCCAGCTCAAGTGGCTGTGGCGCAAGGGAAGGAGCCCTGTGAGGAAGGAATTTGTATCTCCAGGCGGCGGGGAAGGGGAAGGGGGAGGGGGGCCTTTGTCACTGGCACATTAGTAATGATATGCCAGGGATAAAAGGTGAGTATAATTTGATCAAATGCTTGTTGACAGATTCCTTGGCTAATAGAGAAGCAGCTTAGACTGACACTCGTTGCTGGAACATTTCACAGAGCTCGAGGGAATGCTTTTTGTAGGCTACATGTGAGGCTGACAATTTCCAAGTGACCATATTTAGTTACATAAAGAAAGGATGTCCCCTTTTTGTCACAGCAGAGCTCTGAAATGCCTCCCTAAACACCGCTCTTGACCTTCTGCTTGATAAATGCAATAAAATTACTACCTCTTCTTTGTCCAAATGTGTGATTAATTCACAGCCATGGCCCAGACTGTAAGTATTTTTCTTGTGTGGCCATTTAACTTGAGAAAATCCAATTGTTTCTTGTACTGAAAAACCATACTTATGTGTGTTTTTGTTGAAGCAGGTTCTTTTTTCTCCCTCACAAATACGACTTTACAGTTAGTCTCTTTGGAATTAGTTCTGTGTTAACAGTAAATGTGAGTAGCTACTGGGAAAAGAAGGTGGTGTACCCTGAAATGAGTTAGCTGCTGCTTACAATTGGTATTTGGTGAAAAGATAACCAGTAGAAAATTAAGACATGAAAACAGAAGCTTCAATTTTAGAGGATTCTGCACTAGTCCCTTTTAAACAAGCAAGCCTGAAATTACATCTAGTGCTCTTACTACTCTAAACCACCGTGGCAGCTTGGGTTTTCAGTAGTCTTCTGGTTCTCACCCACCCATATAATCTGTTGATTTGTGTTCAGCTTGCAACACCTCAGGAAGGCACTTAGTTAAAAATTAAACATGAAGCAATGTTTTGTTCTGAGGGTTTTGTAAAGCATCCTTTAAAGAAGAAAAAAGCCCAAGCACTTCCACTTGAAAAGTTGATTTCTTTCCACTGCAGGATTTTTCAATTAGTCTGCACTTTGTTCTAGTGAAACTCCTCACTGTGTCCTCATACCTGGCTGACTTTTTACCAGAGCCCCTTCTGATGCTGGAATTAAACAGGCAGCTTTGAGGCTGGGGTGGATGTTGCTGGAGGCTTTGGTGGGATGTTTTGGCTGGGTGCACTCATGGGAGCCAGGTTTCACTTTCTGGGGCTCTGCTTACTGCAGGGTAGGTGTTTTCTATTACAGGGCCTGATCTTCTCAGAGTGTGGGTGCATAAGGGAAAGGCCACATTTTCAGGAATAATGACCCCTTTCATGTCCTTAGAAGGAGTTGCAAGCTCTTCTTCCCTCGAAGAAATCTCTGCATCTTTATAGTTCATAAGTGTGATTTTGCTGTAAGCACAGAATTACCCTCATTGACTACAAGATTAGGCACATAATGGAAATACACATTTAAGGGTTGTGCTGGGTCAGATATAGATTTAAGTGCCTAACTTTGTATCCATACATCATTCTCCTGTTTATCTATTCAAGACTAGTGGCTCATAGCAGTTTTGGAAGTTAATTGATGCACATGAGTTTCTCTCCAATTAATCTTTTGAAAAAAACCAGCTGAAAATAAGTCTTTTTTCTTTGCTCCCCTCAGTAAATTATGTCTTTGCTATGTTTTGTTATATTTCTGTTAGTGTGAAATAAATTGTTCTGCATTTTACTTCACTTGTAACAGCTATCCCATGTCCTTTTGCTCCGTCCATTCTTCATCTCTGTGCTGCACAGACCAGTTCTCTTGTGCCTCCTGGGCTATGCAGAACGTCTGTAACTTCTAAAATGTCCTGATGGTAGTGTAGGGCAGTTAGAGACTGAGTTCGATGGATAATGGTGAGAGTGGTGGTTCATGGAGGAGCTTTGCACTCCTGCTGTGTGTCTGTTGGCTTGTGACTCCTGTTCCAGCGGCTGGCAGCTGCCCTGGGCTGTGCTGGTCCCCCAGACGTGTGCTCACTGTCCCTTGTTCTGTTTGCACAGCGCTGCTTTCGTCGTGGTGTGAGGAGCTGGGACGGCTCCTGCTGCTTCGCCACCAGAAAAGCCGGCAGAACGATCCTCCCGGGAAGCTCCCCATGCAACCCCCCATGAACTCTATGAGCTCCATGAAACCCACCCTCTCTCACAGGTGAGTCTGGGCCCAGCCCAGCAGTGTTGTGGGACTGATCTGTCACTTGAAATGCTTGTTACCACTGGTGGGGGGGAGCCACGCTGTTCCGTGCAGTGCTCACACTGCAGACAGCAGGGTATCTGTAATTACAGCAGGCACTGAATAAACTCAGATTTCCTCTTTGCTATTGCCCTGTGCATAGTGAAGTGACACTTCCATCTTCAAATCTGTGCTCAGATCAAGTGGGCTTGCTTTCAAGCTTCAAGTTATGCCCTAGAGATAAACTTGTACATCATGTCTCTCATCAGACACTTGCCTGACGTTTATTTAAATACAACTGGCTTTTCCTGACGTTGAAAACATTTCACGGGTGTTCTGTGTTTTAACCACCATTGGAAATGCATTGCATGCAAAGCAATTGTACTGTGGGTGTAGCCATAGATCAGAGGATGGCCCGTACAGTCGTGGATCAGGTGAGGATCACACAGCACTTGTGTTAATTTAGAGAAAACATAAACATTAAAGGACACTGTAAGAAGATGATGTGAAGCCTTTGATTACCAAATGATGTAGAGGAGCACTATTTGTGTTTCTTGTCTGTACAACCTAGGTCAAAGCAAAAGCTGGAGATCAAGTGTAGACAGGATTGAGCATTCATTCCATGCTTTATGTTTCTGGGAGTTTTTTTCCAAGGCTTTCTTTATCTCAGTATCACATTAAAGAAATAAAAAATAGTATAAATTTGTTGTACAGTTGGGTTTTTTTGTTTGTTTGTTTATAGAGGACTGTGAGAGTGCTATGAGTCTAAATTCCTTGTATCGAAGTTCCATGATGGCCTAACTAACTTGAACTTTTGTGTTAGAATGGAGCTTAGGGACATCCTTGTACCAGTGCATTTGCATATGCAAATTTGTCTGAAAACAACTTTTGGGTTTGGGTTGGATATTTTTTCATTATTTTTGTTGCATTTAAGGCAAAACCATGTAATCACTATGCCTTTTATTTAGCCCTTGAGAATAAATAAACTCCTTTTTTGGAAGTATAATTAATATATCTTCACTGGCTTTTCAGAGTTCCTGGATTTCCTCTTTTTTAGTTGCTTATGAAATGACTGATTGTAAACACACTTAACAAAAAAACCCACAGAAAACTTAATGCTTTAAAATAATGTTACACTAGGGAGAAGCTTTTCAGAAGACAAAGTGGAATTAGTGGCCAGTCTGCAGAGAATGTGGTGCAGTGTATGTGCTCTCCTAGGTGTAGTTTTGTAGTTTTTAGATGCCTGATTCTCATTTGACCTTTTAGCCTCTGTTCCTCTAGAGTCTATAAAGTAAGACTGTCTCACAGGGGCTGTGTGCTACATTACTAAAGAGACAAGATAGGCACAACTCACTTCTTTCGTGGCAGTTTTCCACTGAAACTGCCACACGCCAAAAAAGAAATACTCTCTTCTACTAAACCTAAATACCAGCGTTTCCAGCACTACAGGGTCATCAAATATTCTGCCTGGAGTAGAGCATCCTGCCCAGTATTAGGCAGTTCCTGCATATTTCTCTTGAGTATTGCCCTTGAAATGCTCTACTGGGGAAGACACTGGGATAATTTCTGAATCACTGCTCTTTACCTATGAGATGCCCCTCTAGAAACAGAATTTCTGTGGCATAACTTCTTATATACAATAGCTGCAGCAGCCACTTTGGGATTTGGAACACTCACATCACTGCTTTGGTGTGTGCTGTTCCCTGTAATTTAACCATAACTGCTCAGAATATCTCCTAATCTCATTAGAATGAGACATCCTGTGGCTCTCCAACTTCTTTTTCCACCTGGAACTGTTTATTTTCATAGATGTTTTGTAATCAGTCTGTAATACAGTAGTGAAGTATGGGGTGTAGAAGAATTGAGTTCTCTATTTGTTTTAATTAAACAAATGATGAAAAGCCATTAAGTACAGTATTAACTGCAGTAAGTGATGAAGCTGTTGATGAAGCACCATTTGTATTTGCATTAGATTACATTTGGGTCAAAAGCTTAGTATAAAAGTTCACAGTATCTTATCTCTAATCCACAAGAATTTTCTGTTAATTCAAACAAAAAAAAAAGTATGCTTTGCATTTCCTGAAACAATGTAACCAGCTACTTCAAGTTTTGTAAAAGAACTTGATATTAAATTATAACAACCAAGAGCATATGCAAGAACCTTTCTTAACAAAGGCAATGTAGATGTATGTGAGCTTCTGATTATCACTAGATCCACAATTAAATCCTTCCCTGTCATCAGATGCTCTTGAGTACTCCACACAGAGCTTTTCTGCTGTTCCTTTTACTAGCAACAAAATTACCCAGAACTCTAGTCAGGGACTAGAATCTTGATGTAGCTGGTGCTACAGAAACACACCTGCTTAGTCTCAAAGTTGAAACAGGGCTCAGCTATTTAAAATAAATTGTGACTCAATAATGTATCACAAGAATCTAAAGCTAAGGATTCATATTTAATGAACTGTGGGCACCTACACTGGAAGTAATTCAGGTCTGGCCTGTTTTTAAGGACAATCTTGGATTTTTAAAAGTTCATTGAGCTATGAGAGAAAACTGAAGTAGACTGATCAAGGAGGGTTTTCACAGTGTTACTGTTGGTTAAATGCACTTACAGAGAGCAGAGTGTAAGCTGTGCAAAGATGTGCACACACATAACAAATGCTTTCAGATTAGGGACTGTATTGTGCTAATTTCTTTCTAAATTTAGTTTTTCATTAACAGAGTGATCAAGTGTTGCATAGAGAAATAAATTCAGCTAAATGGCTGCTGTCTAATGTAGGGCATTTGGTTGGATTGCAAACTCCTGTGTTTTGTGGACAGAATGAGCACTAGGTTGTCAAAAAGAACCTCCCAGTCTTAGGAGTTTTTAAGTCTTTGCAGTATAACAGTCAGCTCAAACTTGAATGTGTGACTTATTTATTTTTGACTTAGACCTTTTTATTGATTTATGTGAGTAAACTTTACTCCTGTATTGAAGGACCAGTGTAGGACCTATCCACCTCCTTAATCCTGTTTAACTTCTAATTAAAGTCCTACTTAATGGATTTATGTGGAACTTAAGGAAAGCTTTAGTCTTCAGGCTAGCCCTTCTGCACAGGAGTGAAATTTCATGCTTTCATGTTTGCAGGGGCATAATGTAATTTTTTGTGTTGTAGTTTTCCAATGTGACAAACTGTCTGTAATAGCTGATTTTTGAATTAATTTAAGGTCTTTGGCAAATGCTGTTATGTAAGTACAAATTATTGTCATTATGCACCTTCCGCTGCATTGATGAAGTTCTTATTTAACACTTTACTGCATTAAGTGCTGGACCTGTGAATCAGATTGGATCTTGGTTGAAATGGGTACAGTTCCAATCAATCCCAGCAGGAACTGTACCCTAGTTCATTTTCACGTCACTCTGACTCAGGCAAGCTCTGGGGGGCTTCTCATTTCTTGCACAGCTTGTAATAAAGCTTATTTGTCAACAAAACCACCTAGAAATAGACAGCTGTTAGTTGCAGTTTAGTGTGTTGCCATGAGCCTCTGTAGGGTTCTTACTGTCTTCACTCTTGCTCCAAATTTTGGTCTTAATTTTGGTCTTTGGTATTAATTGCCAGCTGTCTGACAGTTAGTGACCAAAGGGTGGTGATGCCTCTATAGGGCAGTCATGATTGATGAAAAATATGAAGATAATGTTATTTTTATCACAAATTACTTAGTGTCAAAGGTTTAGAGAAAATTGAACAGTAGATTAAATGAAGCATTATTTCAATTATACAGTAGATATTTTATTTATTGCCATTAATGTTTTATGTTCAGGCAGTCATAAATACCTTTTAGTAGTTAGACTTGCTCTACAAGAGTGCTTATTTTTAATGCTTGGTTTGTCCTTTTTTTCTTCCAACTTAAACTTGACTAAGAGCTGAACATTCAAACAGTCATAGTAGCTCTTGGAAAAGAATGCTGGTTCTGTCTAAATTTTACTGGGTGGTGAGGACTGGCTCTTGCATTGCCAACAATCAGGAATGGACTGGTTGTAACATTAGTTCAAACAGGGCCAGAAGTTCTGTAAAGGCTGTTACCATTCCAATTTTGCATCGTAGGCAGTTTTGACCAACAGTGATAGTTACTTTAAAAATGTCTTGACAAGGTCAGGTGCAGCACGTACCCACTTTTGTGAAAACAAGCACATTGTGCATGTTTTGTACATCAGTTTGAAGTTGGGGGTTGCTCCATTAGTCATGTGGCTCTGGCATGCAGGGACAAATTTTGCAAAAGGGTACATAACTCTTGAGGTAAAAGATAAAATTGTTTCAAAGCCTTTTCATCTTTCTGGTTGTGGAGTTGTGAAATAAATATAATTAGGGACTGAACAGATGGTAAATCCTAATATAAAAGGATATACCCTGTAAAGAAACCTGTATCACTTCTGATTCTGCAAGAGTAGCTTTACTGTTTTTTCTGGTTTCCTTTCTGTCGAGAAATGTTAAAATTTACCATCAGGAGAGAGTAGGGAAGAGTTTAGAATCAGAAATGTTTCTGCAGAGGTGTCATTTCTTAAAGAAAAAAAACCCGGAAAATTTCTTTAGAATAGTATGCTTATGCTCTAAACATTGCAAAGACAAAATTAGTTACTAATTGCTCCAAAGTATTGTCCCAAGAGTTGTTTGTCCATCTTGTCATCTGAAGCTACTGATACTAATTTCATCACATACACTTACGGGGAGCAGGTGGAGCAAAACCTTCAGCCTGTTGAAGCAAATGATGAGTATCTTCCCCTTGAAAACTAATAAGCATAGCCATTAGGTGTTAGTAATTAAATATGGAATATTTTCATGTGAAAAATCTGCATTTCATTTTAGATAAGTTTGTGGTCAGTTCTTGTAATGGAAGCAATAATGGGTAACTTGTTTTCAAGTATGTATTCTTTACATGCTTGGTAAAAGGTATAGGATAAGGATCATCTTTTCTTGTGTATACAGCACCTTGCACAGATGTGAAAGCAGATCTTCTGTACTGATTGATGAGTCAAAGTGAGTGCTGTTGTAATAAAACTAATATGTAGCAGGACTACTATAATTTAGGTTTGTTTTGTTTTTTTCTGATAAGTACATATAAGTGTACTTATATATACTCTATATTTTTCCCATGGATGTTGTAGTCTTCTGGTTTTAGTTTGTGATTTTTTTTTTTTTAATTTAAAAGTGTTGGCTGATATTTTTATAAGTAAACACTAGGCAAATATATTTGAGGTGTATCTGCTGACTGAGGCAAAATGTGATCTTCTCAGGCTTTGTACTATGTTCTTTTTTAGAATATGGCAACAGCTTTGAATAGACAAGTGTCATTCTCATGTTTGGGCCATATTGAACAACTAATTCCAGAAAATGACTAGTTGATTGTGATTCACGTTCAGAGATTATCACGGGGGTATCATGGCTCTTTGCATGAGGTCTGCCCTCAAAAGCAGGTGATATGTGCTGAGTCTACACGATTTTCCTCTTTGAGCACATTGGGAAGGTCCCTTCTGTCACCTCTTCTCAATGAATCCCACTGATTTCTGGTTAAAAATCATTTAACTGTGGCAGCACCCCTGGATTTTAACCATTTTGACTGTCAGCACAATAAGCCTGTGGTGACACTGAAAGCTATACTTTGCCCAGCCCTTTGTGGCAAAACTCATTAAAATCATCGGGAGTCTTTTCACTGGGTTGAACACCTTTGGATAGGGAACATCAGAACCGAGTCAGTGCCCTTCAGCCTGCACAGCATCGGGTGCACCCGCGAGGTTCAGCACAGGCTGAGTTCGCTGTGAGCAGCTCTTTTCTGGGTACCCACGCTGTGAGCATCGCGCTCCAGCCTGCCTGCCAGGAGGTGACATGGCTTCTGAGCAGGAGGGAGCTTGCAGTCTGGCACGTAAAAATTACCGCCAGAAATTACGGAAAATACCTTGTCTTTTTAAACGATTTTTGGATATTTTTGGGTAATTTGGCAGCAGGATCACAGATGTATATTTTGTCTAAGGCTTGGTATTTTTCTTGATGCCTTTTCTTTACATGTATCTGCTGTTCATTCACTTACATGAAAATGTCACCCTCCACAGGATTTCTCTGTAAATAGATTACAAAAGGAGTGAATTCCCGGTGCTCAATTTTGTCAATTGTTGTATTCCTGCTACTCCCGTACGTTTGGATTCTCAAGTCTCTCAGAATCACAGCGAGAAGAAAAGGAAATAGTCATTAGTATTTGCAGTGGTGGAGGGCTTTTTCTCAAAAAAAAAAAAAAAAAAGGGTTAGCAATTCGAGCTAAGACACTCCTGCCTGGTTTTTTCGCTAGAAATGACAACAAAGCCTGCTCGGCAGACAGAGCGCATCAGCAACCTGGGCAGATGGGTCGGTGACATTAATTAGATACTGGCGGTGCCTTTAGCAGAATCGGTGGGTTTTTCCCATGAAAGGGCTGTTCCGGGGATAAGGAGCAGCGCACCAGCCAGGGCACCGTCTTGAATGTCCTCGTCTCCACCAAGGCGGGAATGCGGGGAAGGCACCACAGCCTGTTCGTGCTCTCAGTTCCCACTTAACGCGTCAGGGGAGATGCGATGTGACGGTTTGTTTGCCCGTGTCCCTGTGTCACCAACAGC